>CM062297.1:455757425-456308828 GCA_031216915.1 Pictodentalium vernedei | reverse complement strand
CAGACATCAATACCGCTGATGGAAAATATAATTTTTTTATACCCTCCTTGCGTAGTAATAACCCCCCCCCCCCCCCCGCCCAATCCTTCCAGGGTGTGTAAATGTCTTGTCCCCGCCCACTATTGCAGCATATATATGCCCTCCACCACTGATCTGAGGGCAGTCCCTCCTATAATGTCTACACTGACAATCGTAGGCTAGGGTTCCATACCCCCCCTCCCTCCCCCCCCCCCCCCCCCCACACCACATACACATGATGTACGCACTGACATATACCAAATGATCATAATCTCACAACATATACACCTATGTTCAACACCAATGATTTGGTGTTGAACGATACATCCAAAAAAACAGGTTGATTTAAGGTGGTCTGAAAATGAGATAGAATTCTTAGACACGATAGTCAAAATTGAAGACGGATTTCTTAAAACCGGTTTATATACAAAACCCACGGACAACGCATCAATACCTACACGCAAAGTCAGATCACCCAATCAACACTAAAAGAGCGATACCATATGGAATAGCTTCAAGAGTAAAAAGAATTTGTTCCGATAATGCTGAATATGAATGCCATAAAAATGATATAAAACAACACCTGCATGCCAGAGGTTACTCCGAAAAGTTGTAAGCGAACAACTAGAAAAGGTCGATCAAATCCAGCGCAAACAGTTACTTGAAAAACGATCCAACAAATCAACCGGCGAAAGAGTCCCGTTTGTGGTCACCTACTCGCGGCGCCTCCCCGACATCGGGAAAATAACGCGGGAGCGGATGCCCATTTTACACCGCTCAAAACGCATGAAGTTGGCATTCGAAAAACCTCCGCTGATTTCGTACAAAAGACTGAAAAATTTGGGAGATATCATAGTCCACAGCAAGCATAATAAAATGTTCAACAATCAAGGGACGGGATCTGATAGATGCGAGAGAAAATGTGCAATCTGTGGGTTTATGCTCCAAACAAAACAATTCGCAGACAAGAACGGGACGGCCTACCACATAGGCAAAAAAATCACCTGCATGTCCAGGAATGTGATATATGGGATTTTTTGCGACAAGTGCAATGAAGTTGTGTACGTGGGAGAGACGGGGACAAAATTGTATGAGAGAATGCAAAACCACCTGAGTAGAATAAAACTTGAGGTTATGGATGAACCGATACCACATCATTTTCTGACGAAAAACCATAGTATAAACAATTTTAAGATTATTGGGATTGAACAAATTAATAAACAAAATACAGCTTACAGGAGGGGTCGTGAAGCATTTTGGATTAACAAAACTTCAAACACTAGAACCCAATGGGCTCAATAGACAAGAATAATTCCAAATATTCTCATTTATAAACTTGCTGAACGGGGGGGGGGGGGGGGGGGGGGGGGGGGATATATATTAGTGTACAGAGCAATTAATTACACCTGAACACGCACTGGTGTTGAACATAGCGTGTATATGTTGTGAGATTATGATCATTTGGTATATGTCAGTGCGTACATCATGTGGTGTGGGGGGGGGGGGGGGGGAGAGGGGGGGGTATGGAACCCTAGCCTACGATTGTCAGTGTAGACATTATAGGAGGGACTGCCCTTAGATCAGTGGTGGAGGGCATATATGCTGCAATAGTGGGCGGGGACAAGACATTTACACACCCTGGAAGGATTGGGCGGGGGGGGGGGGGGGAGTATTACTACGCAAGGAGGGTATAAAAAAATTATATTTTCCATCAGCGGTATTGATGTCTGATTGACGCGGGTTGGGTACTGGGGCGGAGATATGGAGGCGTGCTTTTAGGTGATTGAATGATTCGGGCCAAGGAGTGGTTGGATGTGTGAATACGGTATACGAACTTACTTGCCTCTGCCTCTGTTACCAGGGCGAGGTTTTAGAAATAGTGTCTAATTCATATTTGTTTTTTACGTAATAACGCGGAACATATCTTTACTTGTTGCCACCCAAGGAAGATATTATACGGTATTTTTTCATAATTTACACTTGAATACAAAAAGCAAAGTGAAGCGCGGAACACCAAACAAAACAATTCGCAGACAAGAACGGGACGGCCTACCACATAGGCAAAAAAATCACCTGCATGTCCAGGAATGTGATATATGGGATTTTTTGCGACAAGTGCAATGAAGTTGTGTACGTGGGAGAGACGGGGACAAAATTGTATGAGAGAATGCAAAACCACCTGAGTAGAATAAAACTTGAGGTTATGGATGAACCGATACCACATCATGTTCTGACGAAAAACCATAGTATAAACAATTTTAAGATTATTGGGATTGAACAAATTAATAAACAAAATACAGCTTACAGGAGGGTTCGTGAAGCATTTTGGATTAACAAACTTCAAACACTAGAACCCAATGGGCTCAATAGACAAGAATAATTCCAAATATTCTCATTTATAAACTTGCTGAACGGGGGGGGGGGGATATAAATTAGTGTACAGAGTAATTACACCTGACCACGCATTGGTGTTGAACATAGGTGTATATGTTGTGAGATTATGATCATTTGGTATATGTCAGTGCGTACATCATGTGTATGTGGTGTGGGGGGGGGGGGGGGGGGAGGGAGGGGGGTATGGAACCCTAGCCTACGATTGTCAGTGTAGACATTATAGGAGGGACTGCCCTCAGATCAGTGGTGGAGGGCATATATATGCTGCAATAGTGGGCGGGGACAAGACATTTACACACCCTGGAAGGATTGGGCGGGGGGGGGGGGGGGGGGTTATTACTACGCAAGGAGGGTATAAAAAAATTATATTTTCCATCAGCGGTATTGATGTCTGATTGACGCGGGTTGGGTAGTGGGGCGGAGATATGGAGGCGCGCTTTTAAGTGATTGAATGATTCGGGCCAAGGAGTGGTTGGATGTGTGAATACGGTATACGAACTTACTTGCCTCTGCCTCTGTTACCAGGGCGAGGTTTTAGAAATAGTGTCTAATTCATATTTGTTTTTTACGTAATAACGCGGAACATATCTTTACTTGTTGCCACCCAAGGAAGATATTATACGGTATTTTTTCATAATTTACACTTGAATACAAAAAGCAAAGTGAAGCGCGGAACATATCTTTACTTGTTGCCACCCAAGGAAGATATGATACAGAACTTTATTTTGCGCGTAATAGACTCGGATACGGGGAACAATATGAAACGGGGAACATATCTTTACCACTCAAGGGAGATATGATACGGTGTTTTTACAAGCAATACACTTGAATATGGAGAACAACGCGTTTGAACAATTCGGGTCAAGGAATGGTTGAATGTGTGAATACTGCATGCGAACTCGCTTCTGCCTCTGTTACCAGGGCGAGGTTGAGATAAATGATTGAATGCTTCTAATTCTAAGGCTGAGAACAAAAAATGCGCACAATAACGCGGAATATATCTCCACTCGTTTCCACCTAAGGAAGATATGATACGGTCTTGTTTGTCCATAATTTACAATTAAAAACAGTGAACAACGTGTAATTCGGAACATATCTTTACTTGTTGCCATCCAAGGAAGACATGCATCGGCGATTTTACAGACGGGTTCGTGATTAGGAGCTAGGCAGCCACTTGCCAAATAATAAATCGATCTGTAAGACGCACGCGTATCACGATCAATTTTATAATTCCCAGTCAACAATTAGGATCAGCGTGACGCTAAATTTTACGTTCCCATGACGCGATACACATTGGTACGGCACTTAACGTAACGGAATAAGTATTAGTCAAAAATGAAAGCCGCTTAGAAGGAAGTAAACTTCCGAGCATGACAGCAATTTGACGAAGTTATATATATATATATATATATATATATGTATATGTGTGTGTGTGTGTGTGTGTGTGTGTGTGTGTGTGTGTGTGTGTGTGTGTGTGTGTGTGTGTGTGTGTGTGTGGGTTTGTCTTACTAACTTGACGAGGTAACTAGACAAAAGAGTTTGCGTGTTTCGCCTTACCAAGGTACAAAAGACAAAAGAAACCCTTTACCTCGGTTGTTTTCCCAGAACTGTACCGGCAAAACGAGGTTGAAACAATGGGGTACCTCGGTATGTAGGGTAGACAAGACTGTGTGTGTGTGTGTGTGTGTGTGTGTGTGTGTGTGTGTGTGTGTGTGTGTGTGTGTGCGTGCATGTGTGTGTGTGTGTTTGTATTATGTATATGCACATGTGTATATATAGCTGGTATGGACCACTTCGCAATACACCCCTCAGCCCTGGTGTTGCATTTTTCATAATTAGTATTAGTTACACGCATACACGTGTATTCTTCTATTCTCAATAAAATATATAATGAAAGTGTCAATGACACTGTAGCTCAACTTGTCAAGACAAAGACATGTACATGTATAGTATGTGACACAGCAATGACAAACATCTAGGTAATGACCTGATAACAAAGGTACATATAAAGTATTGTAATGGTCTGTACATAAATACTGAGCGTTGCCTGTAACAAATGTATAGGTAAAGTATTGTAAAGGTGGGTGACAGTCAGATGCTAAACTAGAAAAGAAATCTTTGAGTCCCAGAGTGGGTCTGACTGAACCCCAAAATATTTGTTCTCATAGCACAGTGATAACAAAGGCACCCCAAAACACACTCATTCCTGTCCCAAGGTGAAAACAAAGGTACCCAAGAAGTTTCGTGAAGATCAGTTCACAAATATGAGCTGTGTAGAAGTTGTGACAAAAAACTGATTGGACATAATTTCGGTACAAAATGGCCACTGGCAGCCATCTTGAATTTTGGACCGCACCCAGAAACACTCGTTCTTGTCCCAAGGTGATAACAAAGGTACCCAAGAAGTTTTGTGAAGATCGGTTCATAAATACAGCCTCTAGCCCGAGCCGTATTGACATGTGCACTTACAGAGTATAAGTAGCACTGAATGAATCAAAGTTCATCTAATTTGCATAATTTCTGCACGAGAAAAAAACCCGTACTATATGTGATGTATTCCATGTTACTAAACATTCATACAAAAATTTATTCAAATCAGAACTTTCATACAGAAGTTCTGTACAAAAGACTGATTGCACTAATTTTGGTACAAAATGGCTGCTGGTGGCCATCTTGAATTTCGGACCACACCCAAAAACACTCGTTCTCATCCCACGGTAATAACAAAGGTACCCAAGAAGTTTCGTAAAGATCGGTTCATAAATACGGCATCTAGCCTGAGCCGTATAGAAGTTGTGTACAAAAAACTGATTAGACCTAATTTCGATACAAAATGGCCACTGGCAGCCATCTTGAATTTTGGACCGCACCCAGAAACACTCGTTCCTGTCCCAAGGTGATAACAAAGGTACCCAAGACATTTCGTGAAGATCGGTTCATAAATACAGACTCTAGCCCGAGCCGTATTGACATGTGTACTTACTGTGTGTAAGCAGCACTGAAAAAATCAAAGTTCATCTAATTTGCATAATTTCTGCACGAGAAAAAAACCCGTATTATATGTGATGTATCCCATGGTACTAAACATTCACACAAAAAATTATTCAAATCAGCGCTTTCATATGGAAGTTCTGTGCAAAAATCTGATTGCACCAAATTTTGTACAAAATGGCTGCCATCGGCCATCTTGAATTTCGGACCGGACCCCAAAACACTCGTTCTCGTACCACGGTGATAACAAAGGTACCCAAGAAGTTTTGTAAAGATCGGTTCATAAATACGGCCTCTAGCCCGAGCCGTATTGGCATTTGCACTTACAGTGCTGAAAGTAACACCAAAAAACATCAAAGTTAGTCTAATTTGCATAATTTACGCACGAGAAAAAAACCCATATTATATGTGATGTATCCCATGGTACTAAACATTCATACAAAAAATTATTCAAATCAGAGCTTTCATATGGAAGTTCTGTACAAAAAACAGATTTCTGCATCGTCGGTACAAAATGGCAGCTGGCAGCCATCTTGAATTTCGGACTGCACCCAAAAACACTCGTTCTCGTCCCACAGTCATAACAAAGGTACCCAAGAAGTTCTGTAAAGATCGGTTCATAAATACGGCCTCTAACCCGAGCCATAGCAGCTTGGCACTTACAGCTCTGAAAGTAACACTAAATAAATCAAAGTCAGTCTAATTTGCATAATTTACGCACGAGAAAAAAACCTGTATTATATGTGATGTATCCCATGGTACTAAACATTTATACAAAACTTTATTCAAATCAGAACTTTCATACAGAAGTTCTGTACAAAAAACTGATTTTTGCATCATCGGTACAAAATGGCCGCTGGCAGCCATCTTGAATTTCGGACAGACGGACGACAGATGACGGGCCATGACAATAGCTCAAATCTGACTTCGTCAAAGTTGAGCTAAAAATGGATGCCACTGCCATCTGTTCATTCATGAGGTTTCAATTTATTGTCTACCCCTAGATCCATGGTAGGAAATTCACTGGCTGTTTAGAGTTTACATAGTAAAGAATAGATTCCTGTTGTAGCATATGTTACTGATATGGCTGGATGATAAATCGACATCCATAATTATTTTACTGTTTCTACCCTTCCACGATAGCACAGTAATTTTATATCTATAATGCTGACACATCTCCTATTTGTAACATTTTTCTTTCTTCATGTAACATCAAAACGGGTCAGACAACCGACAACAAACGTCCTTGTTTTTTTCAAAAACACAGTAATCATGCTTTCGGGTACATATATCTTGATTGAACAAAACAGACGTCATGTCTCCGTATGACATAACGCTGGATGGGATCCAGGATGGGGAAACATATAACTTTGCCAACTTGTACAACACCCTGAATGGTGCTATTGACAATGAATCGGAAACTCCATTTTCAATCCACGGAAATAGTTGTGAATACCACACCCCCGCCCAATTTAAGTCGGTCTAAAGCAATAAGAAAAAATCCCTCTCGGTATTAAATCTGAACTGTCGTAGTCTTAATGCAAATTGGGACTCTTTGTATCGCTTCTTATGTGACATCCACGTCTCAGATAATGTTTTTGACATAATTGGTTTAACCGAAATTTTCAAAATTGATAGAAATCCGCACAGTTTGACAGGTTACCATCCATTAATTTTTAAGACACCATGGCTGACCGCCGGCCTCCTCCAATCATCGATTAATAAAAATAGTCTGTATGTTAACAAACTTAAATCTCCCAGTGTTGAAAATATCAGCAAATACAAAAACTACTGTCGTATCTTTAACCAAGTCATACGGAAAAGTAAAAAACTTTACTATAGTAAAATATTATTAGAAAATAAACAAAATCTCAGAAAAACGTGGAATATCTTAAGAAGTGCCATAAATAAATCTCGCAATCCTCCGGTTCTACCAACTAAATTTAAGCACAATAACAAGGAAATAACTTGTCCAGCTGACATAGCCAATAATTTTAATAATTTTTTTGTAGATATAGGTGAATCAATTAGTAATGAAATTCCGAATTGTAGCACAAAACATTACTCAGACTACTTAACACAAAATTTTTCTAACAATTTCTTTGTAAACCCCACCACAGAGCAGGAAATCATTCTCATGATTAACAAACAACCGATCAAATACAGTAAAGATTGCAATAATATTTCAAGTCACCTTTTAAAGCTGACAGTGAATGAAATTGCCACACCTCTTACGCATATTTTTAACCATTCCCTAATGCAAGGCATGGTCCCCGACAAAATGAAATTAGCAAAGGTCATACCAATCTACAAATGTGGCAACGAGCAAGAGTTTGGCAACTATAGACCAATTAGTATTCTACCCGCGTTCTCAAAAATACTGGAAAAGATCATGTGTACCAGACTAACAAGTTTTTTAAATCGTTTCGATATTTCTTACAAACATCAGTATGGTTTTCGTAAAAAACACTCAACCTTACATCCAATTTTGCATCTACTCCAGTATGTGGCGGAAAATAATGACAAACTGACAAAGGACTCTACTTTATCGGTATTTATTGACTTCTCGAAAGCATTTGACACTATACGCCATGATGTATTATTAAAAAAACTGGAGTACTATGGAATTAGAGGGGTTGCTCACTCTTGGTTTGAAAGTTATCTCACTGGGAGATGCCAATACGTGGAATACAATAGCTATTGTTCAGAACTAAAGACCACTGTTTGTGGTGTTCCACAAGGTTCTGTTTTAGGACCTCTACTTTTTCTTATATACGTGAATGACCTGAGCACCTCAACATCTTTAGACTTGCTTTCTTTTGCTGACGACACCACGGTTTATACGTCAGGTCACGACGAACACATTCTGGAACAAACAATGAATAACAGATTATCGAATGTGTGCGACTGGTGCCGATGCAATAAACTTGCCATAAATGCCAGCAAAAGCAAAGCTATTCTTCTCCACCCACGAAATAATGAAAATAAATTTCCAAATTTAAAAGTAAAGATCAATAATACTGAACTAACAAGAATTGGTAATGACAGGCAGGAGAAATTCGTTAAATTTCTAGGAGTATACATAGACGAAAATCTCAAATTTAAATACCACGTAGAAAGGGTATGCTCTAAAATTGCTAATGCCACATATTGCATTGGCAAAGTTAAGCATATGCTTCCTTTTGATGCCTTAAAAAGTCTCTACTATACTCTCGTGCACAGTCACCTACTTTATGCTGTGCCCATATGGGGTCATGTCCCATCAGCTGAAAAAATAAATCAATTACAAAAACGAGCAATCCGTATAATAAATAATAAAAAGTATAACAGTCACACGGACCCATTATTTAAAGAAAACAAAATTCTTAAATTTACAGATATTTATAAACTGCATGTAAATGAGTTTATGTTTGATTGGCATGCTCATAATCTTCCCGGTTCGTTTAACAACTTTTTTGCTTATACACCATCAGCTAACATGTTGACCAGGCAAGCAGAAGCAGGTCGGCTTCAAGTCGGCAAGCCCAGGACAAAATTTTCGGCTGAGCTCCCGAAGCATAATTTCCCCAAAATCTGGAACGAAACAACAGGGAACTTCCAAATAACAACAACGCGAAAATGTTTTATCAAATCCATTAGAGATTCGATATTCAACGAATATAAGAATTCTGTTTCTTGCAGGTACAATAGATGCCCTGACTGCCACGAACAATAAACCCAGAGTATATATCCTATATATATATATGTGTATGTATGTAAATGTATGTATGTATATGTATATGAATGTATAGATATGGGTTGTTACTTTTTTCACCGTTTAAAGAGTGCATCAGTATACATAAATATATATGCAAGTTACTTATATGTCTTTGCATGATACTCCTGGTGTCTCATCCCAAATTATTGGCCTTGGAAAAAGTTTTTAGACACGCTTTTTCTTAAGACCGAAAATAATATAAAACTTACACCAAGGCCAATATTCTAAACATCTCAAGTTGATTCTACCCAAAGATATGACTAAAATACACGTCGGCCTACGTCTACCTGTTTAACCCTTCTCAATATATTTTTTGATATCCCAGGCGATGGCAGGAAGACAGCCATACCGGCTATGCCATTGCCTAACAATGCACTGAATATATTTGTATTATGTAAAAAAAAAAATCACTTTTGTATTACTGTTTAACTTTGTGTATTGTTAAATAAATTTATCTATCTATCTATCTAACAAAAAAACACTTCTCATTTTACGTCTACCGATATGACAAAGTCATCGAAGCAAATCAAAATAAAAACACACTGAGGAAAACAGCAGGTCATCTAAAACTTTTTCAACAGTTCTTCCCGGAGACATTGCGATGATCACTCCACACATTTCAGGTCACTTGCACTCTTGATGAAGGATGTCAACTTTTTCAACAGCAATAAACACATCAACCCTATGAGTACAGGCCATGGTTTTGTTTTTTGTGGTATATACTTACAGTACATACTAAAACATCAACCCATAAAAACAGAGGACTAGCGTATTATTTTTCAGATCAGAATGATGGTTTAGAAGCTATAAAATTGTCATATGTAGCCTTACTTGATTGGAGGCCAAAAATGAGGCTCTGGGAATGGGAGAAAAATTATCCATCATAACCTAATGTGTGAGATGAAAAAATCTCACACATGACAAGCCTTGTGTCCCGCACAAAAATCTGTCCTCTCAGGCTGTTTCAGGTGAGATTGTTTTATCTCACACATCGGCTCATGATGGATTATATTAATCTTGAGAATAATTATAAGAGAAAGCAAAGTCCTCTGCTCAGCAAAATGAGAAATGCTATTAGCACAAATCTTTTAAAGGTACAAAACTAAACAAAAAAATAACACTTGTAATAGTTTGAAATCCAGCTTACTTCAGGCCATGCTTTATATGTGGGTGTGTTGTGAAAATGGACTCGGTTCTTAGTACTTAGAGCAGTGGTTTAGCCGAAAGCTCATCCACCAGCCGTTTGGGTGGGCTTATTTTTTTCATTTCCCTGAATGAATAGGTGTTGGTCCAAACTTGGACGGTAAGGCTGGAATGTCCTGAAGACATATCAAACTGAAAAAAATAAATTACAGCCTTAGAGTACATGTACCCACCTTATACAACTGTGCTGTTGCCTTGCGCAGTACCTAATTACAGGTCATATGATATTGTTGGGTGTGTGTTGTTGTCAGGTATGGTTGTATAGTATGGGCGAGATGTACCCTGTTGGTGTACTGTTAGCCCTCTCACTATCTTGATGAAGCCTATTGTCTAGGAGCTATAGGGACCTTGAAAGTTATGTTCTATCTGCTAGACTATGGATAATAGGAGCTAGGAATCATGAAGGCCCTTCTATGCTACTGGAGCACTGTACACAAGAACCAAACTCCAGAGAAATAGCATAACACACACAGGGTGGTACAGTATACGGCTGCAAATAGCTCAGAGGATGTCCTAAGGCTAAAATGGCCAAATGGGTACAAACCGTCAATACTATGCTGCTATACTAGATGATCTCGCATACCCAACACCACCACATAATCTATCATTCCATACTGCCCATAGCAACTAGATGATAGTAAAAGGTGAAAGGTGAGTAATTAGCACCAAGGGCTAACAGCACACCACCAGGGTCCATACCTCCCATACTGTACAACCATACCTGACAACCACACACACCCAACAATATCATATGACCTGAGAATTACGTACCATCCAAGGAAACGACATGATGGAAAAAGGTCGGTTAGTGACTAACAGTTTTTTTGACGCAGAGAGGAAAAAAAGTAATATCTTGCAAAACCTGTTGATTTCTATGACAAAACCTATTGATTTTTATTACAAAACTGGTAACCTAATTTATGACAAAACTTGGCGATTTTTATTACAGAAGTGCGAGCTAATACAGAACTCATCAGTTATGAGAAAAGTAGGTGTAACATAGTGTGCAATTTACTCCTGTATATGATGGTAGTAGCAGGTCAAATCTTCAAGTTGGATGGAATATAGAGACTCAAATGGCATTCAGGGAAATGAGCTGAAAGTTTGTCATGGTAGCTAGTTTTTATGAAGGAGATGAACTGTATGTCAGGCATATCAAAGGAGCTAACCACAGCTATAAAGGCCAGCAAGTCTTAGACTTCATGTCATATAAAATAACTGAACTCATTCAATCTCGTCACAGTTGTCAATGATGAATGCCACAGATAACTCTTAACTCAAACCTGACAAACTTGTTGAAGAGTGAATGGAAAATCCATCCTGCAAATGGCATTTACTTTCCCTTCAGAGGAATGAAATTATCTTTCCTCTAATTTTATTATTTTTTCCCCTGACCTCCTAAAGAGGTTTGGTGGGTATATAGACAATGTCTCCATCCGTCCATCCTTCCATAAGTGTGCATATATGTACAAACATTTTGTATTATAACTCTGGAATTGGTTGTCATATTTTGATTTCCTTTGGTATGGTAATAGACCAGCACGGGGGAAATAGTATCCACAAATTGCAGGTTTTGTCCACACATTCATACAGAGTTATGGCCCTTGTAGGACTTAGACCCATATGTCTGTCCAAACATTTTGTATTATAACACTGGCATTGGTTGTCAGATTTTGATGCTCTTTGGTATTATGATAGACCAACATGGGGGAAATGATATTCACAAATCGTGAGTTTTGTCTACACATGCATACCAAAATTATGGCCCTTATAGGACTTGAAAAAATAGTCAAAAGAACGTTTTGCATTATAACTATGGCATCATTTGTCGGATTTTGATGTTCTTTGGTACAATGATAAACCAGCATGGGGGACATGACATCCACATATTGCATGTTTTGCCCATGCATTCCTACCAGAGCTATGGCCCTTGTAAGACCTAGAAAAATACTAAAAATAACTTTTTACATTATAACTTGTATCCATGTTGTGGTCATGATAAATAAATAAATAAATGATGATAGACTAGCATGGAGGAAAGGATATCCACATATTGCAGGTGCTATTCATGCATACTTACCTCAGTTATGCCTCTTGTTAGACTTCGAAAAACTGTCCCTATGAACTTTTTGCATTGTTGTTTTTTATCAATGGGAATATTTTTTATTGAATGACAACAGAAGCTTGAAAAATCTTTATAATGCCCATATTGAATGGGTATGCAAGCGAAGTTTAACCAAGTTAGTCTTCATGTGTGTATGTTTGTACAAAATGGCAGATATTTATGCCATCTTGAGAAATGACACCATTCCAATGAGCAGCATATGATGTCCATGGTACTGCAGGAGAGGGCATATGCACTGCTTTGCTTTTTTTTCTTCTTACCCCTGTTTAAGTATTTGCAAATCATATAAAATGACTTACCAAACTGAATCTAAATTAAAACTATATGAACATACTGTTTGTTTTTATTAACGGCAGCAACATGCAAGGCAGTCCAACCTAGTTCATGTCTTTGATTTACATCTATTCCAAGTTTTATCAGTCTGAAATGTACAAAAGTAGAAGCAACAGTTAATGAAAAACATCCTTCATCAAATACTCCATTTAAGGAAAGTACAATGCAAAATGCGAAACACCATGAAATACAATCAATCAACACAACTGGATGGATTTGAGATTGCAATGCAGATCTCCAGAAGTCATTCAATAAAGCACATCCAATGCCATTTTGGCACTGTGGATGTTTAAGGTTACAAAACATTTTTCAGCCCTTCCACAAAATTTGCATTCTCAATAAAAAATGTAAATGAAAGTGTCAATGACACTGTAGCTCAACTTGTCAAGACATGTACATGGATAGTATGTGACACAGCAATGACAAACTTCTAGGTAATGACCTGATAACAAAGGTACATATAAAGTATTGTAATGGTACTGTAATGTACATAAATACTGGCCGTAGCCTGTAACAAATGTATAGGTAAAGTATTGTAAAGGTGGGTGACAGTCAGATGCTAAACTAGAAAAGAAATCTTTGAGTCCCAGAGTGGGTCTGACTGAACCCAAAATATTTGTTCTCATAGCACAGTGATAACAAAGGCACCCCAAAACACACTCATTCCTGACCCAAGGTGAAAACAAAGGTACCCAAGAAGTTTCGTGAAGATCAGTTCATAAATACGAGCTGTTTTGAAGTTGTGACAAAAAACTGATTGGACTTAATTTCGTTACAAAATGGTCACTGGCAGCCATCTTGAATTTTGGACCGCACTCAGAAACACTCATTCTCGTCCCAAGGTGATAACAAAGGTACCCAAGAAGTTTCGTGAAGATCGGTTGATAAATACAGCCTCTAGCCCGAGCCGTATTAACATGTGTACTTACTGTGTGTAAGTAGCACTGAAAAAATCAAAGTTCATCTAATTTGCATAATTTCTGCATGAGAAAAAAACCTGTATTATATGTGATGTATCCCATGGTACTAAACATTCACACAAAAAATTATTCAAATCAGTGCTTTCATATGGAAGTTCTGTGCAAAAAGTTTGTACAAAATGGCTGCCATTGGCCATCTTGAATTTCGGACCGCACCCAAAAACAATCGTTCTCGTCCCATGGTGATACCAAAGGTACCCAAGAAGTTTCGTAAAGATCGGTTTATAAATACGGCCTCTAGCACGAGCCGTATTGGCATTTGCACTTATAGTGCTGAAAGTAACACTAAATACATCAAAGTTAGTCTAATTTGCATAATTTACGTACAAGAAAAAAACCCGTATTATATGTGATGTTTGCCATGGTACTAAACATTCATACAAAAAATTATTCAAATCAGCACTTTCACATGGAAGTTCTGTGCAAAAATCTGATTGCACCTAAGTTTGTACAAAACGGCCACCAGCGGCCAACTTGAATTTCGGATCGGACCCCAAAACACTCGTTCTCGTCCCACAGTCATAACAAAGGTACCCAAGAAGTTTCGTAAAGATCGGTTCATAAATATGGCCTCTAGCCCGAGCCGTATTGAATTGTTGACGGACAGACGGCCGACTGGCCATGGCAGAAGCTCAGATTTGGCTTTGCCAAAGTTGAGCTAAAAATGGCCTAAAATTTGAAGTGATGTAAAAAAGGGTAAAAACTGGTGAAAAAAAAATATGTCTTCTATATTTTTAGCTCCACAAATTTTTAAAATTGCTTTAAAATCAAAAACATTTTAATTTTTTTTAGAAGTTGACCACCGTGACATCATCTCAGAGTTAGGCATTAAGAGGTGGAAATTTCATAGTACAGCAACATAATTTCAGATAAGGTTTTTAACCCTTTACCCAATGTAGAGAATATCAAAATTTATTATTTTAATTACTATTTTTTTATTTTTGTAAAAAACAATCAACAAAATCATATCATGTGAGCCCTCATTGGAACGAGCTTGATGAGCTCGTTCCAATAAGGAGTCACATGATATGGTTTTGTTGAAATATTTTGAAAAATTTATTTTTTTCAACTGGTCAATTTACAAATTATGTGGGCGGCTACAGGTGATTTGTTAGGTGAAGGGTTAATTGGAGATTATATTTCCAAAATGTTGAAAGGATGAGCATTGAAATAAGACTGCAAACAAAAGTTGTTATCTATGCAGGACATAATTAGAAATCATTATTTATTACATATGATTTTCTTTTCCAGAATTGCCCATTATCAAACTTGGCTGACATGGCTTCAAACTTGGCTGATATGCTGCTGATCTCAGCTGATATGAACCAAATTAGAGTTGTCCCCTTTGATGTATTACTAGAAGCAAACAATTTGTTTGCATCAAAATGTTCACAATTATTCGGTGAAACTAATCAGGAAAATTGGCGGTACCAGGTATAGTGGAGTGGTTTGAAGCAAAATTTTGTATGATGAGGAATAAATGATGGCAGAAAGTAATGATAACTTGATAAGGTGAATGAAGAGAAGAAAGAAGAGAGTTGTACAGAAAATTCATTGAAACCTAAGATTTATGGTTGTAAGCAGAGATTCATCGAAGTGGAAGATTAGGTTGTTTAACCATCTGAACATCGCAGCTTATCCAGTGGGAAGCCATGATATTGGGAACTTGGGATAGCTGAACTAGGAGAAGAGGAAACTTCTAACTTTGTGAAAAGAATGAGAAACAATAACATTGTCACAAAATTGTAACAGATCTGAGAATTTTTAAAATTAATTGTTTTGATTTAATAAAGTGGTTATCACTTGGTTAGTTTCATATCAACCAAGATATCAGCCCTTGGTAACTTCACATAAGCCTTCGGTCTCAGGCTGGTATGAAGTTAACTCAGGCTGATATCTTGAGTGATATGAAACTAAACAAGTAATAACCTCCAACTGTCAGGCAACTAGACTTACATGTACAAATGATGATGCCCTGGCTCATAATGGTTAAATTGTAACTGATCCTTGAGCAAAAGACCAAGTTGAATAAGTTCAAGGGGACATGCTGTATTGTCATCCCAGATAGTCTGTAATGTTTAGCTGACCGGTTTCGTTCTTTGGTGAACTCATCAGAGGCAAATAGACTCACTCATGGTGAGGTTAATATATGTTAGTATTAACTCTGCAACAGTCGTGTATCTGATCCCCTGATACAGATGTTTGTATCAGGGGGTTGGATACAAGCACATTCGTTTTGTGTGAGTTCCATTTTTTTTCTTTTTGTTCACCTGCACGAATAAATAGTTCATTATATATTCGTCTACATTCTTGACTTATCCCCAATATATTGTAAGATAAAATGATTATTACCATTATGTGGATGTACAAAATATGTATCCGAGTCTCGCTCCGGGTTCTAAAGGTAGATCACGATTCATCTTCGACTCATCGTGATCTGCCCTTAGAACCCGGAGCTCGACTCGGAGTGTACATCTACATAATGGTAATAATCTCTATTTATCGGAAAAAATATTAATTAATGTAACAAAATGGTATAATTTGCATGTATTTCTATTGCTAATGTACTTTAACACAGGAAAATGTCTGCTTGAATAGCCTACACCTTTTATTCATATTGATTTTTTTTTTTTCAGTTCAGTGAGAGCATAGAGATATATATCTCACAATGCACAACTTGTGTTTTGCATTATGTTTTTAAAACTCTCAGAAAATTGAAGACTACATATCAAGCAGAAGCTTTTATTCTCCTAATGCATGTAATGATCTGCATTAAAGGAACAGATTTCGATATGAAATTTGGGTAACTGACAAATGTAATAAAAGTAATAAATGAAAGTGTCAATGACACTGTAGCTCAACTTGACAAACTTGAACTTGGTAAATTATAAGTGAAATGGCAAAATTGAAGATCATTGGTACCAATGTTATTTGGGGAAATTTCAACATAACAGCATTCTGTGTGCACAACGTCTGAGTAATCCATGCATTTTTAAATGTAAACTGTTAGACTGGCTAAAGGAAGAATGTTGAAACACAAATGAGGTAAGTTCAGAAGTTATTGTAAATGGCAACTTTTTTCACAGAAATGAATGCTAATCAACAGCTCTTATCTGAAGGTCTCACCTAATGAGCACACCAAGTTCAAAAACAATCCCCTGATAAATGTGGCCTGTAGACCATGTCGAAAAAGAATGTTGATGCACAAATGCAATAAATTCAAAGATTGTTGCTAACAGCAATAGTTTTTGATGGAAATGAAAATAAAATCGATAGCTCCTGTCTTTGTCACCCTGCATAAGCATACAAAGTTTCAAGACAACCTGATAATGAATGCTTCCTCTGAGGCATGCCAAAGGCATACACAAATGCAGTAAGTTTGAAGGTCATTGCTTGTGGCAATGTTTTTTTCTCTCTTTTTTATAGAAATTCATAAATATACCCCGCAGAGAGTGCAAAAGGGATAAGATGCTGCACAAATGCAGTAAGTTCAAAGGCTGGTGATAATGACAATAATTTTTTATGGAAATGAAAAATGAAAGTGTCAGTGACACTGTAGCTCAACTTGTTTAAGACACGTACATGTATAGTATATGACACAGCAATGACAAACATCTAGGTAATGACCTGATAACAAAGGTACATATAAAGAATTGTAACGGTCTGTACATAAATGCTGACCGTAGCCTGTAACAAATGTATCAGTGTAAAGTATTGTAAAGGTGGGAGACAGTTAGTTGCTAAACTAGAAAAGAAATCTTTGAGTCCCAGAGTGGGTCTGACTGAACCCAGCCCTGATAAATGGAATATGAACCATGAGTGGAGGTGTTCATTAGAAGTCTCTTCTGTTCGGGCCGAATGATTGTGGCGTTTTTAATGCGAAAATTCATTGTATTTTACAAGATCGGCATTGTTCTTTGTGGCGTTTTTAATGTGAAAATTCATTGTATTTCACAAGATCGGCATTGTTCTGTCGTGTTCGGTCCCTTGGGGTTTGAACATAGGACCTGTATGATACGTTAGCATAGGTCAGATAGCGTGAGGTGTTTTTGTTTAAAATGGATTGAGCATAGGACCTGTATGATACGGTAGTTCAGGTCAGATAACGTGTGGTGTTTTTGTTTAAAATGGATAGCGATTGGGGAGGGGGGGGGGGAGGGGGTCCAATTTGTTCCTGATGTCTGCCTTGTGTTCTTGGGTACAGAGCTTGAAATACCTTTTAGTTTCCCCTCCATAATGTTTACTGCAGCATGTGCTTTTTAATAAGTAGATGCAATTTTGGGGGAGGCAATTTGTGCACCCTAGTCCCTTAACCTGCTGTTAAGTTACCACAATGAACACGGCCAAAAGCTCATTTAGCGACCTTGCAAGCAGATATGGCAGATTCATTAGGTAAAGGTTCAAATTGCCCTCTTATCTGCTGCTTATCTGACCATTACTCAAAACATCCATGCACACAAGACTGAAATGGTTTTTATTTTTTATTTGATTTCTCATCCTTCATATTTGTGAAATTATTATTATTTTATTTAGTTAAAGTTAATTCAATATATTTGTTTCTTCATATTGAATGTCAATGTTTTATTATTCAAATTGAAAGCCTATTTTGGTGGGTAGCAAAATGTATTGGCTTTCCTTTTGGCAATTTTTACAGGACACAAAGTGTTGGGTGGACAGTTAACTGAAACACTGAAGGAATGTTCTACAGCATCTGTAGAAATGGTTAGTTTCCTCTCTCTGATTAAAGTTAAAGTTTGACCAATCAGAACCAAACTTCATATGCTGGTTGTGTATGATGAGAGGAATGAACCTAAGAATGTAGTATACCAAATATCAAGAGCTTCTGACCAGCAGATCTGAAGAAGATTTTTAAATGCATCTCCTCATATTGCACCAAATTAAACTTTGGGTTTCTACTGGGAACCCAAATATGAACCCAGGGACTAGCATTGAACAAACCTGAATCTGATCCCTCTAAGGATGTTGTATACCAAGTATCCAAAGATTTTCATCGGTTGTTCCGGAGAAGATTTTAATTTTTTAAAAATATTTTGTGAGGTGCTAACAGAATTATGCCCCTTTTGGTGCCCCCTGTGGGCATGTCAACATTATTTGAACAAATTTGAATTGCCATTATGATAAGCATCACGCATATCAAATTTGGTTCAATTCAGCCCAGTGGTTTATTAGGAAAAGACAATAATGTAAAGTTCACACTGACTAGATGGACAGGTGGGCAATGGATGGATGACGGACAGAAAGTGATCACTTAAGACCTCCTTGAGCTTTGCTCAGGTGAGCTAAAGCATTAGGGCATGTGTTCTCTGTGTCCCTTCCCCCAGTTCCTTCATTCCTGGCTTACTGCTTATTTTTTATGAGACAAAAATGGAAATTTTTATTTATTCAAGAAATATATTTGCATGTGTCATTCACTACTCATGTTAGGTAAAGGGTTAATATATACTGCTACTGGTTTCCAAATATTTTTTTTTAATTTTGAATTGTGATGTAGAGTAAAACAAGTGCAATGCCGATCGCCAGCGATCAGACAATCGTCCCCCACGGTAGGTGGATTACTGTGAAATATATTGATATTTCCTCAATAAAACCCAAACAAATATGGATATCAAAGGAACAACTCAACAAACTAGTCCCAATATTACCCATATTTCTGTGGTTTTACTGGAAGCATCCAAATACCTGTAAAAAAGTTAAGTAAGGCCAACTTGCATGATTTATGCACAAGAAAAAAACCCTGTATAATATGTTACGGTATTTATCTTCTGTCCCTTCCCTTCAAATCTGAAAATTTGAAACAAAAGCATGAAAGTATCTCTGAGATACAGGTGGTAACAGTACACAACATAATACACACAAAACATATTACCTGAGAAAAAGGTTAAGTAAGGCTAATTTGCATAATTTATGCACGGGAAAAAAACTTGTATGATATGTTATTTATCTTATGCTGCTAGACCTCCATACCAAAGATTATTGAAATCGGAAATGTTGTTCAGAAGTTCTGAGCGTATAACGAATTACAGGCAATTTCCAACAAAAATGGCCACCAGTCGGACATCATAAATTTTTTTTTAGAAAAAAATTGACGTGCATCTATTTTTCCTAATGCCCCATCAAATCTGAAAATGTGAAACAAAAGCATCAAAGCATCTCTGAGATACAGGTGGTAACAGTACACAAGATAAAATGCACAAAAATATTACCTGAAAAAAAGGTTAAGTAAGGCTAATTTGCATAATTTATGCACGAAAAAAAAATCTGTCTGATATGTTATTTATCTTATGCTGCTAGACTTCCATACCAAAACAATATTGAAACCGGAAATGTCGTTCAGAAGTTCTGAGCGTATAATGAATTACACGCTATTTCCAACAAAAATGGCCACCAGTGGGCCATCTTGAACTTTTTTCAGAAAAAAATGGACGTGCATCAATTTTTCCTAATGCCCCATCAAATCTGAAAATTTTAAACAAAAGCGCCAAATCATCTCTGAGATACAGGTGATAACAGGACAGAAGGGTGGACAGACAGACAAACAGATGGATGGACAGACAGAGTGCAATCCAATAGCCCCCTTCACGGTGAAACCGTGGGGGACTAATAACTGGAAACATACCTGTCTACTTCTCTTATATTAAATGATCTGATGGCTGAGAGAAAGCCTTCAACTGAAAATAAAATAAACGTTTTTTATGTCAAGAATAGTTCCTAGACAGTTTAGAAAAACAAGCAGAAAGACATTGATGTTTAATTCTGTCAATGGGAGAAGCTGAAAATTGTTTTCCTAGGTGGACAGTGTGTTTTTTAAGTCTGGAATGTTAGATAAAATGTTACATAGTACCAAAGAGTGTATTGTTGAGATTACAACAAGTGAAAGAAGACCTTCAGGTGCAGTCAGTATTTACATGTATTATCGCAAATATGATGTGTTATCAAAGCAGGAGAAATACACACTGTTTTACAGCTGGCTCAAATGCAATCAGAAACTATGCTTTTCAAAAGTTTGAGTTATTTCCATGGTTGTGACTTAATTTTTTTGACAAACTCTCAAGTTAGATGTCCAATGCTATTGTAGATCTGATAATGAGTCTGTTTTGTTATTACAGTGGAGCCTAGGGATATGTACCAGACAGCCAGTGATGGTCCAGTCCAGGGGAGAGGTGGTACAGTCCAGTCCGGTCCAGACCAGGGGAAAAGTTGGTGCAGTCCAGTCCAGTCCAGTCCAACCCTCGGTGGTTCGATATTCTAGCCTGGACCAATGCAATCATTATAAAACACCTTAAATGAAGTGAAATGTGTTAAAATCTTACTTTTGGTAATACCAAATTAAGATTTTAACACATTTGCTTTAAAATATATTATAATGATTGAATTGGTATATGCGTTTGTGTTAAAGAAAGCATCAAGTTAATGCTATCTGACGGGCAAGCTTGAGTTGAGGATGTCTTTTTTACATAGTTCAACATGGGCTTGTGTCTTTTGGCTGGTGGTTCAATCATTGTATTGAAAATGTCTTTATGGTGCCTCTTAAAATGTTTTTTTTAAGTTGGACTGGCTTCTACCACCTTTCTTTATTTTTTCCTCACATTTTACACATTGGAAAACACCAGCTGCATCATTCTTTTCTGAATACAGATACTCATATACTGGGAAAGAATATTTCGCCAGGTGCGAGTCGCATAGTGTCCTGTGTTTTGGTATCATTCCTGTACTTGTCGCTGTATTAGAATTACTGGGCGATTCACTGATTTCACTAGATTGAGCATCATTCAACTCTCTAGAAGGATCCATTATTATTTTAAATTTTAACAACTGGTTATGCTATATTTTAAACAAACGACTGGTAGGTAGAGTTACAGAATAACAAATGATTTATTTGGAACCATCTGGCATCTGCCAACGCCCCAACAATCAAGTAAGTGAACGTTTGCCATGTGACATTGAAGATTTTTAGTTTGTTACTAAACCAAGCGCGTTCCAATCAGGGCATTCTCTGAAGTCAGTGGAATCAAAAAATAGAGGCGGTACTCGGTAGTAATTGTCATTTGATGTCACCGACATCAAAGAATGTATCTGACAAGCTGTTATGAGATCTCACACCAGATGACCAGACATTTGCAACACTGTGTATTGAGTCTATTGACTGGTGATTGGAGCTTCAGATTTCCGTACCAGATAACCCCAGTGCTAAAGCTAGACATACATCTATGTATTAAAGTCTGCAAACCGGTCCAGTACCGGACCACCATGAGTGGACCAGTCCAAAGTGGTCCAATGATGGCAGTCCAGTCCACAGTCTGATCCTGGACCATGGCCCTGGACCACAGCCCCTACCGTTTTTTTGCAGTACAGTCCGTATCCCTAGTGGAGCCCACTTAATTTGATATCACTCAACTGAATAATCCCTTAAATTGCCTACAACTTTCACACACAAACCATTTCCCATATCTTCAGTAAAATTTGACATGTTAATTGTACATGTATATACATGCACATGTAGGTACAGAATAAACTCCTGTTAATTAAATTAAAAAATCTTGTAATATATTGAGAAATAACCAAATTTCCATTGTTTATTGACCTATTTAGCCTCAGTACATCCAATACAGACATGCAATCTATTACATGTAAATGTACATCTTATTTGACAGAGCTGAAATCAATGCTTGGCCTTTGTTTTATAGGCCTTTGTTTTATAAGCTTTTTTTACACCCCGCCACCTGTGACCTTGCATAGATTATAAGCCAAGATGGCAGTTTTGAAAAAGGCTTATTGTGGTGCTATACACTCAACTACTGGTTTATTCACATTAAGTGACTCATATTTGAATGGCATAGTTAACACTAGTAGAAGGGTTGCTTTACTGATACTTCTTTTGGTTTTTTCTCAGCATAAATATAGATATGTTTATATTGAAATGACTTCTGAAAATAACGCAGCAGTATGCACCAATCAGGCCAAAATGGTTCAGTTTGTAAAACCATCCATCTTGCTGATGAATAAATCTTTATTATAAATCTGTTTCATTGTTTAAGATGACTTGCCAGACATTAATGATGAATTTGAAGTACATTACCAGCTTTAGGATAACCATAAGGCATCTTTTCCCCCAATTATTATTCCTTTGATGACAATTCCAGATCTTGTAATCTTTTCTTAGAATACTCTTCTGATGAACTTTAGAAGAAAAGATTGCAATTGATGGAGTTGTCTACAAAAGAAAAAGGGTAAAAAGTCTTGTGACTATCCTATAATTTGAAGTCGCCAGTATTGGAATAATTATTACTGGAGTTTACGGTAACTTAAGGCCCATTTTAGAATACGTCAACCCTAGACATTGATTACCAGTCCTATTTTACCAGTAAAACAGAACTTGTTTACCATAGTAAGCAGCCAGCTGCTTTAATTCCCATGGTTCCCATGAGGACTGGTGTAATAATAAGCTATATCCCACTGAAGTAAAAGGCAGAAAGTAATCAGTTATGTAATCAATTACTTTTTCAAAGAATACTATTCAAAAAAAGTAGGGGATATTTGATAAAAGTGAGATATATGAAGAAATATATTTATATTTTCATCAAAAAGACAGTTGAGGCATTGCACTGTGACATCTGGTGAATGATTTCAGCGATAGTTGTGTGTCTGACAAGCACACATTCCACGCAATGAGCTGTAGAAAACAAGGACGGTCAGTTAGAGAATTTACCACATTCAGTCCAAGACTTCAATACTTTGTAAATCCTCCTCGTTTTGTGAGACAAGGCTTACTCCTCACCAAACATCCAATATCAGCTTGACTGATGTTATTCAATTCTTCCTGCAGTGCAGCGGCGAGTTCCTGCACATTGGTAAGGTGCTGTTGGCATTGTCGTAGGTGCCTGCCAAGCATATTCCAGACATTCTCGATTGGTGAAAAGTCTGGACTTAGTGCTGGCCAAGGCAGTGTAGTGATGTTCTGCTCCTGGAGGAACTCTGTAGCGATGCAGGCCCTGTGTGCTCTTACGCTGTAATCTTGGAAAATGAATCCTTGGCTGTGACGTTACTCAAATGGCACCACATGAGCTGCTAACATGTTGCCATGATAGTAGTGCCCTGTGACACGCCTTTGGATGACATGTAATGCTGTTCTGCTTGTCATGGTTATGCCTCCCCACACCATAACCGATCCACCACCACAATGACCATGCTGTCTAACGGTTATGCCATGGTATCGTTCATTCCGCTGCCACCACACTCTGTTTCGCCTGTGGTGGAAGTCGAGAGTGAACCTCAATTCATCGGAAAACATGACGTTGCTCCACCAAAGATTGTCCCAGTGCTGTTGTGCTCTACCCCAATTAACCTTGCTGCGATGTGACGTTCAGTCAAACATGGAATTATTTGAGGTTGTCGAGCGTACAAATTCCAGCTGTGTAGGTGATTTCGGATAGTCTGACCACTGACTCGCACATCTGTCGCTCGATCCAGCTGCTGTTTAATTTCTGAGGCACTTTGATGGCGGTTATGTAATGCTGTGGTTCAGATGAAATGATCCTGGTTAGCAGTTGTTGCCCTTGGACGACCTGACCGATGTCTGTCATCAACATTGCCTGTCTGACGGTAGCATGTCCACAACCTGCTAATCACCAATTGAGTAACCTTGAGAATTTGAGCCACCGCAGCCTGTCTGTTGCCAGCGTCCAACATGCCAACAGCATGTAAACGTTCGTCACGAGTCAGTGTTCGCATACCTCAAAAGTTACGTTTCAACCAGAAACTATTGATGAACGAGTTTGTACCAAGAAAAGAATGATGAGACCTCCGAAAAAGCCCGTCCAGTACAAATGAAAATTTCAAAACATACCCCATAGACATTAACACAGCGCTCATGTGAAAAAACTGCACGAAGTTTTCGTGGGCCGGTGACATTCATGATCCACACTAAACTTGGTAACATATTGAAGTGTCCAATCATGCGTATCCAATACCATTTTCTGAAAATATCAACATCAGTTTGGATATCCCCTAGTTTTTCTGAATAGTATAATTGTAATCATAATCATTACTTTTCCAAAATGGAATAATTGTAATCACAATCGTAATTATGAAAAATTAAAGTAATTGTAATCATAATCATTACATTTTCAAAGTAATCACCCCAGGCCTGCTCATCTGGAACAGGTTTAGGGGATCTGGAGCCACAGTAGCTCTCCTATATTTTTTAAAAGTTCAGTCAGGAAGTATGAAGTCTTGATCTGTTTTCTACATTATCTTATTGTAGAAATTCCTATGTGCAGTTACTAACAGATGAGATGTTCCTTTTGAATGTTGACAAGGAACTGCATCGCAAAAATGGAAAATTTGAAATAAATATCATAAAACTGATTTTTTATGAATTCAAATAATTTAATGTGTGTGTGTGTGTGGAGTGGTTAAAGTGACAATGTATGTACTTTTAATACTAGTGTGGTAAATTTGGTACATAATTTACTAGTGATCCATTAAAGAGACAGCAACACTACGTTCAGATTATAGAATTACCAACATTTAGGAATCTAAAATGATACATCTAGTCGATATGGAGTAACTTTAACTGGTAGAGTGCTAAATTATTTTAGGCCACTAAAATTTGTTCACGTCATTGTTTTGTTACAATTTATAGGAGAGTGCCTGTGGGCATTCTCCTATAAATTGTAACAAGGCAAATCTTAACAAACTACATAATATCACTTCAAAGATAATATGAAGCACAGCCACTGAATTGAAGCATTTAAGTCAAAGTACCTGCACTTCAGAATAAAGCCCAAATATGGGAAACCAGCACTCTACCAGTCAGGGCTGATTTTTAATTTAGGAATCGATTAATCGTCACAAATAATCAATAATAATCGATTAATCATACCTATATGACCCCTTCTCCCTTTCTTATGAAGTCGTTAAAAATGATTTTCAAGTCAGTTGACCAACCTCAAGTAAACAAGGAAGACGATTCTCTTTTAGGTATGTTCAAAGCTTTGATGTTCTGAACTTTTGAACCTTTAGTATAATAATCAAGACCGGTCGTCAGTTGCGAACTTCACAAGTTCGCAACTGCCAACCGGTCTTGTTTATTACACTGACAGTTCAAAAGTTCAGAACATCAAAGCTTTGAATGTACCTAAAAGACAAATGCTTCTAACGGCTTCTTGAGGTTTAATATCAACGTTCTTGACCTTTTACCTCTTAAATTATTAAACGTCTAAAACAAGAAAAAAATTACCGATAACGAAAAATACTAAGTGATTTTGGCGTGACTGGTCGATAATTGATTAATCATGACAGCCCTACTACCAGTTAATGAATGACAAGAACATAGTTAATCTCAAAAAGAGCATATCATGGGAAATAATCAAACCACTGGAAGAGTTTACCTTGAGAAATACCCACCTCCAGCATCCATTCTCACTACACTAGTCTGTGCAGTGAAAAGAACTAAATGTTAGCTAGATACTGTATAGAATATTTTAGCCCAGATTCTATGAAATGAAAACAAGTATTTTTGTGTACTGTTGAACTGAAAAGTAAAAAAACCCAAAATATTTCCGACTTGAACTGACTTAATTTAACTTTTTGAACACAAAAGGCTGCTCTTCCAGTCCAGGATGCTGATACAGCCTGAGTTCATCAAGTGAAAGGTTGCTCAGTGAATTTGTGTGGTAGACCAATCAAGATTTTCAATGTGCAGCCCAAAAGCAGCACGTTGAAAATATGATTGGTCTTCCCCCATGTTACGAATATGGACTCTGCCACTTGATGGCTCTGAACTGGCAAGGAATATAGCATCAAGGTTCAAAGGGTTAAATGAAATATATTTATCTCACTACTTTATTTTCATTATACTGGGTGGAGTAAACATTTATAGTCATGGGGGCTTCAATGGTTGCCCACCTGTGTTGTATGTAATGGTAGTCACAATCAAGCACCCTTCAGAGGGTAATTTGTTGAAATGGCGACATAAATGCAGAAAATAATTTTCAAATCATGCACAATCATTCATGTTATTTTGAGAATGTAGGTATACATTTCAAATTTTTTGTCCTTCACCCCCACCTTCGATGGGTTATTTTCCCCTACTTTTGTGGAAGGACAGCTGCATCCTATTTTTTCTCAAAACTTCTTTCATTCAATCCTCAAATTTAAATGTTCGACCTCAAAACATGTGCACCATTGCTAATGTGAGTCTTGCTTCAGTGTAAACTTTACAACTTATACAAGAAGTCTTGAGGACATAAATGCTGTTGTGTTTGTGCTCATTTCTTTCTTCTTAGGCAAAATGGGACTCTACACCCCCCCCCCCCCCCCCCCCAAACCCCAGGGGTAAAGTCATGAACATGTAAAACACTTTTGGGCACAGACGTTTTCATCGGATCAAAAAACAGCAGAAGTTCACTTGAAGCATATCAATATATTCTTACTGCATGGTGGAACTGTAAAAATGGTGAGAGTACCTTAGTACTTACTTCTGTTAACAATATTCAGATATCTGATACTGAACAAATGTCAAATACAACACTTCATAGTGTTGTGTAGGACATGCCCCACACAACACCAATATATATTTTACCCTCAAGCCAGAAGAGTTTTCACTAAAAGTTGGAACTTAATGATCTGTAAGCATTCTACTGTCATCACTAAGAGGTGTGAAAGCTACTGAACACCAAACACAAGAATTTAACCGAGCCCATAGCTGAAGGAAAAAAGTTAATAAAATCACTTTAAGCAAACAGATCCACTTGAAAGTTGAAATATATGATATTTATACCCCAATCTATCAACATATCAATTTTATTTGACACTTGTCTGCACTTGTCCCATAATTTTATTTGTGTTCAGTTGAGTTCCATGTTTAGTAGCACCGTGAAGGCAACTAAAAACCAAACACAAAAGAATCTAACTGAACCGATAGTTGAAAGAAAGAACTTAATAAAACCACTATAAGTGAATGGATCCACTTGAAAATTTACATATATGATGTTTATACCCCAATCTACCAATATATCAACAATATATTAACTTTATTTGACACTTGTGCCATAATTTCATTTGTGTTGGTGAAGGCCACTAAACACCGAACACAAGAATCTAACTGAGCTGATAGTTGAAAGAAAACGTTAATAAAATCACTTTAACCCTTTGAACACTAGTGATATCTTCCATGCCATTTAAATGGCAGAAATTGGAAGAGTCCATATCCATTATTTGGGGGTAGAGCAATTAATATTTTCAACGTGCAGCTTGAAAATATTAATTGCTCTACCACAAACGTTCACTTAGTGTATGCCAATGCTTTTTCCGTCTGATGACCTTGACCTGAGATCGAAATGAACCTACAATGTAAACAAAGCAGACAGTTTTGGAATTTACACCCATGCACTGTGTTGCTGCATTTTGAAGGATTTTGACGTCCTAGCTTTGTTCTTGGAAATCTGAAGCACATTTGGCCACAAGTTGTTTGCCTGAAATATTATTTTATGATCAGTTCTGGTACGAATATGGTAGCAGACTTCCAGGAACCACTGGTGCCTGCTGTCAACTCTGTGAATTGAATGCATATATTTTTCATGTTCTATACATCACAACCCTCATTTTTGTGTATAATTTGTGAATATTTAATTTGAATTTAAGGAATATCAGAGGTGGGAATTTCAAAGTAAACAAATTTCTCTTACTTATACACCTGGAACTTAATTAAGCACCCCATTTTTTTTTTTGCAGTATCTCAATACAAACTGTCATTACTTTCATGCTATCTTTCAGATGGCCAAAAGTGATTGTTTGCGGAAAAAATGGTCTGTTGACAAATGAAAGGCAACACAATGATGAAAATATGCAGTATTTCATGGCGCTAATTACACATATCTGTCACTAATGTTTTTCATGGAAAAATGTTATCTCAACAAGTATGGTGCTGGAACAGTCCATGATGAAACAATGCCGGCAATTTCTGACAAAAAATGTAACTTGTGATCTCCTGAACACAATAGCAGTGTCTGACAGTAGCGAGTGTATCCACCACGTGCCCGGATGACAGCCTGAACCCTCCTCCTAATGCTACCAGTGAGCCTTCTGATACATTCCAGAGGCGACTGCTACCACTCCTCATGCAATGCAGCTTCCAAATCGGCCAAATTCTGTACAGGCGGTTCCCTTGCTTGCACACGACATCCAAGAAAGTCCCAGATGTGTTCTAAGGGATTCAAATAGGGGCTCATTGCAGGCCAAGGTAGTGTTGTAATAGCGTTGTTCTGAAAGAATGCTCTCACAGCATGGAAATGACATGGCCTTACATTGTCATCAATGAACACAGGGTGAGTAGCCAATGGGTGGTTGTCAAAATGAGCACAAAAACTGGATTAAGAATGTCACAGATGTACTAATGACCACTGAGATTCCCACGTACAGTCACCATATCCAGTTTACAATCATGAGAGAGGCATCCCCAGATCATTACTGATCCTCCACCATAAGGAACAGTAGGTCGAATATTCCTTGGCATGTAAGCAGTATTTCTATGCCTCCACACTCTCATGTGACCATCTGTGATGTGAAACAGGAACCTACTCACGTCTGACCAATGGACTCTCCACGTCCTGAGATTCCAATGTTGTCGTGCCATACACCACTCCAAATGTCGTCTTTGATGCTGATCGGACAGAGCTGGATGTTTGATGACCCTTCTGGACCTCACACCCAATACCCAGCGAGATGCTTTTGGAGTTCTGTTTCACAAATGCCTGTTGGGGAGCCAAAGGCGTTTCAAAACCCCACTTGAAGCAATGGGTTCATGCCTAACGAGGCATGCCACACTCTGATCTTCCTGAGGAGAGGTCTCTTGGAGTTGTTCAGGCCTTGGTTGGTCCTTAACATTATTGGTTTGTTGATGTTTTTGGACAAGTCTGCTGATGTCAGAATGACTATATCCAAGTTGCCTTCTAATAGCTCTGAATGACATGCCTGTTGCATGCATGGCAACGATTTGCCATCTTAGTGCCTCTGACAGTCTCCTCCTTGCCATGTCAACAGTTATTGATAAAAGAAGTGACAAATTTTCTTGTTTTATACCTGTGTGTTTGGGGTATGCTTTAAAACAGAAACAGTATGTTTCTCTAGATGAAATGTACTTCAACAGGCCTGGCATTCTTAAAAATGCAGGAGGGCTAAAAATCGCTCCCCTAGCATGGGTTAGGTGAGCGATTAGCTCTCCTCTAGCATACAGAAGCTAAAAGTAGCAAAATGAAGTTTTACTATTAATGAATTCTGCCCAGTGGGCTTTGTACATTTTATTTGGAACTGTTACCAAGGTGGTCTCTGTGAGGCGGCTTAGCCGCTACACTGCCCCTCCCACACCTCTGGGCCTCAGCAAAGCCTGGAGGTGTGGGAGGGGCAGTGGTGCCATCTTATAGAGACCACTAACATAGTAGAGATCTGAAAAGATGTGGGTTTTAGGAATAGGTGGTTATATTAATCATCATTTTCCTAGTCCAGGGGGGCTAGTTTTTGCCCTGCTTATTTTTTTAAGGCGAGCAGTAGGTGAGCGAATAAATCACTCTCCTCAAAATGCCAGGCCTGCTTCAAGACATAAAAACAATAATATAATAACACTTTGGCCGGCCGCTGATTTGTCGCGGTTCTTGGGTGAGAAGGCCTTGGTTACCCCTGTACTCCCAACTGCCTCCCTGTTCCCATGCTTCTTCTCTCCTCCCAACACTCAGAGACGAACTGCTTGATAACATCCCTTGCCGAATTTTTCCCAATCTCTCCAATTAGCATATTAACCCTCTCCTTTGAGTCTCTCACTAACCACATGTGTTTCATTCTCCCATCCCACTTCCCCATTATACTCCCAGTGAATGAATCTTAATTCTTTTAGACTGGTATTTTGAGCATTCTAGTAGAAAGTGTTCCAGGGTCTCCACCACGCCAAAATTACACATCTGACACTCCTTTTCACTGTCTTTCCCAATTTTCCCCTCAGCTTGAACAGCAGTGCCGCCCCCCCCTCCCCCCCCCCCCTTCCAAAGGTGCCATCAAGGCACTCTTCAAAACCAGGCTTCTCTTTATCACGCAGGCCAGGGTCTGTACAAAATGTCTGATTTTCTGGACGAAATGTCCGATTTTTGTACGGTACATAATGTAAAAACCGGACATTATGTCCAAAAAATCCATTTATGTAAGAATTTCTGTGCAGATCTGAGTGTTTTCTCCCAGGGAAAATGGGTTGAGCAATATAAAATAACAACAAAACATTTGCTGCCTCAACTTAATTTTATAGACAAAAAAACAAAAAAAAAAAACAAAATAGATGCGATAACCAAATTTAAAATTTTTTAGTAAATTTTGTTTCTTAACATACCTACCACAATTGTTTACAATTGGCGGTAACATAAGTGCAAGCCCTACTTCGGAACTAACTCAGGTTTTTTAGAAACTTTTCCAAACAAGCTGGAAAAGTAACATAGTGCAAAAGCACGAAAAAGATCGAAAAAGGGTCGAGCGAGACCTCTTGCATTTACCGAGCGCATGCGCAACAATCGTGACGTCAATTCCGTATTTCCGCCAACAAGAAGTTTGTGATTTAGCGGGGAGGCATCGATATCAAAGATATGGTAGGTATGTTAAGAAACAAAATTTACTAAAAAATCTTAATTTCTTTTCAACCTACTCACAATTGTTTACAATTGGCTGAATAAACAACAGGAGGAGGTGAATCACATAACCAATACCAACAAGAGCAGCAGAAAGAAAAGCAATGAGGGCAGAGAACAATAGCAAAACCTGTAATGAAGATAGAGAGAAGGCACCTGAAAAGAACAACTTCGATAAAAACAATTTTAACAAGGGTGCACAACAGCCTGAGCAGCAATGAGAGGGCCTAAAGAAAAAGGTCCTCAGATTGCTGCTGTAGGTGGCGGAGATAAAAGGAGGAGAAGGTAGAAGCATTCCTCCAGTAAGCCGCATACATAACATCCCGGAGCGAAACAGAATTGGAGAACGCCCAGGATGTAGAAATGGCACGAACCTCATGAGCATTAAACCGGTTCGAAACAAGATCCGAAGCAGACAAGCAAGAATAAGCCAGCTTGACTGCAAGACAGATTCACCTGGAAATAGAATGGGAAGAGATAGACTGTCTCTTAGGAATGAGAGACAAAAAGAATCTCTTCCAACCCCTCCTAATGAACTGAGTGCGATTGATGTAAGTCTTGATCGCACGAACAGGACAAAGAAAAGGTCAACGACCATCAACAGCGGGGAGAGCCCGAATGCAGATGGGAGGAGGTACCGAATCAGGAAGCTGATTCTTAGCCAGAAAAGAACAATCAGTAGTGACGGTGACACTGTTAGCCTCATTTCTGAAGAAAGCAGAATAAACAGATAGCGCATGAAGCTCACTGACTCGTTGAGCAGAAGCAAACGCTAGAAGGAAAGCCATCTTATAGGTGGGAAAACGCATATCGGTCTCAGATAAAGGCTCGAATGGTGTCCCCTCCAAACAGTGCAACACCGATGCCAAGTTCCACTTGGGTGTAAGACGCAAAACTCGAGGCCTCTTCAAAGAAAAGTCCCGACGTAGAGAATCGGAAGGGACCCGAGTTGGGAGGGGCACCCGAAATAAACTGGGGTGCCGATGGAAGGACAGTCGCAGACCGGATTGTATGACGTCGAGGACCCAAGTGTCCAACGTTATCTCTGTCCAACGGTCGTAAAACAGCGACAGCCATCCCCGACTGGAGGCAAATCGAGGTGAGAACCTTCACTTGCGGCCTCGACGAGGCCCCGAGAGGAGAAACCACCACCTCGGGAAGTGACAGAGTCCCGAAACTTTCCTGCCTGAGGCTGCCAGTGAGCCTGGCCGTGTCTGCGCTTCTTCTGAGCAGAAGGAGCAGACGGAGCCGAAGGTGTAACCGACGTCGCCCATGGGGCAGATGCAGCAGGATGCTTGGAAGGCCTGAAACGACCACCACCCGCAGCAGCAGGTTGGTCCAGCTGTCGCAGCAAAAGCTGGTCCTTTGAATGACGAAGAACCTCGCCACGGACAGCTTCCACGGAACCATGGAACAACTGAGGTCCAACCAAAGAGGCAGACCTCAGAACAGCACGCTGCTCAGAAGGAAGGGATGTAGAAGAATCCGACACCGCATCCTGGAGCGCCAGCTCCAAATTAGCGGTGTTACAGGCGTGAGCGTGTGTCAAGTTCATGAGAGCCTGTGACAAAATGCGAAAAGGTGCCTGAGCATCATCAAACTCCCCTGGTGGAAAATATTCAGCCAGGGCAGCGATGGCATGGTCCGCGAGAGATAACATACCCAGCATCTCTCAGGACAGGCCCACCATAGATTCAACTACCGACATCGGGAGAACTGCCGATTTAGGCTTAGTTAACCCGAGGGAAGAAGAATCCTCATCCACAGTAGTCATCCCTTGGAAGACTGGTGGACAGACGGAATCGTAAACACGAAACCGTGATGGAGGCAGAAAGGCAGCAGCTCTAGAAAAGAAAGAACCCTTGAGGGCCTTAGAACGCATTTTGGCGTCTAAGCCCTGGAAGGACTCAACAACCTGAGCCGATTGCAGCGGACGCAAAGCCCCAGAGCTAGAAGGCTCAACAGGGTTATGGCACTCCACAGAGGATCGCGGCCCGATGGTCACGGATGGCTGATCTGAAGGTTGAATGTCTGGCAATAAGCCAAAGACAAAATCCAAAGCCTGCCCCAAGATTGACTGGGGTTGCCCATCACCTTCAAGAATATCGTCATCTTCTGTTGCAGAGGAGACGTAGCCCAACTCGGGCTGACCAGCAGAAACCTCCTGTGAATACTGCGCAGTATCCAAGGGGCCAGGTGAGACATCTCGGTGACCGACCAAAGGAGGCTGTGCCTCAGGAGGCACAGGGAGGCTAACTTGAGGGTCGCCAGAAAGCAACCGGGTGAGCAAAACGGCCTGACGCAGGTCACCCTGAAAATCCGTCGCAGCAGCATCGCCCGACAGAGTGTCCTCCCATTGGACCCTTCTAGTAGAACCCAAATCCTCAGAAGAGACCAACGTCAAACGTCGATCGACAGACAGAATAGGGAGACGGTGAGAAGACACCGGAGGATAGTCCCGATTGTGACGCCCAGGGGCAATCCCTGACCTCTGTGGAACAGAAAGTCCTACCTGCAAATCCTCTACGTACGTCGATCGGTGGCTGGACCTGGGACATGGTGAGAAGACACCGGAGGATTGTCCCCAAGAATGACAGAATCCTGCCATTGGCCTCTGGGCGGCTGAAGGCCCCAACTGCCCATCCTCTGAGACCGACGGCAAGCATCGATTGACATCCAGACTCGGGACACAGTGAGGAATCACCGGAGGAAGGTTCCGAGAGTGACAGCTAACCGGGACTGTCACTGACCTCTGCCGAACAGCAGGAATGCCAATGTCCCAACCCCATCCTGCTAGTCGGCACACTAGCAGGGGAAAGAGGAACAATAAACGATTCATTCGAGGGGCGAGGAATCACTGCCAAAACGACCGAACGGCTCAACCGACTAGGAGCAAACCTAGCCAGATGAGACGGAGCAGACAGCAAACCCGCACAGCTTCGCCAGGGGAAACTGAGACCTCACAGACACACCCGCAGATACAGCCTCGGTCCCCCGAGACTGTATACCATCCCCAGAGGAGATGGAAGAGCCACCATCATACAGAATAGGATCTGTAGTAACAATTTCCTCAGCAACTGTCGACGGCTTAGGAGGCACATCAGAGCTGACCTCGGAGAAGGTCTCTACGAAAACAGATGCCTCAAGAGTGACGTCAGAAGACAGAGACCACGGTCTCCAAGTCAGGAATCACCGCACTAGCACCGTCAACAGTTGCAGAGGAACTCGCCACAGAAAAAGACAGATCAGCATCCTGTGTGACAGAGTCACCACGTGCACTCACAGAAATGTCTGATAAGGCACAGCTACCCTTACCCCGAGAACAACGGGTTCCAGCTCTAGACAGAACCATCTTTTTTACAGAAGCGCAGAATTTTGAGGACCAAACCCCACAAATACCATGTGATTGGGCCTGAGTACAATTGTTGCAAGTGACACATGTGGAATGAGAGTCGTCCACATGTTTCACCTGCAAGCAAGAGGTACAAGGAATAGTCTTAGGCATAATATGAAAATGATAAATGAAATCAAGCTTCCCGCCGACGGAAAACAGAGCAATGGTTGTGTTCACACGTGGGGGAAAAACAAGACTATGTGTGAAAAAGCAAGCAAAAATTTTCAAAAATAGCATTAAATAATAATAATTTTGAAAGCCTGAAAAGGATACAATCCACTTGCACACAATCAGATGAAGAAAGCACATACAAAGAAGTTGTTCACGAAGATAACAGCTAAGAATAGCATGAGTCACAAAAATTTCCGACCATGTATAATGGCGGAAATAAAAGGAATTGACATCACGGTTGTTTGGCATGTGCTCGGTAAACACAAGAGGTGTGCAGAGAGAGTACCTGTAATTTCGAGCGCTGGTCTCGCTCGACCCTTTTTCGATCTTTTTCGTGCTTTTGCACTATATTACTTTTCCAGCTTGTTTGGAAAAGTTTCTTAAAAGCTAGAGTTAGTTCCGAAGTAGGGCTTGCACTTATGTTACAGCCAATTGTAAACAATTGTGAGTAGGTTGAAAAGAAACACAGAAAATAAAAGTAAGAGGTTATTCAGAACACAGAGTAAAATAAACAGCTGCGCCATGAGCGCATGATACGCCCGTTATTAATTACAAGAGGGAACCACACAATATGAGTATACATGTCCACCAAAAAATCATGAAAATTGCTCAAAGTCCAACATGTGGAAAATTGCCTATATTTTGATGAATAAAGTCCCATAACTCTGGAATGACAAATCGGACAGCGACACAAATCGAAAGGGAGATTCCTTCTATCAACATATACTTGCAACCAAAAAATCATGAAAATTGCTCTAAGCATTTTCAAGTTATTGTTCGACATGTGAAAAATAAAGTCCCATAACTCTGGAATGACTAATCGAGCGGTGACACCAACTGAAAGGGAGCTTCCTTCCATCAACATAAACCACCTACCAAAAAATCATGAAAATCTCTCGAAGCGTTCTCGAGTTATCGTCCGTGTAAAAAATCGACAATTTTCTAAGTAATAAAGTCCCACAACTCTGGAATGACTAATCAAACGGTGACACTAAACGAAAGGGAGCTTCCCTCCATCCATATACACCACCTACCCAAAAATCACGAAAAATCTCTCAAAGCGTTCTCGAGTTATCGTACGACGTGTAAAAAATCAACAATTTTCTAAGTAATAAAGTCCCATAACTCTGGAATGACTAATCGAACGGCGACACTAAACGAAAGGGAGCTTCCCTCCATCAATATACACCATCTACCCAAAAATCACGAAAATCTCTCAAAGTGTTCTCGAGTTATCGTACGTCGTGTAAAAAATCAACAATTTTCGAAGTAATAAAGTCCCATAACTCTGGAATGACTAATCGAACGGTGACACTAAACGAAAGGGAGCTTCCCTCCATCGATATACACCACCTACTCAAAAATCACGAAAATCTCTCAAAGCGTTCTTGAGTTATCGTACGACATATGACCGGACGGACAAACGGACAGACAGACGAACAGCGGTATACCATAATACGACCCGTTTTTTCAAAACGGGCGTATAAAAACAATGGACAGACAACAAGTTGTACCTGTACTATGTTGATAAACAGTCCCTTAGAATATGTCTACCGACAATACAAATAAAGTCCCTAAAGAATGTGTGTATACCGGCAACTTGTTGATGTCAATTTAATGACTACTCGACCATGTTGTTATAGTCAAGTTTACATTAAATTGACTGTAACAAGTTGTACCTATAATATCATTTAATAAATCACACCCTTATAATATGTCTATCGACAATACAAATAAAGTCCCTAAAGAATGTGTATACCAGCAACTTGTTGAGGTCAGTTTAATGACTATTCGACCATGTTGTTATAGTCAAGTTTACATTATTTAAAGTGACTGCAACAAGTTGTACCTATAATATCATTTAATAAAACACTCCCTTAGAATATGTCTACCGACAATAATACAGGTACATTTATCCAGTCAATTTAATGTAAACAACACGATTATAACAAAACATGGTCAAGTAGTCATTAAATTAACCCTGTTTTGTTATAGTCAAGTTTACATTAAATTGACTGGATAAATGTACCTATATTATTACTTAACCCTTTACAGTGATGACTCTTACTGGTGTTTGTAATGGAATTACCATAGGTGTTTCTTCTGGTTGCAATGTGTGTACTATTGGAATCAAAATGTTGAAAGAAGAATGTGCGTGTGCGTCTAATGTATGTTCATCGTCTATATCCGTGTCAATTTCATTCTGAGAATGGCGATCGTCACTGATATCAGCTGCACCAATACCAGTACTTTCAGCAATTGGTAGCTCTGGCTGTAATGTATCACGGCAACTGTTGCAATTCCAAGGAAATGATTCCTGTTTCTTCATAACTCTATACTCAGGCCTTGTAATGCCAGTGCCACATATCCTGTGTTGCCATCTATTACAAATATCACACAAAAAAGCTTCCTGTAACCGTCTTACTTCTTTCCCACAGCTAAGGCAATTGTCTTCATTGGTTTCCATTATTGGTAGAGATGAGAACGATGTCTAGTGATGAAGGAATGAATGAAAGGTTTTAGCGTGCCGAAGGCACCCAGGGACGATGTGGGATTTACAAATTCCTTGCGACCTGGTTAACCTTATTTTATTTCACTTGGATCACACAGGCCAGCTTTTCTATTGCCTCAAATGGGGTCTGAGGGGGTATGCATGCGGTTGGAATTCCTGGCGGTTTACGTTGGAGTGATAGATTGTCAATAATCAATCCCTCAACGCCATTAAGACTATTAGAGAGTGGGCTCTGTTCAGTTCCAGCTTGGCGATGGTAGAGGTTTGTTTGAGTCCCACCATGGTGGCGAGCCAGAATATCTAGTTGCTGTATGCCGCCTCTTATATACCATTTCCAGATAAAGGGTGTTATACATGCCTCTTTTGATTTTTCAAATAATGTAAAAACATATCACAGAAGGTTACTTTGATATTTTGTTTCAAATACGTGCGACCTCTGTGTTTATTTGTTGGGAAAGTATTCATTTCATAGCTCAAACTTTTCTTACAAGTGAGAATCAGTCAGTAACTTCAAAAGAACACTCATGGCTTCACTATCAAAACAATGTGACGAATCATGTATGAAAAGTCAAAATTACTAAATAAACAAGTAAATTCAAATTCACTAATTTGTTTTTTTTATTGTAAAATTTAAGTTTTCGCTGTGGTGTTATGTGCACCGTGTTCTGCACTGTGTTCTTCAGTTTATTTTATTCCAAACGTTACATGGAGGATTAAATTCAAATATTCAGGATATATTGGAATATACTTATACAATAAAGGTAAGTCAGTAACTGAATCTTGTTTTCGTACATTTTGTCCAATGATCATCGGACATTTTGTCTCAAACAATCAGACATTGTGTCTAAAAAGATCGGACATTCTGTCCAGTCATCGGACATTTTGTCTAGTAATCCGCAGGCCACCCAGAGACATTGCAATCATTAAAACAAAATTATCGTAACAGCAACTTCACTGCCATGAAACATTTCAGGGGGTGCTTAATTAAGTTCCAGGTGTATATATGATTGTAGAACGACTCGGCCCATGACAAAGTCAGCCCATAACAAAGTCGGCCCATTACCAAGTCGGCCCATAGATTTTTTTGTATTCCATCGGAAATATTTTTTATATGAAAAAGGAACAATAAAAGTTATTTTTGTAGTTCCATTGAATTAGTAGCCTCAGTTGTACTGTGAGTTGTTTATAGAAGTGAGTTGTTTTGATGGAGGGAAATAAAAATGAACATATGTCGATGTTTTTTTTCTTTTTCTCGTGTTGTTGTTATTGTTATATTCATCATTGTTATTGATTTGTTTGATCAACGAAAATAAAAAAAATCTTTTCAAAGTGTTTTGATTATCTAATTATTTTTGTGATTAAATAACAATTGTCTGACAAGAAATCATATGGAAAACCATTTAATGCTGCCGCGTAATTGGCTGTTTATACAACAACTCAGCTTGACCATATTTGTTTAACACTTTTTGAAAAATGTATAAATACCCTCTGTACAAGTTCACACACCATCACATGAAACTTCAGAATTATACCATGGGGAGTGACCACTGTGTAGTTTGTAGCAGGATTGTTACAAGTCGTCAACAGGCACTGAGCTGTGATACCTGTTTTTTGTGGCAACACAGGATTTGCAATTCAGGAATAACACAAACAGAATATTGACGTATGATGAGATAACAGGAAAGTATGATACCATTCACATGTAATAAATGCAAAGAAAGTAGTATGAATGGTAGAGCCGAATCGAAATCCATTGAAAATGTATCGTCGCATGATTATGGAACATTCAATGTTTCCTTGAATGTCTCTGAAATCAGCCAGACTACAGAGTCATCGGCAAGAGAGATTGCAGAAAATGAATCATTGGCAAATGACTACGCAGAAATGTCATCAGACGAAACACATGAAACATGTGAAGTTCAAACCCATCATAATAATGAAACCTATATACTCCATGTGGCACTGGACGCTAGTTTCGATGTTCAGCATCAACAAGGAAATAATGAGCAGGAGATTATTGAAGAGTAAGTGTTATTACGCATTTATTTATTTTTACTCTACTCTAATTAAAAAAATAGATCAATCGCACACAGTCTTATTTATTATTAGTAATGTATTTAATTAAATTCAACTTTCTCTTTACAGTTCCATTCGGGACCCAGACCTTTTAGAGACCGGTCACAAATACTATAGCTGAAAATGCATCACAGAGAAAAGGAGTAAAACTTATCGGCAGTGATGGCTATGAATACACAAAAAAAATCAGAAAAAGGAGACTTCACATACTGGAGGTGTGCAAAGCGAGGGAAGAACATAAACTGTACATCAACAGTCTCACAAAAAGGAAATGATATCAAATCTAATTCCCGACCGCATATTCACCAGGCAGAAAAGGGAGCCCTGAAGAAACAATTATAAAAAAAGAGGTAAGTGACACATAAGCTGGTTTTGTTTAAACAATATTTATTTAGTATCAAGTAGTAATGTACAATAGTATGTGGATTCACATATTCACTGATGTGTCAATTAATTGCGCATGTGCAATAAGCAAAACCAACAAAGATATAGTAGTTCAAGTTATGCTGGTATTAAAGCAACAACTTCATATATTCAATGATGTGTCAATTAAATGTGGGTGTGCAATAATCTAATCAACAATATGGTCTATATTTTAGGTTAAGAAAATTGCATTGGAGAATATTAGTATGGCGGCTGGGAAAATTGTAGATGATGTATTTCTGGAGAAGTTAGAACAACATGATCACGACTTACCAAAAGTGAACAATTTGAAAAGATTAGCAAATCGAGTGAGATTGAATCTCCGACCTACAGAGCCAACTACACTAGATTTTGAGGTAACTGTTATGAATTACTCTCACCTTGTCTCTTTCTTTCTCTCCCCTTTAGATTTAGGTGCTCTGTTATTATATCTGTCACGCTTCCCTCAGCTAAAACATCGTCTTTTTTTAATTACAGATAAATACAGAATTTTTACAGTGCCAAGATTTTTTAACTGGGAATGTTAATGTGGATGCAGAGCGCCATTTAATTTTTTCTACAGCAACACAGCTTGAACTTTTGAAAAATGCTAAACGCTGGTTCTGTGATGGTACATTTAAAATAGTTTCTCAACCTTTTACCCAAATGTGGTGCATTCATCAGAAAAGGCAGCAGCATGAAACTGGTGCCATTAGTGTTTTGCCTCATGTCTAGACGAAAGACAAAAGATTATAAAGCGGTGAGTACATTCACTTTCGAATTTGGTTTAATAATAAATAAATAAATAAATCAAATTTGGTTTAATAATAAATAAATAAATAATTATTTAATTAATTTTATGCTTTTAATTTTTCAATGCTATTCCATTTTTATTCCGCAGATTTTCCTGTTGTTGAAAGAAAAAACAGACAATTTATCAGTCGAGGGATTTGTGACAGATTTTGAAAAAGGTATGTAAGATTTTCTTTGCTAAAAAGCTAAAATTCCAGTCTCAATCACGTGTCACATACTTTCAGTCTAATTCCTTGTCATCCTTTTTAAATTTTTGAAAAAAAATTTTCCGCTTCAGAGGCATGGAAAGCAATAAGAGAGGAATTTTCTGACACCACAACAAAAGGTTGCTCATTCCACTTTTCCCAGGCTATTTGGCGCTAGACTCAAGAACTGGGACTGAAAACGACATATAATGAGCGCGGCCCGGAATATAGATACATCAGATCTTTATTAGCTTTGCCATTCTTGCCAGCTTCTGACATAGAGCCAGCATTCAAAGCCCTGGAACAAAGAGCAAATTCACCAGAACTGAAACGGTTACTCAGATACATCGAGTCGTCAAGGATAACCAACCCAATTTGGCCTCCAGCAGCATGGTCGATATATGAGAAAGACATCCGTACTAATAACGATGTTGAAGGTAAACATATTAATTTATGAATATTATTTTCTATTTTTTTTTCATTTAAAAGAAAATTGACGATCCAAATATTGATAACATTGGTACTTCATGTAATATATCAGTTAAAACACATTCATTTTGAATCAAAATAACTTGTTAAATTTATTTTTTCAGGCTGGCACACTCGAATCAACGGCAATGCTGGCAGGTCTAATCTGTCATTTTACATCTTGGTTCCACTTCTACGAAGAGAAGCAGACCTAGTAAACATCGCCTTCAGACTTGTCACTGAAGAACAGATTCAAAGATGTCAAAGAGCTTTAGACAAAGATATTAAGGGGAAATTACACAAGTACTGGACGGACTACGCAGCTGGAGAAACAACAGCAGCTTCTCAGATCCTGAAGGAATGTGGAAAAATCTATGGGTCATCTAACGACTAAATTAAATTCACATATATAATTACATTTTTATCCATGAGTATTGTATATTGTATATATTTTTCTTTACTGTACAGCTGTATATGTTTTTGTAAAATCCCTTCATTTTTGAGAAGTTCCGAATAAATTTTTTGAACTTTCAGTCGAGTTCGAGTTTTGTTTTCTTATCTCATCTACCCCTCCCGTCTTACCAATTTTCTCATCAACATTCCCTTACGTATTTCCAGAGTCCGTAGTCCGAGTTGGTAATGGGCCGACTTTGTTATGGGCCGAGTTGTCCTGATACCGTATATACATGTATATCACCTTAAAACGGTAAAGGTGTAGAATAGGGGACTTTTCGGGTTTTTTATTAAAATAACGATTTTCTCGCTATTTTTTCTGTTTTCTTAAAGTAAACTATATTTTGAACAAAATGACATAAAATTAGGTACCTCTATCATGTTTTAACATGTCAGAGAATAGATTTTAAATCCTGTTGAATTGCGAGCTTCTCAATTGCCATTTGTTTCAACTGCTGAAAATTTCGCAGCATCTGTTGTTTTCATTCATTGTTACGAGTGACGTCACAGGGGAGAAATCATTCTATATGATAGCAGGTGCGCTTCGCTTGTGTGCATGTTAGCTGGTGCGCTTCGCTTGTGTGCGTGTTCCTCGATTTAAGGTCAGTTCAGTTAGGACCAGGGTGAGCTAATCGGTAAGCTAACCCTGGCCCTCACTAGATTGACCCTAAAATTTGATCTAGGGTCAGTTTAGTGAGGGGGCAGGGTTTGTCCAGCCGCCATTTCAATTACTAAACTCTCCCCTCATGATAACGATAATGGAACAGAGCGATTGCAGTAAGTTCGACAGCGCTGTTACAATAAAATCGTTAATATTTCTTGAAAAAAAACGATAAAAGTATGTGATTTTGTGTCATTTTGTTCAAAATATAGTTTACTTTAAGAAAACAGAGAAAAAATAGCGAAAAAATCGTTGTTTTTAAAAAAAAAACGAAAACTCCCCTATTCTACACCTTTACCCTTAAAACTAATAAAGGGTATTGCATCATTTTTCAGTGTGTTTGAAATTGAAGTTTTATACTGAAACTACATGATGAATAGAACTTACATTCATTTGACTGGCTAGCGCAATTAACTGTGAACAATTGTAACAGTGTTCCAATACCAAGCCCTAAAACTGGGAAGATCAAGACATTCCTGTTGGAGTTTCCTGCCCAAGTGGTTGCAAAAGTTGCAATGCATCTGGGAGTTCTACACACATTGCCATTGCCAATGCCACTGAACTTATTTCTCAGTTTACTCCAGTTATTCAGTTTTAAACATTTTACATTGAATGTCAGTTGTCTTTTATGAATCAAGTATTTAGTCTGTTTTTTTTTAAATATCTCATCAATATTTTTGCAAAGGAGATTTCTAAATAAAGTAGCCCTTTGCCGGTGAATGAAAAACGAGGAGCGTCTGCTCTGTTGTTGAAGTGCGGCCATGCTGTATTGTCATAAAGTAGAAAATGGCTGTCGTTAATGTAAATACTGGAGTGTGATTGCAACTGCTGTAAGGAAATTCTCAATATGTTATAACTTTATTCATACAGAAATACATGAATATTTGTTTTACAAATTCTCCTTTGTTTTTTCTTCCTAAAAACTTTCCAGTTCTTCACCGATTGATGTCGTTCAAGGCCTGATTAATTGCTTTCTTGCACTTACGGCCAGCTGATTGTAATTTCCTGTCTTTTTGAACATGTCAACTCAAGCCTTTTTGTTTTGCCACTTTTGGTCAACCAATATTCTCAATTAATTTTAATAATTTATGACCTATGATCTGCTTCAGAGCAACGTTTATAGAAAGTTTCCTTCGTTACATCAGTTGTTGATCCAGTAGAACATAGTTCACGTGGATTCGTTTTCCTGAGATTGTTGAATTCAAGAAACAAGAACAACATTGACATTGAAATCCGGTGAATTAAGGTGCGTCTATTTGCAGAAACGCACACGAGAACTGGTAAATGCTGAATTGATGGCAAAGTCTCCCGAAATCTCATGTAGTCGTCTCTAAAATATTACTAAATAATTATTTTGAGCGGGGGTCAAGTTTTTTCTCCCATGTCCATGAAAATAATGGCCAAATCGGCCTTGAGTCACTTCAGCCTTGAAACTTGGAAGTTGAGTCAATTCGAGTCGGGGAAGGGACACACTAAAAAGTGTAGCCCGAGCTGAGAATATGGTGTAGCTGAGAAATAAAGTTTCGTTTTCTTTCTTATTTATCGTTACATTTCAGTTATTTTTGGTATATAAATCGCTGGTAGCCAAATGAAAGTGAAATGGGTATTTTTAAAGGCAAGCCTTATTGACACATACATATGTGGAAATAAGAGAACCACAGTGAGTTGCTTATTGACACAAACGTATGTGGAAATAAGAGAACCACAGTGGGTTGCTTATTGACACATACCTATGTTTACATTATTTTGGGTGAATATTGTTACCTTATTATTCTATAAAATAATTACTTTGTAGAATAATATAACAATAACATGACTTTCGGGCCTCTAACAGAACCTCTGGTAGTTGATCATTTAATGCCCTCAAAAATCATGTTATTGTTATATTATCCCTAATAAAATGAACTGACTAATCACCAGTTCATGAAGCTTTTAATTCTAATACTGAATAATCTCACTGGCTGTAAATTTAAATACATGTATACTAGCCTGTGTTGTTATTACAATTGAGAGCATTGCTGTGTTCCTTTCTTTAAAATTGTGTTGTTGTGTATAAGTCATAATAAATGAAAACAAAATAAGAACGATTTTTTCAAATTAAATTTAATATCCTAAAAATATTTTATCAAAATACATCACTTGCATATGAAAATGAAACATATTACAAATATATACAAAAAATGCAAGAATAAGTCCCAGAGATACTGATCTCAGTTTGTACACTTGACTTTATCAAAATACACCACTTGCATTTGCATCTGAAAATGAAATATATTACAAATATATACAAAAAAATGCAAGAATAAATTCCAGAGATAGTGATCTAAGTTTGAACACCAGAGACCCCAACCCCCACCCCACCACCACCACCACCAATACAAAAAAACTCAAACAAAACAAACAAAAAAGGCACTTTTCCAAATCTGGCTTCTGAAAAAAACACAGGAAGTATTTCACAACTTTCTCCTCATGCACCACTTGGACAACAGGAGGTTAATGAACTGAAAGTTTACCAGTACTTGTTCTGTTTTTTCTTCTTGTACAGTGTCCTCAGTGAGATTAATATTAGAATTAGAAGCTGCATGGATTATGGATAAGTTAATTAATTTTATGACAGTCTTCATTGAATTCATTATATTGCAAAAAATTAGGTAACAATATTCCCAAATACAATGTGCTATACATGATAATCATAATGAAGAAATATATGGTATGTGTCAATAAGAAACCCACTGTGGTTCTCTTATTTCCACATACGTATGTGTCAATAAGCTAAATGCAGTGTTGTGCTTATTTCCACATACGTATGTGGAAATAAGCACTTCCATTTTTTTATACCACCCACTTGAAAAGTGGGCGGTATATAGCATTAATGGTGTCCGTACTTCCGTACTTACGTACTTCTGTACTTCCGTACGTCCGTACGTCCGTGACGCTTTGGGGGTACACATCTGCTATCCACTACTCCTCTTAAACCAGTGGGTGGATTTCATTGAAACTTACAAGCATTCTTTTCTATACATTATAGATGTGCACCTCCTATTTTGCTTTCAGGTATTTTTATTTTTTACTCTTTCCCAAAGGGCGAAATGAACTTAGCCAAATTGTTGTGATGCTTTAGGGGGGTACACTCCTGCTATCCTCTACTCCTCTTATACCAGTGGGCGAATTTCATTGAAACTCTCAGACATTCTTTTATATACATTATAGATGTGCACCTTCTATTCTGCTTTCAGGTATTTTTATTTTTTCATCTTGCATGCTCTTTGTAATATTTACCCTTTCTCATATTGAAAATTGCTCTCATGTTTTCGGAGAACATACAGATGTGCTGTGTATATTAAATACTTTTTTACTGTTGTGAAATGTTTCTTGGTTGGAGTGGGTGGTATCTTTAGTGAGCAGTGCTCACAGTAATTCTAGTTAAACTTATATTTCGTGAAATATACGAAAAAATGACTCCGAGAGACACTAATATTTATTTATTTATTTATTGGTGTTTAAGGTCACATACTTATGCACAGTGGCTAATCGTGACCGTGACAGTTTTTCGGGTGGAGGAAGCCGGAGTACCCGGAGAGAACCACCGAGCAACGACGAGCAGCTGTCAGCTCTCCAACATCGTAACTCTGAATTCTGCACCGCAGCACAGGCAGGGTTAGATTGGTTGAAGACATGCGCACCATCGACGTGCAGTACGCCTCAGTACACAGCGTCATCGTGCCCCCAGGCAATCGGGGTGAAGTGTCTTGCCTAAGGACACAACGCGGTTGCCGCAGGTGGGATTCGAACCGAGGACCTCTCGGCTTGCAGCCTGCACCTCTACCAACTGAGCCACCGCGCCCCTCCGAGAGACACTAAAAAGAGTAGCCGAGAATCTGGTGTAGCCGAGTAATAAAGTGTTGTTTTCTTGTTTGTTTATCAATTAATTTCAATAATTTTTGGTATATGTATTAGTGATAGACAAGCGAACCCAGACAAAGTGAAATGGATATTTTAAACAGTTTATTTTGAGAGAAATACGAAAAAATAATTCCGAGAGACACTGACAAGTGTAGCTGAATTTCTGAGCCAGTTAATTAACTGGCCCGGCTCTGATATACACTTGAAAGTGGATCTGGATTGCCGAGCTAGTTAATTAACAGAGGTGAGTATGGATTGTGTCAGAACAAGAATTTCAACGGGCGATTGAATTGACTTGCTGGGTTATGAGTTAAGAAACAAAAACGACCGGTTAAAACCATCTTTTATTCTAGATAATCTCTTAAAAATGAATAAAACGAGGTTACAGAAAAGTCTTCAAAGTGAAGTAGACAGACATGACATAAAACAAGCGATAAACAGCATAGCACTCGACAACAGTTAAAAATAAAATAGCGTGAAAAAAGTTTATAACACATAACATAAACTAAAAACAAAAAATAGAATAACCATGAAGAATAATCACCAAGACTATTGTTATGATGCTATTGTTAGGATTACTGTTAATCGCCTGTATTGTGAAAATAATGTCAACATACCAGTTAATTAACTGGCTGGGTTCTAGTCGTTTCGTCCCATGGTCGTTTCGTCCCATTTTGGGCGTTTCGTCCCATTTATTTTGGTCGTTTCATCCCATTTGGATTTTTCACTTTGGACGTTTCGTACCATCCGAAATTGGCTAGGTAGTCTCAAATTTGGTTGATTTTTTATGATTATTTATCAGTGAGACTATGCAAATATGTATCATTGGATCAGTTAGTTCCAATAATATCCATATACGCATGGTTTTACTGGGGAAAATTAAGACGTTTCAGACTCATTTTTGGGGCAGTTTTGACCGATTTGTTAAAGGGTTAAGTCATAACAGAACATATAACGACGACGAATTGAGTATTATTGTTTATTATTTATAACAAAAAGTGACACGAAAATGAACAAATGAATGAATGGATGAATGAACAAATGAATGCATGAATGAATGGATGAACAAATGAATGAATGAACAAATTAATGAATGGATGAACAAATGAATGAATGGATGAACAAATGAATGAATGAATGGATGAACAAATGAATGAACAAATGAATGAATGAATGAATGAACTTGATTTCGTTAACTTATTTAATCGTGACATATCGAAATTACTTTGATATTATTCACTGAAAAAGCGCAACTAGAAAGACAGGCCGACTTATTCACACAATTAACAACAACAAAAATATAATTACAATCCTTATCAAAATTATTGAAAACAAACAAAAAATACTGGGAGTCCACATTGAGATTAGTAACAAAGGACATAATGGTTTGTTTGATTGACAGACAAATTCACACAAACAAAAAAGAACCTAAAAAACAACAATTACACATTTGTTACAGAACAAGATAAGTTTTCAAATTAGGGAAGCTAGGCGCTTTCATGTCAATCTCGGATGGGACGAAACGACCTGATCCCAACCGGCTCAGCAATTCAGCTACACTTGTTAGTGTCTCTCGGAGTTATTTTTTTCGTATTTCTCATAAAATATACTGTTTAAAATATCCGTTTCTTTTTATCTGGATTCGCCTGGCTATCACTAATATATATACCAAAAATTATTGAAACTGAACGACAAACGAGAAAACGACACTTTATTACTCGGCTACACCAGATTCTCGGCTACACTTTTTAGTGTCTCTCGGAACAATTTTATCGTATATTTCACTAAATATACGTTTAAAAACACCCATTCACTTTGTCTAGATTCATTTGTCTACAAATGATTTATATACCAAAAATAACTGAAATCTAACGATAAATAAGAAAGAAAACGAAACTTTATTTCTCAGCTACACCATATTCTCAGCTCGGGCTCGGGCTACACTTTTTAGTGTGTCCCTCGGGGAAGATTCGGCCCTGGTGTTCGACTGAATCTTCTCACTTTAATTTTTTGAAGTTTATATTTTATTCAGTTATTTAGAAAAGTTATTATTTGAAAATATTTTAGTGATTTTTGATCAAAATTTTATATATTTTGTGGAGAAAAAAAATTAATGAGTTTTCATAAAAATGTTTGTCTATTTTGTAAAAAATTTCTTACCCTTTTGTTTGAATGTAATCCATCAATTAAAAGTCCAACATTTGAATCCAAAATATTAGAAACCGAAACATGTCCTCTCACTACTAGAACTATTCCGTGAATTGCCTTGAAACAAATTGTTCACTGTCTGCCGGAATTGTTTTTTTTATAGCTTTATAGCTTCGACGGTAACTTTATACCAAATGAGAAATATTCTTTGTAATTGGCACTTTGAAGTTTCCGGCGAGTTTGTTTAGTTTGGGCGGTACTTAGCAAGTTGTTTTTCTCGTTGTCAGTGTTTGTTTTTATTATGATATTCGGTAGAGGTATCCTTATTGTTGTTGATTGACTCTTGGCAGTTACCAACGAGCTTGTTTGTTTACCACAATAACTATTCTTGCCCTTGCCTTTCAAAATAAGTCACAGAAAATTAAAATCATATAATAGAAATAAAGTGTGTGGAGTCAGTGATGATTGCCTCACTACTCATAGCGAACTGTGTGTGTGGGGAGTGGGCTACACAGAAACTCATCACTTGTCATTACGTGAGATGTTGTTTATAACCTTTCTGACAACTTTTATTTATCAAATGTTATTAAATATCTTTTTGAAATTTATTCTGTATATTATAATTTATTGGGAATGCATATATATCAATATATTCAATTAATTGTAATTTGTAACAAAAACAAAAAATCACATTAAAGTAAACTTGGCATATAAAGTTCAAATCGAGAAATATTCAAGTCTAATTACTGTGTAATATTCATATTTGCATTTAACACTTTACATGACATAACTGTAAAAATCGGCCAGCGCTATACACGAAATTTGTCATTCCCATTTTTAGCTCAACTTTGGCGAAGCCAAATTTGAGCTTATGCCATGGCCCGTCGTCCGTCTGGCCGTCAACAATTGGATACAGCTCGGGCTAGAGGGCGTATTTATGAACCGATCTTTACGAAACTTCTTGGGTACCTTTGTTATGATCGTGGGACGAGAACGAGTGTTTTTGGGTGTGGTCCGAAATTCAAGATGGCTGCCAGCCGCCATTTTGTACCGATGATGCAGAAATCTGTTTTTTGTACAGAACTTCCATATGAAAGCTCTGATTGGAATAATTTTTTGTATGAATGTTTAGTACCATGGGATACATCACATATAATACAGGTTTTTTTCTCGTGCGTAAATTAGGCAAATTAGACTAACTTTGATGTTTTTTGGTGTCACTTTCAGCACTGTAAGTGCAAATGCCAATACGGCTCGGGCTAGAGGCCGTATTTATGAACCGATCTTTACGAAACTCCTTGGGTACCTTTGTTATCACCATGGGACGAGAACGAGTGTTTTTGGGTCCGGTCCGAAATTCAAGATGGCCGATGGCAGCCATTTTGTACAAAATTTGGTGCAATCAGATTATTGCACAGTACTTCCATATGAAAGCGCTGATTTGAATAATTTTTTGTGTGAATGTTTAGTACCATGGGATACATCACATATAATATAGGGTTTTTCTTGTGCAGAAATTATGCAGATTAGATGAACTTTGGATTTTTTCAGTGCTACTTACACACAGTAAGTACACATGTCAATACGGCTCGGCATAGAGTCTGTATTTATGAACCGATCTTCACGAAATGTCTTGGGTACCTTTGTTATCACCTTGGGACGAGAACGAGTGTTTCTGGGTGCGGTCCAAAATTCAAGATGGCTGCCAGTGGCCATTTTGTACCGAAATCAGGTCTAATCAGTTTTTTGTACACAACTTCTATGCGGCTCAGGCTAGAGGCCATATTTATGAACCGATCTTTACGAAACTTCTTGGGTACCTTTGTTATCACCGTGGGATGAGAACGAGTGTTTTTGGGTGTGATCCAAAATTCAAGATGGCCACCAGCAGCCATTTTGTACCAAAATTAGTGCAGTTAGTCTTTTGTACAGAACTTCTGTATGAAAGTTCTGATTTGAATAAATTTTTGTATGAATGTTTAGTAACATGGAATACATCACATATAGTACAGGTTTTTTTCTCGTGCAGAAATTATGCAAATTAGATGAACTTTGATTTATTCAGTGCTACTTATACATTGTAAGTGCACATGTCAATACAGCTCGGGCTAGAGGCTGTATTTATGAACCGATCTTCACAAAACTTCTTGGGTGCCTTTGTTATCACCTTGGGACGAGAACGAGTGTTTCTGGGTGTGGTCCAAAATTCAAGATGGCTGCCAGTGGCCATTTTGTACCGAAATTAGGTCCAATCAATTTTTTGTCATAAGTTCTATACAGCTCCTATTTATGAACTGATCTTCACAAAACTTCTTGGGTACCTTTGTTTTCACCTTGGGACAGGAATGAGTGTGTTTTGGGGTGACTTTGTTATCACTGTGCTATGAGAACAAATATTTTGGGGTTCAATCAGACCCACTCTGGGACTCAAAGATTTTTTTCTAGTTTAGCATCTGACTGTCACCCACCTTTACAATACTTCACCTATACATTTGTTACAGACAACGGTCAGCATTTATGTACAGACCGTTACAATACTTTATATGTACCTTTGTTATCAGGTCATTATCTAGATGTTTGTCATTGCTGTGTCACATACTATACATGTACATGTCTTTGTCTTGACAAGTTGAGCTACAGTGTCATTGACACTTTCATTTTTTAGGTTTTTGTCTTAATTTTGTGCTTCCAAAGCATATCTTATGACTTCTGATTGAAACAAGCATGTAGCGTCTGTTTCAATCAGGGGTCATAAGCTGTGTTTTGGAAGCAAAAAATATTTTGACAACTGTGGTGGTGGGGGGGGGGGGGGGGGGCACACATCTGTTATTTATGGGGTGGGATTTTAAACTATAAGGGTGTCGAAGCCTGCTCTTACTGGACGTTGACTTGACACATGTACATACGGCGATCTTAGGTGGAAAAGACAGCTATCCAGTATTAAGAAAACAACACTCGAACACATGGTCTCTCAGTGTGCTGCAAGACCCCGGGCTGTAGAAATTCGTTTTTTTTTCTCATTTTTTGCAACTATCTATTCAAAACACTGCTGGATGTTTTCCAATAAATTGTCGCCCCTCCCCCCCCCCCCCCCCCCCCCAAAAAAAAAAAAAAAAAATTCAAGCTTTGTTGTTGTGGTATAAAGTCTACAAAGAGTTAAATGGTGGGAAGTCGCTGCCAAATGAAGTCGCCCATGGGAGAAGTCGGCCAAAAATAAAGTGAGCAACTGAGGTATGCCCCTAAGTCGGTCCACAGATTAAATCGGCCCAGGGCTTTTTCGTAGTGCTAATATACATGTGCACGCTTAACTTAAGTGATAGGCCGAATGTTAGAAATTGAATTTTTTCTCATTGTGTTGCAACTATTTGTTGGAAAACACCACACGAGCGCTGTCTTTTCCTTTAAATAGATTCAAAATAATTTCAACATTTGTCGTAGTGCTAATAAAATTGTTAAATGGTAGGTCAAATGTTAGAAACAAAATTTTCTTTACAAGTTGCAGTGCAAATATAAAAGTATATAGATATACATAATTGTAATTTAATTTAACCCCAGTTTCTGATGTTGGAAATCTCAAAAGAATAAACTTCATAGGAGTAATTTATGCTTTATCTATTGTCACCAGTCAATGTTTTCATTGCGATCAGAGGCTGTTTCAGAAACAATCAGTAGCTATTGTCGGCTCTTGTTTTACATCTTTGGAAGGGTAATTAAAGGATTAGTTCGGATTAGGAAATGTTATTGCTACCAAATTTTATTGCTGCCGCAAGAACTCAGTAATTGATTTAAGTGTTGTTTTATATTCAGTTATATTACAACAGCCTGGGTCTACTTTTCTGAGTGGTCCAAAGCAACAAACCTCAAGCTATACGCATCGTTTTTTAATGAAATATAAAATATATGTATATGTTTCTTCTAATTTTGCTGAGTTCAGACGGGAAACTGAAAACTCTCCCAAATTCTGCCAATTTATAATTTTTAACTGATCTCAGATACATTCAGACACATCATGTCCCATCTCGCCACATAAAGAAGGGTCTCTGCTCGGAGAGAGGTTTCCACTCACAAAATATGCTCTCAGCTTCGGTGGAAAAGGGACACCGAACACAGCATATTTCTGCAGATGGACCATAGGTTGTCGTTCAAAGGACCCTCAGTTCAATGAAGACAAGTGCTTCTTTCACATGGGTTAAGACAATATATGTGTGAAAATTCCACTCTGTTGGTGTTTCTGTTTAGAATTTCTCTCCATGTACCGTTGATGGGTTCTCCTGGATATCCACAATTACAGTCTTGGTCATCCACAGTGTTTCAAAGGCCCTGCATGGTTCAGTGTAAAAGAATATTCTGTTCACCTGAACAATGGGTCGAACCGCATGCTGGACAAAACTGTGTTGGAGAGGAATTGACTCAGATTTCTCATCCCATGTGTTATTCAATCATAATAGACGATTTCAGCACAGCGCCATCTTACATCCGGGGTTGGCCTATGGAACTGCACCGTCTGATGGCAAGAAGGAAGGCCTATAACAGTAGGCTCTCTGCCTCCATTGAATTTGTACGTAGTCCCCCCCCCCCCCCCCCCCCCCCCCCAACCAACCAACCAGTCAGATGATATCTATACCCGACTGGTCTTCCACTGCATTTTTTTTACCAAGAAAATTTTTTTGTGGGGGGGGGGGGAGATTAACATTCTTTTGGGTATTCTTTTTGTATTTTTGCCTCGCCAAGTTGAGTGGGAACATCGCCTTGTAAAACATGGATGCCTTGCTGCATCACTGGTGCAAGTTCGCAATGGACCGGCTCTTTCTCTGCACACCTTGAAATCCAACATTACCCATTGAACGCTTATTTTTTAGCTCAACTTTGACGAAGCCAAATTTGAGCTTTTGTCATGGCCTGTCATCCATCTGTCCGTACGTCAGCAATTGGATACGACTCGGGCTAGAGGCCGTATTTATGAACAGATCTTTTCGCAACTTCTTGGGTACCTTTGTTATGACCGTGGGACGAGAACGAGTGTTTTTGGGTGCGGTCCAAAATTCAAGATGGCTGCCAGCTGCCATTTTGTACTGACGATGCAGAAATCTGTTTTTTGTACAGAACTTCCATATGAAAGCTCTGATTGGAATAATTTTTTGTATGAATGTTTAGTACCATGGGATACATCACATATAATATGGGTTATTTTCTCGTGCATAAATTGTGCAAATTAGACTAATTTTGATGTTTTTGGTGTTACTTTCAGCACTGTAAGTGCAAATGCCAATACGGCTCGGGCTAGAGGCCGTATTTATGAACCGATATTTATGAAACTTCTTGGGTACCTTTGGTATCACCATGGGACGAGAACGAGTGTTTTTGGGTCCAGCCCGAAATTCAAGATGGCCGATGGCAGCCATTTTGTACAAAATTAGGTACAATCAGATTTTTGCACAGAACTTCCATATGAAAGCGCTGATTTGAATAATTTTTTGTGTGAATGTTTTGTACCATGGGATACATCACATATAATACAGGTTTTTTTTCTCGTGCAGAAATTATGCAAATTAGATGAACTTTGATTTTTTCAGTGCGACTTACACACTGTAAGTACACATGTCAATACGGCTCGGGCTAGAGTCTGTATTTATGAACTGATCTTCACGAAATGTCTTGGGTACCTTTGTTATCACCTTGGGACGAGAACGAGTGTTTCTGGGTGCGGTCCAAAATTCAAGATGGCTGCCAGTGGCCATTTTGTACCGAAATTAGGTCTAATCAGTTTTTTGTACACAACTTCTATGCGGCTCAGGCTAGAGGCCATATTTATGAACCGATCTTTACGAAACTTCTTGGGTACCTTTGTTATCACCGTGGGATGAGAACGAGTGTTTTTGGGTGTGATCCAAAATTCAAGATGGCCACCAGCAGCCATTTTGTACCAAAATTAGTGCAGTTAGTCTTTTGTACAGAACTTCTGTATGAAAGTTCTGATTTGAATAAATTTTTGTATGAATGTTTAGTAACATGGAATACATCACATATAGTACAGGTTTTTTTCTCGTGCAGAAATTATGCAAATTAGATGAACTTTGATTTATTCAGTGCTACTTATACACTGTAAGTGCACATGTCAATACAGCTCGGGCTAGAGGCTGTATTTATGAACCGATCTTCACAAAACTTCTTGGGTACCTTTGTTATCACCTTGGGACGAGAATGAGTGTTTCTGGGTGCGGTCCAAATTCAAGGTGGCTGCCAGTGGTCATTTTGTACCGAAATTAGGTCCAATCAGTTTTTTGTCATAAGTTCTATACAGCTCCTATTTATGAACTGATCTTCACAAAACTTCTTGGGTACCTTTGTTTTCACCTTGGGACAGGAATGAGTGTGTTTTGGGGTGACTTTGTTATCACTGTGCTATGAGAACAAATATTTTGGGGTTCAGTCAGACCCACTCTGGGACTCAAAGATTTTTTTCTAGTTTAGCATCTGACTGTCACCTACCTTTACAATACTTTACCTATACATTTGTTACAGGCAACGGTCAGTATTTATGTACAGACCATTACAATACTTTATATGTACCTTTGTTATCAGGTCATTACCTAGATGTTTGCCATTGCTGTGTCACATACTATACATGTACATGTCTTTGTCTTGACAAGTTGAGCTACAGTGTCATTGACACTTTCATTTTATTGAGAAATGTTATATATCATCCTCGGATTAAAGGGGATGTCGTAATTCGGAGTTGCTGTTCATCCCGCCCCCAGGTCCCAGTGCCTAGTCTAACCACAGATGTCTGGAGACCTGATTAACATCACATCACCCCCAACATCACACCTCCCTCTTATATATGCCCCCTCCCCCCCCCCCCCCCCCCACACACACACACTTCCAAAATAAATAACACACAGATCTGTGTATTATATATTTCAACAGGATGGGGGGGGGGGGGGTGCATATAAGAATGAGGTGTTTTGAGGTAGGGGTGATTTAGATCAGGTTTCCAGACGTCTGTGGTCCAATAACTCTGGCAATTTGGCCCGTTTAGTGGGTAACGAAACTACGTTGTTCTCAACCTGTTAAGTTGATATCAGCTGTCCTTCATGCGAATACCTGGAAACTCAACCAAATTGTGTAAAGTTCTTTTTCATTGCCCGGAATATGTCTGCCACTGCAGAATAAAAAAGGTGTGTATTTGAATGACTCTTTTCGAAAGGTTCTTCAACCTGTTACAAATGAAATTTTTTTATTATTCCATTTTTGGCGTAACTTTGCTAGTAATAGTTGGATTGTAAAAATTCAAGGACGAAATCGCACTGAATTTCACTCAGTATATTCGAAATGAAACGCGTTTTTTAAAATTTCCCTATGATATTAAAAATAGTATTTGCCCGACTGGTTGGAAAAATATGATAATTGGTATCCAAAAATTACGGGATCAAAGAAACACCAACATCGACAAAAAGTAACGAGAAGGTCTTCATAAATATTCATGCGAGATCGAAACTGCCCTCAAAAGTCATTTTGTACGATATTTCGAAATAAATTTTAACGATTTTATTTTTATTTGTGTAGTTTGGGAGCGATGCACTTTTTTCCCTAATTATCAACGGCCATTTTGCAGAGAAATGATGTTTGGAGGTCCTATTTTGGGTTGGAAGCATAACCTTGTCACAACACTGAGAAACACTTCGTACTAATTATAACCGATAGTACGTCTTATTGAAGTCCCGTGGTTGGGTTTTGATACCCCACCTCATAGATCAGTTAGTGGGGAGTCGATTGGCAGTGTTTTACAGGGAGCGTACATGTAATGCCATGTAGATAAAATGTACAGACTTTAAAATACTAAGAAATAACTTTTGTAATTACATCTACATATCTTTAAAAAATTATAATTGTATCACCATCAATATTTTGTGTGACATTTTATACATATGTATATAATATGTAAAATTGTAATGTTTGAGTTTTTGTGTTGCTACGTTGTGAAGTAACTGTAATGTCATCTGATGTTATTAGAATTAATAAATAATTACCTTAAGCCACTTGTCAATAATATTGTCACTGAAGTCTTGTCAATTTTATGTCATTTGTCAACCCCCAAGACAGAACATGAATAGAGTAAATAGCAGTCAATCACTGAGTACAAGGGCCAAATCTTCCCAGGGCCGAAAAATCCAAGACGATTCTTCTCAGGACTGAATCTTCCCGATCCCATCAATTTGACCTTGAGTCAAATCAACCTCAGTCAAATCGACCTTCGGTCGATTCAGCTTGACAACTGGTGGGGCAACTCGATTTGATGCATATCGTTTGAGATATTGTTAACAACAAATTTCAAAGCTTTATTATATTTTATTTAATGATTTATGTCATTATAGTAAATATAAAATGAAAAACAATAATGGTGCAAATGAAAAATACAACTGAAAATAAGCACATAAAGAGATACTTGTGTGGAAAAGGATCATGATTTCAGGGGACTTTTCTTTTGGCGGAACTACAATTAATAGTACTTTGGTATGAAAAGATGACACACCTAACAGGAATATGCATTGTGCAATTTGTGGTATGTAACAACATCAATTCACACTAGGCATGACAAATTCTCATCACCAAAATAGAAATACATTGTGAATATGGGGGATTTATGTCTATGGCAGTCCATATTTATATACACCTCCTTCTTAGATGCAAGTTTAGGTTCAGGAGGACGATTGTGTGAACCCCCTACAAAACTACTGCCCTTTTGTTTCATAGTTGCATGACACATGTTTTTTCCCTGCACACTACACAGTCATCATGTTGAAGTTGTTTGAATTTGTTTAATTCCATATGAAAATCCAACGCTAGAAATCAAATGTTTTCCACCCTGTTGACTCCTTTTTCCCAATATTTTGTCGGTAATCTCATTATTGTCCACATTCTCAAAACAGCCATTCATATTGGTTATTATGAAAACAACTTTTCAGAACATTCTTCAAAGCAAATGCAATGTTATCACTCTAAAAACAGCTTTACTTGTGGTAAAATTTGTGATAATCAGAAAAAACACATCAATCCCACTGCTTTGTGATTGTGAAAATAGTTGTTAAGAAACTAGAAATCAAAGCCTGAATTATCTGTACCGCTATGTTTTCACAATAAAGTTCTTTCAAAATTTCAGTTATTTTATATTTAGGTTTTATTTAAAATATACTTGAAATATACTTTAATTGATTATTTGTCTTTGTCTGAAAGTGGGTCATTTTGGTCTAAAAGTGAGTAAATTCGGCCTGAAATTAGCCTGAATTGACTCATGCTGCATTGACTGACTCCGATTGATTTGGCTCAAGGCTGCTTTGACCCTGAACCATTAGAAGTTAAGAAATCCAGGATGTTCGTCCAAAATGCTGGCCGATTTAGACCAATAATCACTACATCTTACAAGAATGCAGGAAGTAGCTATGCCTGACCTTTTTCTTCAAGGTGGTAGAGGGCTTGGATCCAGACTTACCTAGACCAGACTTGTCTCCACAGCCTGATATATATTTTTAGCTTAACTTGACAAAGTCAAGATAAGCTATTGCCATCACACATGCAGAAGTCTGTTCTCATTTTCTTTAGCACAGGCTACACCCCCCGTGGTTCTTGTCCGATCATCACAAAATTTTATATGCAGGGTCGAGATCATGTCCAGATGGGAATGTCCCATTTTGGTCGCGACCGGTCAACCGTGACGGCTGCGCGGACCCGAAAACCTTGAGCACAGTCTGCAGGTCATATTTATGAAAGGATTTTATGTAACTTGGCAGGATGACTATAATGTCTAGATGAGAATGTCCTGTTTTGGTCGGGTTCAGTCAACCGTGATGGCCGCAAGGACATGTTACCTAGATTCCTTTAGCACAGTCTACAGTTTGCATTTATGAAGGGATTTTATTGTAAATTGGTAGGATGACTCAGTATAATGTTTAGATGACAACGTCTTATTTTGGCTGTGATCAGTCAACCATGATGGCTGCACAGGCACGTGACCTAGATTTGTCTTGCACAGTCTACAGTTCATATTTATGAAGCGATTTCATTGTAACATGGTTGGATAACTCGGTATGATGTCTAGATTAGACTATCCTAGTTTGATCATGATCGATCAGCAGTCACCACCACTTGGGCACATGATCTAGATTCCTTTAGAACTGTGTATAGGTTGTTTTTATGAAGGGATTTCATTGTAACTTGGTAGGATAACTCGGTATGATATCTACATGTAGATGAGACTGTCCTATTGTGGTCATGACCGGTCAACCAGACTGCCGGATTGGCATGTAACCTAGATTCCTTTAGTAATTTTATATGAGTCATATTTATGAAGGGATTTCATTGTAATTTGGTAGGATGACTCATTTTGGAATGATTTTACTGTAACTTGGTAAGTTTGGTTGACATACATGTACTTTAACTGTGAGGGCCTCATTTCTTTAGTACAGTCTACACCTCAAATTATTCTTGTTGGAAAGATAGCATTTAGGGTACAGAACTTAACATATTCTCAATTATCTTGTCTTATTAGCTCACCTGACTGAAAGTCAGGATGAGCTATAGTGATCACTGACTGTCCGGCATCCAGCGTCCATGAACATGGTGTTTGCACCTGCTCCTCCAAAACCGCTGAACCAATTTTAGTTATATTTGAGGTGATAGCTTGTTCTGACATCGCATTTTGTTTTTGTGTTTTTGAGGGGGTGGAGGAAAATTCTTAAAAAATCTTCTTCTCATGGACCAGTATGTACAGTTTCTATTTCTATTTTCTGAACCGGTGGTCCAATTTGAACAAAATTTGATATGTGGTATTATTGGGTCATAAGTACTTGATTCATGCTAAAAACATATTTCCCGTGTTCCCGTGGGAACCCCAAGAGCTAAAAATAGAAATATTTTCAAATGCCCATATTTCCCAAACCACACAGAACAGAGAATTGTTATTTGGTATGAAGCATCCTTAGGACCAGTCAAATTGAATAGTAAAAAAAAATTGCCATCGGTTGTGTCTGGGTGTTCTGTAGGGGGGGGGGGGGGGATCGAAAAAATGCTGAGTCAGCATATTTGCATAAATAAAAAAAAAAATTGTTTTCCACAACCTCTGATCAGAGTCTTTTGATATTTGGTATACAGCATCCAGGGGGGAGGGAGGTAGATACAAGTGTGTTAAAATGAAGCCCCTTGGTTCATATTTGGGCTCAATACAGGCGCCCTAATTTTTAACTTAGGGTAATATGGGAAGTGATCTTTAAAAATCTTCTTCTTCAGATCCAACAGTCAGAATGCTTTCATATTTGGTATGCCACATCTTTAGGAGGGTCAGATTCAAGTTTGTTCAAATAGGGTCCCAGGGGTAATATTTGGGCTCTCTATGGTAGCTCGAATTTTAACTTAGTGCAATATGAGGGAATTTCTTTAAAAATCACTTTCTCCAGATCAACCTGTCAGAATGCTTTTGTATTTGGTGTACAATATCTCTAGGGGTGTGAGATTCAAGATAGTTCAAATCGGTTCCCTGGGTTAATATTTGGGTCCCCCATGGTAGCCTGAATTTCAACTTAGTGCAGTATGATGAAATTTCTTTAAAAATCCTCTCCACCAGATTCCCCAGTCAGAATGTTTTCACATTTGGTATACAGCATCCTGGTGGTGGAAGGGAAAGGCTCAGACTCATGTTTGTTCAAGTTAAGTTCTTAGGTTGATATTTGGACTCCCCAGTTTTGCATTACTGCAAATAAGGGCATTATTTCTGTGATAGCACCCCAGTACTAAAACAAAATCATTTGGCATGGACAACAAAGTTATAAATAATGAAATAACTTCATTCCTCTGTAGTGTTAACTAGCTGTAGATGTTAATTAAATCCTTCTTTAAACAACTATCGTCAGGTGAGAGCCTTAGGCCTCATGGGGCCTCATGTTTTATAATCTTTTCATAAACATTGAACATTATCCTTTTCATCAAATACTACACACAGTCAGGTTAAACTGCAGTGTCATTGACACTTTCATTGGGGAATGGCCATGCTGTGGATCCAGCAGAGGCCACAATGCTTGAAGCAACAACAAGATGCGAATACACCATAAATCCCTTACCCTGCCTTTTTTGGAACAATACACAAATTCTAGACGTACCTAGTCCAGACCTGTCTCCACAGCCTGATATATATTTTTGGGGAATGTCCATGCTGTAGATCCAGCAGAGGCCACAATGTTTGAAACGTCATCAAGATGTGAATACACCATAAATCCCTTACCTTGCCTTTTTGGAACAATACACCATATTCTGGTACTATGCAATCAAAAAAGATACACTTCTACCCCTGTTTGGTCACTATATAAACGCAATGGTCATGATAAACCCTGAAACATGATAGTTTCTTCTTCCGAGGTGATTGCCCCCCAAAGTGACAGACAAATTCAAATGGGTTAGCGCAAAGTGAGTGATGTCACCAGAATATAGACATGCATAGCATCGCACTGTGCGATGCACTGCATCGCTATATCTTCCCAAATCCATTGTCTCTGGTTACAATGTATTGTCGTGGACAGTTTTTTAATCTGAAAGACACAACCTGTTCCTCCAAAGCAAGCAGCATTTATGAATAAAACCATTTTGTTTTCAATTTTTTTTTTTTTGGGGGGGGGTGGGGGTGGGGGGGAGTGTAGTTGAATGGTGTGGGGGGAGGGGGGCAGTAATGTTGAAGGAAAGGACCCACAATACTAACACAATGAAACTTTAACATTTATATTTTTCGGAATTGCAACTTCCGTTTGGGAATTTAAAATAGCACAAGTTGATCATTAACATTTCAAAAAACATGAAAATTTTGCTACTGTAAAATGCTTATGTCTCATTTTGTACATGTTTGGTCAAATACATGTATGGGAATAGATTTTTTTTTTGGTGGGGGTGGAGGGGGGGGGGGGGAGGGTATGAAAAGTTTTTACACTGGTTGACAACTGATGGGTCCACTGTTCCCAAATTATGGTAGACCTGGTGTCCCCAAATACACCAATCTAAAGGCCTGCACCCATGCTTGTTCCCTCTTGCAAGTATAAACAGAATCACTCATGTTTTCTGCATGGGGCCGGGAGTAAGCTCCTTGTTGAGTACAGAACAATGCATGTATATTTGTGTACTTGTATATGTTCTGTGCTTGGTTGCATTTCAGATTCACTCTTTGAGCTCTGAATTTTGCAAATTTTTGGGGTGGGGTGGGAGCTTAGTCATAACTAGGACCGATGATCGTTATGCCCATCTCCTACTTACTGGAAGGGAAGTGGGAGGAGGGGATAGAGACTGGAGGGTCCTGGTAAGGAGGAGGGAAGTCCTCTCCCACAACGGCTTTTCAAATATCATGTTTTGCCCTCCAAACTGGCTAGGATACCCCTATTATAGAATCCTGGCTACATACCTGCATAGAGATGGATAGAGAATTATTAGAGATAACCACATTGTGTCAGTGTGGTAGGTGAAAAAGAAGCCAATTTTACTTGAGAAACATTTAATTTTTGTTCATTTTTCTTCGTTCAGTGTTAATTTTGTAATGTTTCAGTTATGAAATCTCAATCCACTGGTGTAAACGTGTCATGATTTTATTCAGAAGAAAACTGCTTTTTGCAATCATAGTACTACTCCCCACCCATCCAAATAGAGCTGGGTGATATACCGTATATACTGTGCAGTATTAGTATCCTTCCAATACCAATTTACCATATTGAGTGAATCTCAAAATACCACACGTTTTCATGTTGAAAAATATTCCCACTTGTAGCTAAAACACATCAGACTTTTGAACATTAACCCTTAAGTCCTTAGATTAATTTTTCATTAATAACTGTCCTTTATTTATTTATTTATTTATTTATTTATTTATTTATTTATTTATTTATTTATTAGCTCACCTGAGCGAAGCTCAAGGGGAGCTTTACTAATCACTTTCTGTCCGTCGTCCGGCGTCCGTCGTCCGTCGTCGTCCGTCCGGCGTTAACTTTACATTATCGACTTCTCCTCCTAAACCACTAGCCCAATTTTATTCAAATGTTGGCTAAATGTTTATTACCTAATGCCAATTCAGATTTGTTCAAATGAAGTTGCCCCTCCTCCTGGGTGGTGCCACACCCCCAAGGGGCACCAAAATCTTTGTAAATCTTCTTCTCATGAACCAGCAGTAGCAGAGACTTGATATTTGGTGTGCAGCTTCCTTTTGAGGTGTAGACTCAGATTTGTTCAAGAGAAGTTTGTGGGGCTATACTTGACGTTGTTATGAGAGGGGCAAAATTTTTTGCCCCGCCCAAAATTTCTATTTTCCAAACCGAGAGGCTGATTTGAACCAAATTTTATGTGAGGGCTTATTGGGTCATGAGTACTTGATTTATGCAAAAAAAAATTTTCCCGCAGCCCCGTGGGAACCGCAGGAGCTAAAAATAGAAAAAATTTAAAACGCCCATATCTCCAAAACTGCACGGCACTGAGAATTTTTATTTGGTGTGCAGCTTCCTTAGGACCAACAGAAAGGATTGGTAAAAAAAATTGCCATCGGTTTTATCATAGGGTACAGTTTCGGGACTTTAAAAAAGTGCTGAGTCAGCACTTTTTAACACTGTAGGCAATGGGAAAAACATTAAAAAATCTTCTTCTCCAGATCCAGCAGGCAGAATCTTTTGATATTTGGTATGCAACATTGTAGGGTGGATCTGATTCAAGTTTGTTCAAATCGGCCCCCTGGGTTTATATTTGGGCTCAGTATAGGAGCCCAAATTTGAACTTACTGCATTTCAGGCAAATTTCTTTGAAAATCTTCTTCTCCAGATCCAGAAGGCAGAATCTTTTGATATTTGGTATGCAACATTGTAGGGTGGATCTGATTCAAGTTTGTTCAAATCGGCTCCCTAGATTCATATTTGGGCTCACTATAGGAGCTCGAATTCGAATTTAGTGCATTTCAGGCAAATTTCTTCAAAAATCTTCTTCTCCAGATCCAGCAGGCAGAATCTTTTGATATTTGGTATGCAATGTTGCGGGGTAGATCTGATTCAAGTTTGTTCAAATCGGCCCCCTGGATACATATTTGGGCTTACTATAGAAGCCCGAATTCGAACTTAGTGCATTTCAGGCAAATTTCTTAAAAAATCTTCTTCTCCAGATCCAGCAGGCAGAATCTTTTCATATTTGGTAAGCAACCTTGTGGGGTGGATCTGATTCAAGATTGTTCAAATCGGCCCCCTGGGTTAATATTTGGGCTCAGTATAGGAGCCCGATTTCGAACTTAGTGCATTTCAGGCATATTTCTTAAAAAATCTTCTTCTCCAGATCCAGCAGGCAGAATCTTTTGATATTTGGTATGCAACATTGTAGGGTGGATCTGATTCAAGTTTGTTCAAATCGGCCCCCTGGGTTCATATTTGGGCTCAGTATAGGAGCCCGATTTCGAACTTAGTGCATTTAGGCAAATTTCTTAAAAAATCTTCTTCTCCAGATCCAGAAGGCAGAATCTTTTGATATTTGGTATGCAACATTGTGGGGTGGATCTGATTCAAGTTTGTTCAAATCGGCTTCCTAGATGCATATTTGGGCTCACTATAGAAGCTCGAATTTGAACTTAGTGCATTTCATGCAAATTTCTTAAAAAATCTTCTTCTCCAGATCCAGCAGGCAGAATCTTTTCATATTTGGTAAGCAACATTGTGGGGTGGATCTGATTCAAGTTTGTTCAAATCGGCCCCCTGGGTTTATATTTGGGCTCAGTATAGGAGCCCAAATTTGAACTTAGTGCATTTCAAGCAAATTTATTAAAAAATCTTCTTCTCCAGATCCAGCAGGCAGAATCTTTTGATATTTGGTATGCAACATTGTGGGGTGGATCTGATTCACGTTTGTTCAAATCGGCTTCCTAGATTCATATTTGGGCTCACTATAGAAGCTCGAATTCGAATTTAGTGCATTTCAGGCAAATTTCTTAAAAAATCATCTTCTCCAGATCCAGCAGGCAGAATCTTTTGATATTTGGTATGCAACATTGCGGGGTGGATCTGATTCAAGTTTGTTCAAATCGGCCCCCTGGATTCATATTTGGGCTCACTATAGAAGCTCGAATTCAAACTTAGTGCATTTCGGGCAAATTTCTTCAAAAATCTTCTTCTCCAGATCCAGCAGGCAGAATCTTTTGATATTTGGTATGCAACATTGCGGGGTGGATCTGATTCAAGTTTGTTCAAATCGGCCCCCTGGATTCATATTTGGGCTTAATATAGAAGCCCGAATTCGCACTTAGTGCATTTCGGGCAAATTTATTAAAAAATCTTCTTCTCCCGATCCAGCAGGCAGAATCTTTTGATATTTGGTATGCAACATTGTGGGGTGGATCTGATTCAAGTTTGTTCAAATCGGCTTCCTAGTTTCATATTTGGGCTCACTATAGAAGCTCGAATTCGAACTTAGTGCATTTCAGGCAAATTTCTTAAAAAATCTTCTTCTCCAGATCCAGCTTCAGAATCTTTTCATATTTGGTAAGCAACATTGTGGGGTGGATCTGATTCAAGTTTGTTCAAATCGGCCCCCTGGGTTTATATTTGGGCTCTGTATAGGAGCCCAAGTTTTAACTTAGTGCGTTTCAGGCATATTTCTTAAAAAATCTTCTTCTCCAGATCCAGCAGGCAGAATCTTTTGATATTTGGTATGCAACATTGTAGGGTGGATCTGATTGTGATTCATGAACGTATTTATTTGTAAAGTTGATAGAATCTTAGACAAAATTTGCAGAAAAGATCTACTATAGAAGGGGTGGTATCCAGGGTGAACCGTTTACCCCAAATCTAGCAGTACTAATGCATTTGTCACACAAATCTTCGTTCAAATTTTATGACCCCTCATTGGAACACACGCATTCAGCTCATTCCAACAAAGGTCATATGCCATGTTTTCGAGACAAAGGAATAAAAATTTTAGTTATTCATGAAATTTTTAGGCAACTGTTGTCTGTTATTCACATTGCTTCATGAAATTTCAGTACTTTTAGAAGTTACCTCAGTAATCAAGGGTTAATTCCCCTTAATTAAATGTCGCCTCTAAAAAACAACCACTTTGCATATCTTACCTTTTTACCAGCATAACTGCCAAAACTTGTCAGCATTCTTCGGAAAAATCACTATTCAAATTTTAATTTTTGTCTCTTAAACATACATGTACTTATCGCTTGTAAATACCCCATTGGAATGAGCTTTTTGAGCTCATTCCAATGAGAGGTCGCACACCATGCTTTTTGAGTCAAAAAAGCAATTTTTTTAGTTATTCCAGAATTTCGTACGTAAAACACAGCTTTATGACTTCACATTAAAATGAGCTCTCTAAGCTTGTTCCAATCAACATTCACGCACTATGTCTTTCACACAAAAAATAAAATTTTCCATTTATTCAGGAATTTTGTTTGCAAGAACACTCTTACCCCCCCCCCCCCCACACACACACACACACACACACACACACACACACACACACACACACACACACACACACAGACACACACATCTAAAAGTTCGTCAGCAAAAAAACAGTTACTTCAATTTTTAAATGCATTATAGGAATAACTTGCCTAATCAAATTTAATTACTTTTGCATCATTCTGTATCTAGAACAAACCATTTACCATATCTTTACGCAAAATTCTCCAGCATCATTCACAAAAAAACACCATTATTTATATATTCACATTTCTGTCTCAAAAATATACCTGATCTTCCCATACCCCTATTGGAATAAGCTGTTTGAGCTTGTTCCAGTGATGATAAAAAAAAATAAAATTTGTGAAAATTTTTGTTTTCTTGCATGCAAATATATACATGTAGCACATGGAAGATATCCACAGTTGGGGAGAGATGTCCAAGGCTATCTCTTCACATTCCTTGTTTGTGCTTCATGCTAAACCAGTTTGTCTGCAGAGATAAATTTGCTTTATTAAAAATCATTGGAGATTGGCCACACACCAATGATTTTAAATAAAACTAATTTTAGGTAACAAATGTTGAACTTCAAACAAAATCTATCACTCAACCAGTTAATGTTGATGAGGCATGACATGGTGAAGGTGACCTAAAATACTTCTTAGAGTCACTTTGTCAGGTGAGCGATTAAGGCCACGTGGGGCCTCTTGTTTATTTATTTATTTATTTATTTGGGTTTAACAACACTTCCAACAGCCAGGGTCTCTTTGTGTCAGAATATACATTTAAATAGCTGCAGATGACTCAACAGTGTTTTTATAATTACAAGCAGCCAACAATGGCATAAAAGCACTGTCAAGATAAATGCATCCTACTGGTCAAGTTCTATATGAAATACACATGAAACAACTTTTTCAGAGCTGTATAAAAGAGGCAGTTTGTGGCTGCTCTTAAGTAGAGCTGGGCGGTATTGAAATTTCAAGTTCGGTTTCGGTATCGGTATTTTTAGAATGCTTTACAGCGGTATCAGTACGGTATTCAGTATCAACAGCATACAAGTACTCACACCAATATCGAATGTTATTTTTGATATACTTCCCAGCTCCAAATCGTCGTTTTACAGCAGACAAAGTAACCGAATTGTCAAAACGTTGGAAGTAAGACAGACAATCGACATCGGTGATTTGATGTAACAAAAAAGCTGAGAGAAAATACCCCTGGGTATTAAGTTAGACTTCATATAATGTCTAGATGAGAACGTCCCCTTTTGGACGTGATTAGGCAACTGTGACGGCTACAGGGTCCTGAAGCCCAAAAACATTTAGCACAGTCTACAGGTCATATTTATAAAGGGATTTCATTGTACCTTGATAGGATGACTCCAGATCATGTCTAGATGAGAGCGTCCCCTTTGGTTCGTGATCATTCAGCCTTGATGGCTGCCCGAGCCCAAAAACCTTTAACATAGTCTATAAGTCGAATTTTATTATTTATGGAAGGATTTCATTGTAACTTGTTAGGTTGACTCCATATAATGCCTAGATGATGACATCCCCTTTTGAACTTCATGATTGGTCAACTGTGACTGCTACAGGGGCCCAAAGCCTGAAAACCTTAAGCACAGTCTACAGGTCATATTTATGAAGGAATTTCATTGTAGCTTCGTTGGATCACTCCAGATGATGCCCAGATGAGAATGTCCCCTTTTGGCTGTGCTCATTCAACCAACATGGCTGTCTGAGCCCAAAGCCCCAAAACCTATAGCACAGTCTACAGGTCATATTTATGAAGGGATTTCATTGTAACTTGGTAGGTTGACTTCATATAATGTCTAGATGAAAACCTCTTGTTTTGGATGCAAATGGGCAACTGTGACGGTTACAGGAGCCCGAAGCCCGAAAACCTTTAGCATGGTCTAGAGGTCATATTTATGAAGTGATTTCATGGTAACTTGGTAAGATGTCTCCAAATAATGTTTAGATGAGAATATCTCCTTTTGGTCGCGATCACTCAGCCTTGATGGCTGCCCGTGCCCAAAACCCCAAAACCTATAGCATAGTCTATAAGTCTTATTTATGGAAGGATTTCATTGTAACTTGTTAGGTTGACTCCATATAATGCCTAGATGATGACTACCCCTTTTGGTCGTGTTTGGTCAATTGTGATGGCTTCAGAGGCCCGAAGCCCAAAAACCTTGAGCACAATCTACAGGTCATATATATGAAGGGATTTCATTGTAACTTTGTAGGATCACTCCAGATTATGCCCAGATGACAACGCCCCCTTTTGGTCATGATCTTTCAACCATGATGGCTTTCTGAGCCCAAAACCCGAAAAACTTTAGTACAGACTGCAGGTCGTATTTGTGAAGGGATTTCATTGTAACTTAGTAGAATGACTCAGTATAATGTCTAGATGAAAACCTCTCCTTTTGGATGCAAATGGGCTTGCTACAGGGGCCCGAAGCCCGAAAACCTTTAGCACGGTCTAGAGGTCAGATTTATGAAGGGATTTCATTGTAACTTGGTAGGATGTCTCCAAATAATGTTTAGATGAGAACATCCCCTTTTGGTCGTGATCATTCAGCCTTGATGGCTGCCCGAGCCAAAAACCCAGAAACCTTTCGCATAGTCTGTAGGTCGTATTTTTGGAAGGATTTCATTGTAACTTGTTAGGTTGACTCTATATAATGCCTAGATGATGACTTCCTCTTTTGGTCGTGTTTGGTCAATTGTGATGGCTTCAGGGGTCTGAAGCCCAAAAACCTTGAGCACAGTCTACAGGTCATATATATGAAGGAATTTCATTGTAACTTCGTAGGATCACTCCAGATTATGCCCAGATGACAACGCCCCCTTTTGGTTGTGATCTTTCAACCATGTGGCTTCCCAAGACCAAAACCCGAAAAAAATTTAGTACAGACTGCAGGTCGTATTTGTGAAGGGATTTCATTGTAACTTAGTTGAATGACTCAGTATAATGTCGAGATGAGGACGTCCCCTTTTAGTTGCAATCAGTCTACCGTCATGGCTACACAGGCCTGAAGTCCAAAAACCTTTTGCACAGTCTTCAGGCCATATTTATGAAGGGATTTCAATGTAACTTGATAGGATGACTCATTTTGGAATAATTTCACTTTTACTTGGTAACTTTCATTGACATACGTTATGGAGGGCCACATACATTAACTGTGAGGTCATATTAACCCACCCCCCAGCTCTTTAGTACAGTGTACACCTCATATTATTTTTATTAAAAACATAGCATACAGGGAACAGAAATGAACATATTCCCAATTATCACAATTCTTGTCTTATTTCATAATCCTTTCATATACAGTGAACATTATCCTTTTCATCAAACACAACACACAGACAAGTTAAGCTACAGTGTCATTGACACTTTCATTTAAATCACAGGTTTATTATCTCCGAAGTCTCAGACACACAGTAAGCGAGTTGGAATTTTTCAACGTGAAACTTTACAGATCACCTGTTAAATCTGTTGTTTCCATTGACGTCATTTCAGAGAAATGCCATCAACCGGAATGAATGTCGCTGACAATCCGAAGATTGGTATGTTTGGTCTTTTAAATTTCAACAAATTTAATTATTTGGGCTAGTTCCAGCTGGATATTGAAAATCCCATTGCTTGTTTGCCACTGATGCAAAATAGCTGTTGCTTTTTGTTTTGTGGTTGAATTTCTAATGAAAAAAAACAAACAAATATTTTATATATTCAACTTGTTGTTGTGTTTGTCCCTCACTGAGTTTAGAAAAAAAACACCAAATGGTCCTCACATGGACCTACTTTGGGAAGAAAAAGATGGGTTCAGTCTAGGGGCCAATTCAGAAATTTGGGAGCCAAATGGCAGAAATCAGAAATAAAATTTCAAGTATATTTCTTTCGTCTGAAAAAAAGAATAAATTAAGCCACGGTTAAGTGACTGCGCGGGGGACGTTTTAAGGCTGGAACCCCAAACGAGAAATCCACCAGAGAGACTGCAATACTGGCGTCTTAAACTTCGCTCAAGGTGAAAAGGTTTGTTCTGTTGTTGTGACTTGTCAGCTTAACGACACTGCAATGGTGACCAGTGAGAATGACCAAAACTCAATAAAAAATTGAAAAGGTTCTTGATATCAAAGTCTGAGATCACTTATATTATTTAAAATCAGCCATGGAACGAAGTAAATCAAATTTGGTGAGAGATATGGGGCATCACGTATGGCGAAAGCCCTGTCAGCAATTTAGAAAATCGCTGAGTTCTTTGATTGCTAATTTGATTACCTCCCTTACTAGACTAGAATTACCTTTCTGTATTACACATTTTTATGCTTCTGGTGAGTTCATTCGCACAGTTGTTACATCCCAATGCTGGTTCAGAGTTGTTTGAGTGGCGGATGAAGGACTTTACGAAAAACTGTCAGATGTCTGTTCGTAAGTTTCTACCGAGATGATTCGTACCTAACGATTTGCACCCATATCGGTCGTAGTTTTAACAAAGACGGATATATGTTTTATGTACATTATTATACAAGGCTCCCAAAAGCTCTTTATTTAGGCATGTCATGCTCATTAAATAATTCCAGATGTTTTGCCAAAACGAAACTCACTCACCCAGTCAGACGAGTACAACAGAGAAATCACTCGCCCGATTGAAGTTTCCACTCGCCAATGCGAGCTGGCGAGTGTATTTTTACACCCCTGAATATGGGGAATAATCTTTAAAAATCTTCTTCAGATCCACCAGTCAGATTTTTTTGATATTTGGTATGCAACATCTCTAGGGGGCTTTGATTCAAGTTTGTTTAAATGGGATCCCTGGATGAATATTTGGGCTTGTTGGAGCCCAAATTTTAACAGTGCAATATGAGAAAATTTCTTTAAACATCTTCCTTTTCAGACCCACTAGTGAGAATCCTTTCATGTTTAGTATGTGACATCTCTAGAGGTGTAAGGTTCAAATTTGTTCAAATCGAGTTCCTGGGTTAATATTTGGGTTCCCCAAGGGAGCCCAAATATTTACTTAGTGCAATATGGAGAATTATCATTTAAAATCATCTCCTTAAATGCTTTTGATATTTGGTGTAAAACACTTCTGGGAGGGTTAGATTGAAGGTTGTTCAAATCAGGTCCCTGGATTAATATTTGTGCTTTTTATTGAAGCCAAAGTTTAACTTTGTGCAATATGAGAAAATTTCTTGAAAATTCTTCTTCTTCAGGTCCACCAGTGAGAATCCTTTCATATTTGGTATGTAACATCCCTAGGGGTGTCAAATTCAAGTTTGCTCAAATCGAGTCGCTTGTTTTTTCTTGTTAGCTAAACTTGACATAGTCAAGATAAGCTATTGCCATCACGCGTGCGGAAGTCTGTTAGTCTGTGAGTCTGTTAGTCTGTGAGTCTGTGACGTCTGTTCACATTTTCTTTTAGCAAGGGCTACACCCCGCAGTTCTTGTCTGATCATCACGAAATTTCATATGCAGGTTTGGGGTCATGTCTAGATGAGAACGTCCCCTTTTGGTCGCGATCGGGCAACCGGTATGGCTGCCCGAGCCCAAAACCCGAACACCATTAGCACAGTCTACAGGTCGTATTTATGAAGGGATTTCATTGTAACTTGGTAGGATGCCTCTGTATAGTGCCTAGATAAGAACGTCCCCTTTTGGGCATGATCTATCAACCGTGATGGCTGCCCAAGCCCGAAACCCAAAAACTTTTAGCACAGTCTGCAGGTCATGTTTAATGTGGAGGGATTTCATTGTAACTTGGTAGGATGACTCCTTATGATGACTAGATGCGAATTTCCCCATTTGGGCATGATCTGCCAACCGTGATGACTGCCCGAGCCGAAAACCCAAAACCTTTTGCACAGTCTACAGGTCATATTTATTGAGGAATTTCATTGTAACTTGGTGGGTTGACTTCATACAATGTCTAGATGAGAAAGTCTCCCTTTGGACATGATTGGGCAACTGTGACGGCTACAGGAACCCAAAGCCCGAGAACCTTTAGCACAGTCTAGAGGTCATATTTATGATACGATTTCATTGTAACTTGGCAGGATGACTCCAAATAATGTCTAGATGAGAACGTCCCATTTTGATCGTGATCATGCAGCCTTGATGGGTGCCCGAGCTCAAAAACCTTTAGCATAGGCAAAAGGTCATATTTATGGAAGGATTTCATTGTAACCTGTTAGGTTGACTCCATATAATGCCTAGATGATGACATCCCCTTTCGGTCGTGATTGGTCAGTTGTGATGGCTACAAGTGCCCGAAGCCCGAAAACCTTGAGCACAGTCTACAGGTCATATTTATGAAGGGATTTCATTGTAACTTCTTAGGATCACTCCAGATGATGCTCAGATGAGATTGTACCCTGTGGTTGCGATCATTCACCCATGATGGCTGCCCGAGCCCGAAGCCCGAAAACCTTTAGCGCAGTCTACAGGTCATATTTATGAAGGGATTTCATTGTAACTTGGTAGGTTAACTTCATATAATGTCTAGATGAGAACGTGTGATCATTCACCCATGATGGCTGCCCAAGCCCAAAGCCCGAAAACCTTTAGCACAGTCTACAGGTCATATTTATGAAGGGATTTCATTGTAACTTGGTAGGTTAACTTCATATAATGTCTAGATGAGAACGTCCCGTTTTGGACATGATTGGGCAACTGTGATGGCTAAAGGTGCCCGAAGCCCGAAAACCTTTAGCACAGTCTACAGGTCATATTTATGAGAGAATTTCATTGTAACTTGGTAGGATGACTCCAAATAATGTCTAGATGAGAACGTCCCCTTTTGATCGCGATCATTCAGCCTTGATGGGTGCCCGAGCCCAAAAACCTTTAGCATAGGTAAAAGGTCATATTTATGGAAGGATTTTATTGTAACCTATTAGGTTGACTCCATATAATGCCTAGATGATGACATCCCCTTTTGGTCGTAATTGGTCAGCTGTGTTGGCTACAAGTGCCCGAAGCCCAAAAACCTTGAGCACGGTCCACAGGTCATATTTTGGAAGGGATTTCATTGTAACTTCATAGGATCATTCTAGATGATGCCCAGATGAGATTGTCCTCTTTGGTTGCGATTATTCAACCATGATGGCTGCCCGAGCCCGAAGCCCGAAAACCTTAAGCACAGTCTACAAGTCATATCTGTGAAGGGATTTCCTTGTAACTTGGTAGGTTGACTTCATATAATGTCTAGATGAGAACGTCCCCTTTTGGACATGTTTGGGCAACTTTGACGGCTAAAGGTGACCGAAGCCCGAAAACCTTTAGCACTGTCTACAGGTCATATTTATGAAGGGATTTCATTGTAACTTGGTAGGTTGACTCCAAATAATGTCAAGATGAGAACGTCCCATTTTGGCTGTGATCATTCAGCCTTGATGGGTGCCCGAGCCCAAAAACCTTTAGCATAGGCAAAAGGTTATATTTATAGAAGGATTTCATTGTAACATTGTTAGGTTGACTCCATATAATGCCTAGATGATGACATCCCCTTTTGGTCGTGATTGGTCAACTGTGATGGCTACAGGTGCCCGAAGCCCAAAAACCTTGAGCACAGTCTACAGGTCATATTTATGAAGGGATTTCATTGTAACTTCGCAGGATCACTCCAGATGATGCCCAGATGAGATTGTCTCCTTTGGTTGCGATCATTCAACCATGATGGCTGCCCGAGCCCGAAGCCCGAAAACCTTTAGCACAGTCTAAGGTCATATTTATGAAGGGATTTCATTGTAACTTGGTAGGTTGACTTCATATAATGTCTAAATGAGAACGTCCCCTTTTGGACATGAGTGGGCAACTGTGACGGCTTCAGGGGCCCAAAGCCCAAAAACCTTTAGAACAGTCTACAGGTCATAATTATGAAGGGATTTTATTGTAGCTTGGTAGGATGACTCCAAATAGTGTCCAGATGAGAATGTCCCCTTTTGGTCACGATCATTCAGCCTTGATGGCTGCCCAAGCCCAAAAACCTTTAGCATGTCTGTAGGTCGTATTTATGGAAGGATTTCATTGTAACTTGTTAGGTTGACTCCATATAATGCCTAGATGATGACATCCCCTTTTGGTCATGGTTGGTCAACTGTGATGTCTACAGGTGCCTGAAGCCTGAAAACCTTTAGCACAGTCTACAGATCGTATTTATGGAGGGATTTCATTGTAACTTGGTAGGTTGACTTCATATAATGTCTAGATGAGAACGTCCCCGAAGCCCGAAAACCTTTAGCACAGTCTACAGGCCATATTTATGAAGGGATTTTAACGTAACTTGATAGGATGACTCATTTTGGAATAATTTCATTGTAATTTGGTAACTTTTTTTGATATATGTTAACTGTGAGGGGCACATATATTAACTGTGAGGTCATATTAACCCACCCCTCAGATCTTTAGTACAGTGTACACCTCATATTATTTTTATCATAAACATAGCATACAGGGAACAGAAATGAACATATTCCCAATTATCACAATTCTTGTCTTATTTCATAATCCTTTCATAAACATTGAACATTATCCTTTTCATCAAACACAATACACAAGTTAAGCTACAGTGTCATTGACACTTTCATTTTTTTTTAATTTTGTTTTTGTTTTTGGGAAGGGGGTGGGGTGGGGGCTAGAGAAAACCACAGTAGTTGAAAACAAAACAAAAATTTCATTTGGTTGTTGTTTTTCAATACTTCACAGAACAGAACTTGCTAGGAAGCTTTCCTAGGACCAGCAGAATTAAATGGTCAAAAAAGTTGCCTTTGGTTGTGTCATAGCAAATCAAAATGTTTGCTCTTGCTGCTGATCACTTACTGATACACTCATCTCTTTTGACAATTTGAGCCAGTGAGTGTTTTAGGTTCACTTGAGCCTCTGTTTTTTTTTTTTAAGTTACACCTTTAAATCTTCAAATAGTTTAGTGGAATGTCATTGTTTCAGATTTGGGACAATGTCTACTAAAGCTTTCTACGGTGATTTTAATTAATATTGGCATGATTTTAACCCTTTCTGAACATGTTGTTGTATTTGAATTTGCACTTTTACCACATACTTTCTTACTTTAATTCTTGCATGCTCAATACAACTTGAAGATTGTATTTACATCAATGTTTTCTTTTATTGCTTTTAGGAATTATTTAACCCTTTTTTCAGTCAATTTTACTTATTATTCCCAGCTTAAAGTTTCTGATTACAGTTTTGCTTTTGAAGGTTGTACCTTTAATTCTTCAAACACTGCATTACGTCTTTGTGTTTCATTTGGGGGAAAGTCTACTGAACCTGTACACAGTGGTTTCAAATAATATTGGCATTAATTTATCCCTTCTCAAAACGATTTTTGAACTTAGTTTCTTTAAATTTGAAATTAGGCTTCTATCACATACTTAGTTACTTTTTAACACCCCCCCCCCCCCCCCACAAGGGAGGGATATAGTGTAGAGCTCTGTCTGTCTGTCTATCTGTCCGTCTGTCCGTCCATCCAAACTTTTTATGGCATAACTTGAACAATATTTAACGGATTTCAATTCTTTTTTGGTATATGTCTCTATAGCAACAATGTCTACGTCAAGTAACCAAATATCAAATGTTTTGTATATAACTCTTTGGGAACCATTCTTTGCTCCAAATTGCATTTTGAAGGTTAGAGTGACTACATGTGCCAAAAAATTTGACTCCAATACCCCCCCCCCCTCTCCCCACCCCCCCCCCTGTTCCAGGGTGCCAATTAGAAAAAAATTTTTGGTCCAAAATGCATTTTGAATGATTTAGAGTGTGTACATGAGTAAACAAAATTTACTCCTATCACCCCTTCCCCCACCCCCACCCCTGGGTCAATTAGGCATTTTTTTTTTCTTTGCTCAAAAATGCATTTTGAAAGATTTAGAGTGATTACATGCAAGAAAAATTAAACTCCTATGCTGCCCCCCCCCCCCCCCCCCCCCCCCAACCGCATGTTCTTTCCCTAATTGTGGGGTGCAGGGGGATTAGCAGCGCTTGGCATTGAAGGCCCACTGTTGTTCTTGCATGATCAGTACAACTTTAATAATTGCATTTACAGACATGATTTCTCTCACTTGTATGCAGCTTTTTAGGGCATCTTGATAAAGTCAAGCTGAGCTAATCTCATCGCTCTCCGTCAGACGGCCGTCATGCGTCAACACCATGTTTTGGTCTTCTCCTCCAAAACCACTGGGCCAATTCAAGTGAAAGTTTGTGTGAGTGAGGTCCCTGAGGGGCATTGCATTTTTAGCTCACCTGGCCTAAAGGGCCATGTGAGCTTTTCTCATCACTTGGCGTCCGGCGTCATCCGGCGTCCATAGACTTTTCACATTTTCATCTTCTCTGCAACCACTGAGCCGCTGTGTACCAAACTTTCAAAAATCTTCTTCTCTGAAACTGCCATGCCATATGTTTTGAAACTTCACATAAATGATGATTGGGACACCCTCTACCAACAATCCTCATTTAGTGTTGATTGGGTCACAAACATGGCCGCAATTGCGGCTTATAGTTACTGTAGAAACCCTATGGGAAATCACATTTTTCTCTTCTTCTCTGGAAAAACCGAGGCGACGTGAAAACAAACCTGACAGGGATAGTCTATGGGAGGTCCTCTACAAACGATCCTCATTTTGTTCCCATGGGTTGAAAAACATGGCTGCCAGAGGCATTCTTTGATTCTGATTGGTAGATTTTGAAAAATCTTCTCCTCTGAAACTTCCAGGCCAAATGTTTTGATACTTCACATAAATGATGACTGGGACCCCCTCTAACAACAATTCTCATTTAATGTTGATTGGGTTGCAAACATGGCCACAATTGCAGCTTATAGTTACTATAGAAACCCTATGGGAAATCACATTTTCATCTTCTTCTCCGGAACTACTGAGCCGACATGAACCAAACCTGGGAGGGATGATCTATGGGATGTCCTGTACAAACGATCCTCATTTTGTTCCAGTGGGTTGAAAAACATGGCTGCCAGAGGCATTCTTTGATTCTGATTGGTGGATTTTCAAAAATCTTCTCCTCTGAAACAGCCAGGCCAAATGTTTTGATACTTCACATAAGTGATGACTGGGACCCCCTCTACCAACAATCCTCATTAATGTTGATCTGGTTGTAAACATGGCCACAATTGCAGTTTATAGTTACTATAGAAACCCTATGGGAAATCACATTTTCATCTTCTTCTCTGGAACTACTGAGCCAACGTGAACCAAACTTCGCAGGAATGGTCTATGAGAGGATGGAAATGTGTGGCCACCAGAGGCTATATTCTAATGCTTAACCCAATGCCTCTCCTGCCTGCACAAAGATCGATACTGTCAGCAAAAAATACTTGTTTTTTTAGAGAATCTGGTAAGGGTTGGTTCCAGTTTTCTCCTCTGAGAACTGGGAAAAAAAACCCCAAAATATTGTGTATACAGTACAAGTCAAAATAAGCTGTAGCATAACTGCAATAAACTAAGTAAACTACTGCTCCTACCCTGGCAAGATCAGGATCAGACATTTTCTGGAAAGCTATCAGTGAGAGTTTTCCAGAAAAATGATGTCAGCCTCTGGTCTTATCAGTGTAGGATGAGAAAGATACATAGTTTATAGGATTATCCTACACATCTTATTTTGACTTGTACTGTAAATAATTGCAACTGTATGTTGATATATGTATTATTAGTCTCAAGTTACTTAACAGAAAAATACTGATTGATGACAGGTGTTTGGAAAAGCAGGAAAGTTTTTTGTTTATATTCACTTCCCATCATGTCAGCTTGGATGACAGTAATTATTGTATATCGTTTAAGATTTGACAAAAATTGGAGTAAAATGGGTTTGACTGTAACCCTTTACCTATCCAAAGCTATTTTGAAAGAGAATACTGCCTTTGTAATTTTCAAAATATTTAACCTCCTTTTTTTTTTTTTTTTGTTGAAACAGAATTCATAAAATGTGTGCCTTTTCAAGAAAAAATCATCTTTGAAACTACAAGGCCAAATGGTTTGAAAACTTAGTGTGACTGATGACTGTAACCCCCTCTACCAATGATCCTCATTTTAATCTTCATCGGGTTGCAATTATGGCTTGACTTACAGTTACTATAGAAACCCAACAGGAAAATCACATTTTCATCATCTTCACTGAAAGTACTGAGCCAATGTGAACCTGACTTGGCATTGTCTATGAGAGGTTCTCTACAACTGTTACTCATTTTATTCCTGTTGGGTAAAAAAACGTGGCCGCCAGAAGCATTCTTTGATTCTGATTGGTTAACTGATTGGTTAATTTTGAAAACTCTTCTCCTCTGAAAACCACAGGGCCAAATGTTTTGAAACTTTGCAAACTTTGCATGGTTGATAACTGGGACACCCTTCACCAACATTCCTCATTTTAATGTTGATTGTATTGCAAACATGGCCATAATTGCGGCTTATAGTTACTATAGAAAAAAAAACTGTGGGAAATCACATTTTCATCTTCTCTCTGGAACTACTGAGCTGACGTGAACCAAAACTTGGCAAGAATGGTCTATTGGAGGCCCTCTACAAACGATCCTCTTTTTGTTCCCGTTGGTTGGAAAATATGGTCACCAGAGACATTCTATGATTCTGTTTGATGGATTCAAATGTTTTGAAACTTCACGTGATTGAAAACTGGGACACCTTCTACCAATGATCCTCATGTAATGTTGATGTAATGTTGCAAACATGGCCACAATTGCAGCTCATAGTTACCATGGAAAGCCTATGGGAAATCACATTTTTATATGCAGTTCCAGGTGAGTGATTACAGGCTCTAGTTGTTCAACTCAACATGCCCAGCCTCTTAGAGAGGGAGTTGGGGAAAATGCTCCAAAATATTTTTAAAATTTTCTCATGAACCAGTGGGTACAATGACTTGATATTTGTTATGGAGCTTCCTTTTGAGGTGTAGAATCAAGTTTGTTCAAATGAAGCAATATTTGGCTTTGTAATGGGAGAGGTAAGATTTTTGGTCCCGCCCAAAATTTCTATTTTCTGAACTGATTGTCTGATTTGAACCAAATTTGGTATGTGGTATTATTGGGTCATAAGTACTTGACTCGTGCAAAAAGAATTCCTGCATCCCCATAGAAATATTTTCAAAGCCCATATTTCCCAAATCACACAGAACAGAGAGCTGTTATTTGGTATGAAGCATCCTTAGGACCAGTAGAACTGAATGTTAAAAAAAACTGCCAACAGTTATATTAGGGTGTTCTTCAGAGGGCATTGGAAAATGCTGAGTCAGCATATTTGCAAAAATTTAAAAAAGCCTTTTCTCAAGAACCAATGGTCAGAATCTTTTGATATTCGGTATACAGCAGTAATAGGGGGGTCAGATACTAGTTTGTTAAAATAAAGCCCATTGGTTCATATTTGGTCTCAATACATGAGCCCGAATTTTCAACTTAGGGCAATATGGGGAATATTCTTTAAAAATCATCTTCTTCAGAACCACCAGTCTTTTAATCTTTTAATGTTTGGTTTACGTCATTTTTATAAGGGTCAGATTTTAGATTGTTCAAACCAAGTCCCTAGGTTAATATTTGGGCTTCCTATGGCAGCCCAAATTTTAAATTTAGTGCAACATGAGGAAATTTCTTTAAAAATCTTCTTCAGATCCAACAGTCAGAATGCTTTCATATTTGGTATACAACATCTCTATGGAGGACAGATTCAAGTTTGTTCAATTCGAGTGCCTGGTTTAATATTTGGGCTCCATATCGGAACCTGAAATTTAACTTAGTACACAATATGAGGAAATTTCTTCAAAAATCATCTTCTTCAGATTCAATTGTCAGAATCCTTTCATATTTTTGGCTTACAACATCTCTAGGGGGGTCAGATTCAAATTTGTTCAAATCGGGTCTGTAGGTTAATATTTGGGCTCACTATGGTAGCCCAAATTTTAACTCAGTGCAATATGAAGAAATTTCTTTAAAAATCTTCTTCTTCAGATCCACGAATCAGAATGCTTTCATATTTGGTATACAACATCTCTAGTGAAGTCAGATTCAAGTTTGTTCAAATTGGTTCCCTGGGTTAATATTTGGACTCCCAATGGTAGCCTGAATTTTAACTTAGTGCAATATGAGGAAATTTCTTTAAAAATCTTCTTATTCACACCCTCAAGTCAGAATGCTTTCATATTTGGTATACAACATCTCTTGGGGGATCAGATTCATATTTGTTCAAATCAGTCAGTAGGTTAATATTTGGGCTCGCTATGGTAGCCCCAATTTTTACTTAGTGCAAAATGAAGAAATTTCTTTAAAAATTTTCTTCAGATCCAACAGTCAGAATGCTTTCATATTTGGTATATAACATCTCTAGGGAGGTCAGATTCAACTTTGTTAAAATTGAGAGCTTGGGTTCATATTTGGGCTCCCTGTGGGATCTGGAATTCGCCATGTAGCTGAAGAATTAGAAGTTTTGTATTCAGTACCCTCTAGAGGTGTGTGTAACTAAGGTTAATCCACACAGGTTGTATCAGAGGGCTTCATAGCGGAGCTCTACTTTTTACATTATGATCAACTGAAGAAAAGGCATGCTGCTCAGACTATTGTTGTCACTCCTGAGGGGCTCAAGGATTGACAATGTATCCTATGGAGATGGATTGCTTAATGTAGACTCATTCTTGGACTCTGTGTTCTGTTCAAGGTTAGTGCTTCAGGCCCTGTGGGGCCTCTTGTTTTTTCATTCCCTGAGCTTCACTGTTTTAAATATAAAGAAATGTCTTCTGCAGCATACTTCTGTTGGTTTTTCAAAAAGCAATACAGATGGGAAGGAAATGGGAGTGAGGGACTTTGATATTGTCTCCAAAACTTCGGGGAGATGGGTAGAATCAATCCACTCCTCCCCATGTTATTCAGAAGATAAATCCAGTTCTAATTATACAATTCTCTTTAAATTTGATCTTACTTTTTCAACAAGAAAACACAGGTGCACTTCGAATTTGAAGTATAGTCTTTTAAAATTTAAACCATAAATTTTAAGTTAAAAATTCCAACTTGTATTGACTGCAGTTATATTTCCAAATGGACAGAGCTATGCAGCTGATGATTACAAATTTTGTTGATTTTGTCAGAAAACACATAATTTTATACTTTCTTTCAGAAAGATGAAAAAAGCAGAACATTTTTCTTGTCACTTTTTACCAAAATTATTTTTCAGTTGTATTATAATAGAAGATTTTAGAAAGAGAATGTTTTATGTACTGAATCTTTAACCCTTTAGCTAACACAAGTTGAAGCCAACAGTGGAAATTATTTTTCTGAAACATCAGATTTATTTCATTTTTCACTTCTGACCATTGCTTATTAGTCCTTATTGGAACAACTCATCAAGCTTATTCCATTAATAGGTCATGAGTATGTTTTGGGTTAGAAAATTTAAAAATAAAATTTGAGCAGCAATTTTTGTATATCACGAGTGCAGATATGGTAGATTTATTGGGTAAGCACAGTTAACATAAAATAGCTTAGACTATTTTTATACGCCGTTTTGAAAAAACTGGTTGTATTATGGTATACCACTGTCCATCTGTCTGTCCGTCCGGTCATATGTCGTACGATAACTCAAGAACGCTGTGAGAGATTTTCTTGATTTTTGGTTAGGTGGTGTATATCGATGGAGGGAAGCTCCCTTTCATTTAGTGTCGCCGTTCGATTAGTCATTCCAGAGTTATGGGACATTATTACTTAGAAAATTGTTGAGTTTTTACACGTCGTGCGATAACTTGAGAACGCTTTGAGAGATCTTCGTGATTTTGGGGTAGGTGGTGTATATCGATGGAGGGAAGCTCCCTTTCGTTTAGTGCCGCCTTTCGATTAGTCATTCCAGAGTTATGGGACTTTATTACTTAGAAAATTTTTGATTTTTTACACGTCGTACGATGACTCGAGAACGCTTTGAAAGATTTTCGTGATTTTTGGGTTAGGTGGTGTATATCGATGGAGGGAAGCTCCCTTTCGTTTAGTGTCGCCGTTCAATTAGTCATTCCAGAGTTATGGGACTTTATTACTTAGAAAATTGTCGATTTTTTACACGTCGTACGATAACTCGAAAACGCTTCGAGAGATTTTCATGATTTTTTGGTAGGTGGTTTATGTTGATGGAAGGAAGCTCCCTTTCGGTTGGTGTCACCACTCGATTAGTCATTCCAGAGTTATGGGACTTTATTTTTCAAATGTCGAACAATAACTTGAAAATGCTTAGAGCAATTTTCATGATTTTTTGGTTCCAAGTATATGTTGATAGAAGGAATCTCCCTTTCGATTTGTGTTGCTGTCCGATTTGTCATTCCAGAGTTATGGGACTTTATTCATCAAAATATAGGCAATTTTCCACATGTTGGACTTTGAGCAATTTTCATGATTTTTTGGTGGCAAGTATATGTAACCTGACAAGTACACATGTATACTCACATTGTGTGGTTCCCTCTTATAATTAATAAACGGGCATATCATGCACTCGTGGTGCAGCTGTTTATTTGTCTGAGCATTTCCATTGCTGAGACAGTCGGGCTGTATGCATGACATCACTTAAGTTGTGAATTGTGCTAGCCGATTTTTGCCAATACCTTGGGTAAAGGGTTAAAACACATCTTTGTCATTGACAGTTTTATATCATGGAACTTGGCATGTTTTGAAAAATGAATTATTTAACCCCCACTTTCGAAGAAAATGGGGGTATAGTGGATTACATGCGTCCGTCCGTCCGTGTGTGAGTCCGTTCGAGAATATTCATAACTTTCATATCCTAATAACTTAAGTATTTATTACTTGTTTTAATTCATTTATGCTTCATCAGTCCAGCAATGCCATGGGGGTATGAATTGTCTTCAGCAATAGCTCTTGATTTCACTGTATTTTAAATTTTTTCTAGTGAACTTTCACTTTTAATTACATAAATACTGGTTACTTGCAGATGAGACTGGTAATACTGGATAAGAGTTCTGATGTTGCTGAATGGGCTGCAAAATATGTTCGGAGAAGAATCTTAGAGTATGAGCCTGGTCCTGATAAATATTTCACTCTTGGGCTCCCGACAGGTATGTTATCTCTTAATGACTCACCCAATAAAACACTAATGTAAAGTTTCAGAAGTATATCTGGTAACCTTGTATTTTTCTTCTTCAACAGTTTTAAAATTCTGGGTTTTGTTTGAAACAGCTCTGGGTTTTTTCAAATGAGGTACAATTGAGGCACAGGTTGTACCGGTGCTTCATTGATTAAATTTTTGATGATTATTCCTATAATTAGTGTCTGAAATCTAATATTATTGTGTCTGTGGAAATATTGCCCACCCGTTGAAAGTGACCAGTCCACAGTGGCTGTACTGTATTGTTATTTTATTTGGTATACTAGTCTTTCATAACATCTTGATCAAGTTCGAAAACCAGTTTGGCCCCATTTTTCTCAGTGAAGTTATTGCACTTCATTACCCAATTTTCACAAATTGAGCTTGCTAGTGTGATAACAAACTGATTCATTTGATATGCAGAATAAAAGTCTTTCGCAACAATATCATGATTGAGTTTGGAAACCAGTGTGTTCCGATTTTTCTTAGTGAAGTTCTGGCCCTTCATTAATTAATTTTCAGGAATTTTTATCTCATTAGCACAATAACTTGAACACAAATTAACTTGATATTTAGTATATGAGTCTTTCCGAAAAATATCTTTATCAGTTTTGAAAACCAGTGCAGTCAAACTTTTCTTGGTGGATTTACTGCTGTCATTTATCTAATTTTCATGTATTTTGAGCTTGTTAAATAAGTGTGATAACTCAAACAAACATTAACTGATTCGATTAATATTTGGTATATCTATTTATATATATGGATCTTTCAGAACAATATCTTACTCAGGTTTGAAAATCGGTGCCTTCTAATTTTTCTTTGTAGAGTTATGCCCCTTAATTTTCATGAATTTTGAACTTGTTAGCATGATAGCTGAGTCTCTCACAATATTATCCTGATCAACCATGTGGCCAGACTGAGCAGACGTGGTGTCATGATTTGAGAAGGGGGTTTGTGCTCTCTGACAAAGGGGCTGAGGTATTCTCCAATGAACCCACAACAAAGGAGGCAGTTTCTCCAATGAGGATTGCGCTTGACCTTCTTGAAAGGGGGAGGGGGTAGCCCCTGATATCCCCTTGGTGCCACTGCTGCTGCTGAGTGTTATGTAGTTTTCCATCTCCTTAAAGCACCATTAATACACCACAGATCATCCTAGGAAGTGGTAATAATAAAAAAAAGAACACAAAACACAATGAAGGATGAGTGAATAAGTTTATTAATATTTATTAACAAGCAAAGGATTATCTTTTCCACTGATAGCAGTTCTCAGTTGTTAGAATAATTGATGCTGGAATTAGAAATGGACACAATACATGTAGATTCATTGACCATTTCTCAGGGAAACAGCAGTACTATTGGTTTCCTGCGGGGCCTTGGATTCAAGGAATGGCCTTGAATTTGAGTAAGGGTCATTCAAGGCCTTGAAATCCTGGAAAATGTGTCAGGAGGCCTTGAAAAGCCTTTAATATTCATGAAATTAAAATACTGACGAAGCATGCATTCATAACTATATAGTTTTATAGGCCAGAGTTAGTGAGAGCATAGTCCTAACAAGGACCCACTAAAAGGGAAGTGGGAGGAGGGGGTAATGAACGAGGTCCTAGTTGGGATTAGTGAAGGCAGGGTCTTGAAAATCCTTGAATATCAGAGTGGAGTTACGATGTTGGGGAGGTGGCAGCTGCTCATCATTGCTCGATGGTTCTCTCCGGGTACTCCGGCTTCCCCCACCCGTAAAACTGTCACGGTCATGATTAGCCATTGTGCATAAGTATGTGACCTTAACCACCAATAAATAAATAACACATTTGCTTTATTTAAGATATTTTATAATGTTTTAATTGGTGTACACATTTGTGTTAAAGAAAGCATCAAGTTACTGCCATCTGACTGGCAAGCTTGGTAACTCTAGGCATGTTGTATAATACATTGTATGCACATTGTGGAAATGTGTAGTGTATTTTGAAATATTTTCTCATGTCCATCATTATAGAGAAGTTAGAGAGCGAATAAACATGCTTACAACTTGTGACTGTGACTCACTGTGGAGTCTGTAGTTCACATTTCCCGCTATCCTGCACATGCTATATGTCATATAGCATGTGGAGGGTAGTGAAAATGTGAACTACAGACTAAATGTTATTAGTGCTGAAAGACTTGGAGCATTTGCACTATCTATCTTTAATTTCTTAACCCAATCATATACTATATATACTATAATGCTCCAAGTCTTTCAGCACAAAAATGTTTTCTCAGCATTGGCACCTGACATGTTCCGGATAGATTGGTCAATTTCCAACATGCAGGTATGCGTATTGGTATTCGGTATTGGATGTTGTGACTTGGAGTTACATATTGCCAACTATAGGCTATATCGCGATTTTCAACCTATCTTCAGTACATTGAATTGTATATGAGCCTATGAGGGTTAGTTGACAACTTGACATGGTAATTCCTAATTCGCTATCTTGTCTGACATAAGTCATTGTTACTAGCAATATGCATACCATTACCCATTGGAATTATGAAACCACTTATATAACTACAATGTTCTTGACATTTTGACCTATATCTGACACATTGGGTATTACCCAAATTATCTGATGTGTCAGATACAATCCCAAATGTCAAGTAATTTCAGACATGGTCATTTCAGAAATCAAAGGTTAAAGAGGATATTTCTGTAAAACGCTTATTTGTTTCATCAAGGATCATTGTTTTTATCCTGGATACAAGCTGTCAAGTTAGAGAAGATGGCTGTATGAAACACATTTTAGAAAGTGTCCCGCTAAACATCTAACCTCAAGCTGCAATGTCTGACTTTACAAAACGGCTTCTTGTAATCGATAATGTATGTTGCAGACTACATCGTTGCTTGCCCATTTGCCCCAACCATAATAAAACTATAATTATCGTCTCATATTTGTGTAAGCTGCAATGCATAATTATTTGTAAACTGGTCACTTGCCAATGTGCAATTATAAACAGAAAAATAATTCCAAATCACTTGCAGTTGTTAACTTGTTGCATCATATTGATTGTCCCACGGGAGTCACATAAACAGTACAGGGGTCAGCCGAGTGGGCGACTAGAGCAAAGAAGTCGTCTTGTCATTCCTGAAGTTGCCTTGGCTTACATTGGAGGCAAAATTCAAGTCGCCCTCCCAAAATTCCTTGGGAGACATGGCAGTTTGGGGCATTTCTTATGTTTTATTTCCAAATAGAAACGCGTCTGCATCCTGACGGTCATGATAAAATAAACATATTTGAGGTTGCTGTTAAAATCCTACATGTGGCTCTGAAAATAGCCCAATTTAATATTTCTGAAAAGAGTTGTAATGGCCTATTGTGGTGTTTAAACAATTCGCCCTTACTGGTAGCAACCAGCTCAAAAATGGCTTTTTAAAAATAGGATGTCAATTCTGACTCACCAGGCTGTGATTATATATCACAAATATTAGGGTGGATGCAAATGGCAGGTCTCCATTGCACCAATGGCACATATTAATGTAGGATGGACGTCAGAAACTGTCATTTTTCTGTACAGAGCATTGGAAAAATTACCCAGTGCAGAAGAAAAGGCAGACAACTGAAAAATTTGTCAGTTACCTCTCATTACCTCAGAAATAAATTAACTCAAATTGTTAATAATGCTTAATTAACGAAGGATATTAAAAACTTTTTTTAACTACACTTTTCAATTTAATTAAGACATTCAAAAACCATGGTAGACCCAGCTTCTTATATGAATTTAAAATTTATTTTGAATACTTTAAATATTTAAAAAAAATACCTTCCTTGATGAAGAACACTCTCAAAATATGTAGCGATAAATTTCTCTTCCACTGCTCTTAAGCAATTTTAAAATCAATTTGCGTGTTTTTGAAGATTAAATGCACAGCTTTGTTTTTAGTTAACTGGTTGAGTGCTAGAAGCCTCTATCATGGCTCCATTGAAAAGTGCTGGAAGTTGATTGGTTGTAATTTATTGGAGAGTGCCTATTGGCACTCTCCAATAAATTGTGAACAAAAATCTTGCGACACCGAGGCCACTATTGCTTGTAGTGTGGTATCTTTGAAAGAAATACCCAGGTTTCAAATCACCCTTGAAAAATCAGCACTCAACCAGTTAACAAAATTTACTTTTAAGTGGTCAGCTACCATTCGCCACTACCACCTTACCATAATATATGATATGTCCGGTTGAACACAATATGAATGAATGACTCCTCTTAACTCTTTCCCTACCAGTGATTACAATAGTTACCATGTCTTGAATTACACAAGGTTTCAAGTAATATGAAGGGTTGAGAACTTCAAAATTTGAAATGTACAATTGATTTCAAATTTTAGATTGCTCATGTGACAGTCAATCTACCGATCTACTTAATTGTGCCGTTAAATGTAATGGCAAACATTTTTTATGTTTTTTCTGACTTCTCCCTCATGTCCACTGACTTCTCCCACCTAGCCTCTGACTTCTCTCTAAAATCTCTGGAGGGGGAAGTCACTTCTCCCTAAAATCGGCTGCCAGGCTGACCCCTGAAACAGTAAACACAATGCACATGTATTCCTTGTCAGTCAGGCATTTCATAGGTTTTTAAATCCTTCTTGGTCAAGACACTTGCAATTTCCGCAGTTGCACAAACTACGCATCCATAGGTATTGGGAAAAATGGCACTTCCCAACATGGTCATGCAAAAGTGATAACTTAGCTACTGTATCGTGTAATAGATGATTTCATATTGAAGTAATAATGCCTCCTGAAACACTGAACAAGCACTCACTTGGCACACAGGTAGCAATTACGCACTTCAACTTTTTCATGAATTCATTCATGTATGGAAGTGTATCTTTATGTAACTTCCACCAATCAAGTGGGTTAGTATTTATCCCAGTGCTCAGCACGGCATTGTACCTACTTATTTCTGTCATTGCAATGTCAGAATTGCTCAAATTACGTGACACATGTGCTCCAAGCATGGTGCCAAGAAGACAGCCAAGTCCTTTCTCTTCGCATGGTGTCGGTGCTGTCAGATCCCCAACATCTGGCACCACAGAATCACTTCTACAAGTATTTGATGCCTGCGCTTTTATACAGCTGATTAGCCCCGTAAGTTCTGATGTCACCTCTGTCTCAATAGTCGATCTCGCCTCCAACTTGTGACCGAAAGCATGGAAATGAGGGTCCATGTATGACCTCATGTCCACTTGATTTTTCTTCATCTTTCATATCGAAGTATTTGTTCATCTTCAGTTTTGCTTGCTCCTTGAATTCCTTGATTCCAGGTGGGTCGTTTACTTTCATTTCCAAGTGTTGCCCTAACATTGCTATAGCTGCTCCGATCACCGATATTGTCACATACAACGAAGAGGAACTAATCCAAACTGTCACATCATAAAATGGTTGTAGTAGTGAAATTAGCTTGGAGACGAGATTCCACTCAACTTCAGTTGGGAAGTTAGTGGGTTTTGGAGCATTCCTGTGTGGGAGGGTATCATCTACACAGGAAAGTTCCAAAAGTCTTTGACAACATTAAATACGTTGAGTTCCATTGGGTACATACAGTACAAGTCAAAATAAATTGTAGCATAACCACAATAAACTAAGCATACTGCTGCTAATGCACTGATAAGATCAGAATCTGACATGAGAGCTTTCCAAAAATTGATGTCAGCTTCTGGTCTTATCATTATAGGAAGAGAAAGATACATAGTTTATAGTGGTTATCCTACAACTTATTTTGACTTGTACTGTACATCTTGAATGAGTCTCTACAGCCTCCATTTTATCAAGCAGGACCTTGCTGTTGCGTAAATGCACTACCAGTTTCTTACACCGGCCTATGGCTTCAGTTATTCCCTACGGCCTACACATTAAGTCCATCTTGTACCGCTAAGTTCAAAATATGTCCGAGGCAAGGGAAATCGTTCAATATGTAAGAAGTCTGCAACATTTGATGTTCGAACATTGTCGCATATTGCCGAAACTAACTTTAATCTTGGCTTCTCCCATGTGTCCAACATTTTGAGAACTTTGTCAGCGATACTTTCCCCTGAGTGTTCTCCTGGAAAAGATACAGCTCCAAGTCTAACACTCTCTAATTCCCAAGAATTTAAAATGAAATGTACAGTCAAACTGATTTATGAATGCATTGCCTCAGATGTCCATAAATCAAAAGTGGCACAAAAGTATGTGATGTTTTTTTTTGAATTGTTTTTGCACTGTGGCTTTTCTATCGTTGTATAGTTTTGTGATCTCATTGTCCATTGTGTATCTTGAAGGAAATTTGAATCTTGGATTTAATGTGTAATAGTACTGTACAAAACCAGGGTCATTTACTATAGATACAGGCTGAATATCTGAACATGTCATCTCAGTGAGATTCCGTTTACATTGCGTGTATCGAAGACTATCTTTCTTGTCATATTCTTCTGACCTGAACTCTGATTCACCGACTGCAATTCCAATTCCTTGTGGAAGCGGGACAGATTCAGATGATGATGCAGTTGAGGATGTCTTTTTTACATAGATCAACATGGACATGTGTCTTTTGGCTGGTGGTTCAATCACTGTATCAAAAATGTCTTTATGGTGCCTCTTAAAATGTTTTTTAAGTTGGACTGGCCTCCACCACCTTTCTTTATTTTTTCCTCACATTTTACACATCAGAAAACACCAGCTGCATCATTCTTTTCTGAACACAGATACCTATATACGAGGAAAGAATATTTTGCCAGGTGCGAGTCCTGTAGAGTTTGGTATCGTTCCTGTACTTGTCGCTGTATTAGAATTACTGGGCGATTCACTAATTTCAGTAGATTGAGTATCATTTGACTCTCTAGAAGATTCCATTATTATTTTAAATTTTAACAACTGGTTATGCTATATTTTAAACAAACAACCGGTAGGTAGAGTTACAGAATTACAAATGATTTATTTGGAACCATCTGACATCTGCCAACAGCCCAACACTCAAGCCAGTGAATGTTTGCCATGTGACATCGTCGTGATTAAAGATTGTTAGCTTGTTACTAAACCAAGCGCGTTTCAATCAGGGCATTCTCTGAAGTCGGTGGAATCAAAAAGCAGAGCTGGTACTCAGTAGTCATTGTCGTTTGATGTCACCAACATCAAAGAATGTATCTGACGAGCTGTTATGAGATCTCACACCAGATGACCAGATATTTGCGACACTGTGTATTGAGTCTATTGACTGGTGATTGGAGCTTCGGATTTCTTATCAACCTACCTTACAATTGTTTACAACAGGCTTGCATTACAGTGGAAGTCCCTAACTCAGAAGTATACTCTCTATTTTGATCTTTCCCAAGCGATTTGGGAAAGAAAAGTGGTGCAAAATCACCAAGAAAAAATAAGCCAAAAGTGGGTCGAGTGCTACCAGTGCACACCCAGTAGGGGATGCTCTTCTCCTTGAACAGATCCACGGCGTCGTGTACCAGTGCACAGACGTGTAACCAATGACTCATTCTTTTTTCTTCCGCCATCTTAGGAAGATGTGCTTTTGTTTGCTCTGATAAACAATGATAATTCAACTCATTTACACCATGTTCCTGTGACTGAATTATGGATCCACTGATCTTCAAATAACAGGGCTGTGTTTTTTGTATATTCTCGTTATAACATTCAACCACATTTTTTGTAATTATTATTTTCTCCGTGTTTGTGCGCGACTTTCGTTATTGGTTGATATTGTCAATTTATGCTATCCTTTTGGATATTATTTTTAGAGTTAGGTGTCAATAGGGGGCTGTTGTGGCAGGATTTCTTCCCTCCGTTGAGGGTGGAATTTCTGCTTTCTGGGGTCCCTTTTGGCTGTCTGGGTTCTGTTGTGTTCCCCCGGGCCTTTGTTTCCTGCCAGCTTCCTCTTGTAGTTGGGGGAGCTCTTTCTTTTTTCTGTTGGGTTCACCTTCCCTTCTACTTCTCTCACTTCTGCTATGCCCAGGACAATTCCTTGTGGGCAAAGCCTTTTACCAAAACAAGTGGATGATTCTCATGCTTCATCTTTCACATGTAATGGGTGTTCTTCTGATCGACCCTGTGGGTCTTGGTCGTCCACTTTTGGGCTTCCGTGAACCATGTGGTGCATTCTTGTGGCTGTTCCTCCCGCACCCACAGGAAAGGGGAATGCTGTCATTCGGGGTCTTCCGACATGACCACGTCTGGTGAGAGTTCTACCCCTCCATAGGGGATGTGCAGTCTTTTCATGCAGTGGATACTGCGGGAGCTGTTGAATTATCTGGTGAAGAGATGTCTGGTTCCGGGATGGTTGTCCCTCTCCAATCGACATCTGAGGCTGTCACTAGGGATGTGACTCCTCCCTAGGAGCCGAGCTTGGTTGCTCTCTCTGCCTTTACACCGGTTTCAACAGCTTCTGACGTATCTGCTGCCACTGCTACTCCGTCTGCGATGTGTATGGTCATTGTTTCAGCTGGCCTTGGCTTATTCCTACAGGGGTCTGCAGGGATGTCTGTTAATTTAGACGTGGGATATCGACCTAAGCATTCCCTGTCTTCAAATCGGCAAAGTAGGAAGGGGCTGCCAGCCCAACCCTCTGCTGTGGTCTCTCAGCCGTTGAGCCCAGCAGGTTTTTCATTAGATTCAGATGTTCATGGTGGGGTTGCGTTTCCGTCCACACACTCTGGTCCTTCGGCCAGTTTTGTAGGACCGATGCATTTTGTGCAGCCTGGACCTTCTGTCCTTCAGAGGTCCTTGGTGACTCTCCTGAGTTCCCGCACTTCAGATCCTCGGGGTATTTCATACCCCTATAAGCATCTGCATTCAGATGTTTCGGCTGCCACCACTCGCCCCGCCTCGGGTGTTTGTCTCCTTGGTCACGCAGGTTCTTTCCAAGAGCCTTCCCGCTGCCTCCAGCGGGGCTACTAGTGGCTTCCAGATGCCCCCCCTCCCACGGCACCACCTCCCAGGATTTGAAGCAGGCCGCTTTCTGATCCCCCTGGTGTTCCTACACCATGGGAGGCATCAGCTGGTTTGCCTGTGGTGGGCTATGTGTCTTCCGACTCGGAGGATGGGTCAGACACACCTGATGTCGAGAGCCAGCAGTCTTCTGACTTGGGGGCAGCTCTTGACTTTGTGTTTGAGTTCCTTCCTGAACTCAAACCGTCAGACCAGCCAGAGGTATTATCCAGGTTGCGATCATCGGTCGCACGCCTACAGCCTGTGGAACAACCTGCTTCTGGGTGCCTTCCACCGTACCAGTCAGTACAAGTGGTCGAAGCTTTTGCAGCATTGGACTCTAAGTTGAGTTTCTAAGGCTATGAAGACTTCATTCTTCACCAGGGCTGATACCTTTTTGCCTCCAGTGCGTTACCGTTCCCACGATTCCACCAATTTGTCCGTCTGACAGACTTTGACGGTCTTGGATCAAGACTCCTCCCTCGGGCTTTCCAAGCCCAAGTCAGCCATTATTCCTATGCCGACTCTGGAGTCCCTGTTGAGCTTATTGAGAGAGATGCTAGGCATGCTTTCTCTCGCGGATCATGTCGTCTCTGCCTTGGCTGCTTATCTACCTCCAAATAGGTTTGACGACATACAGGCTCCTTTACGTGTGATCTCCAAGGCTCTCACGCATCTTACACACATGCATGCCTGTAACACGGCTAACTTGGAATTAGTTCGCTGAAGGGCAGCTCACTGCTCTTCGATCCGCTTCTTTGGTGGGTCCGCGAATATTCCATGGTTCTGGGGCTATGGTTCGGGATGACGTCCTGCGTCATTCCAAAGATCAGTTGTTGCTTCGCCAGCTTGATCAGCCTTCTGTCGGATTCCGGGGCCATTCTAAGCCTAACAAACACCCTTCTGCTTCCTCTGTGAAGCCAAGGGCTGATCCTCCTGCCGCTGCTTCTTCTTCTTACTCATGTGGTAAGGGTAAGCATCGGCAGACCGGAGGGAGGTCTCAGGATCCTTCATCTAGCAGAGGAGGTGGTTTCTCCTCTCACACACCTTGCCAGGGCTTGAAATGAAGGTCCTCACCTTGATTCGTCCTAGGTTCGAGGAAGGATATAAGAGTTTGCAGACAGTTGCGGCCACGATCACATCCGATCCTTCGGTGTTAGATGTTCTTCGGTCTGGTCTGCGGATATCCTTTTGGAGGCACCCCTCTCTGTCGAGAGTGCCTCTTCCTTCACACGTTTAATGTTGGGAACTCTTGATCACAAAGATAGACAATCTCCTGTCAAAGGTGGCGATCGAGGTCATCAAGAACATTCATTCAGTGGGATTTTATTCCCGCCTGTTCCTGGTGCCGAAGAAGAATGGCCAACTCCGACTGGTTATCAATCTGAGTATCATTGCTCCCAAGTTCAGCATGGAGACTTTCAGGTCAGTTCACTGCTTCATTTACCAGGAGATTTCGCTTCGAGCATCGACTGCGAGGTGCTCACTTTCACGTTCCAATTCATTGGACAAAAGTATCTCAGGTTCGCTTTTCTGGGACGAATTTACCAGTTCTGGGCCTTGCATTTCGCCCTCAACCTGGCTCCTTGGGCCTTCACCCGACTGATGTTGCATGTGATAGCCTTCCATCGCACACAGTCCAGGGCGACTACTTGGGCGTATCTGGACGATATCCTCCAGAGGCACTCCAATGCTGCTCTTCTGGAGTCAGATGTCGACACTCTGTTGAGCCTGCTCATGTCGCTATGGTTCAGAATCAAAGAGGAGAAGTCAGACCTGGTCCCTTCTCAGTTGTTTTGTCATCTGGGGATGGACTTCCATACTCAGCTGAATATGGTGACGGTTCCCCGGGCGAGGACTGTGATTCTCTCGGCTTTTACCCTGACTCTGTCCCAGTCCACGTCCGCGACAGCTCGGAATATTCTCCGGCTGCTCGGTCTCTGCGTTTCGGTGACGGATCTCATTCCTCTAGGTCGGCTGCATGTCAGACTCTCCAACACTTTCTGCTCAGTTGTTGGATGCCAAATGTCAATCCTCTGGATACGGTGCTTCAGTTACCAGCATCTCTTCATCGTCACCTTCTTCCCTGGAGGAATGTTCAGTGGATTATGCAGGGAATTCCGTTGGGCCTGCCCATGTCCAATCAAGTGCTGACAGCAGATGCCAGTGATCTCGGATGGGGCGCAATGTTGGATCCTCTAGGTCTTTCTCTTCACAGTGTATTGGACCAGGATCAAGCAGCTCTTCACATCAACCAGAAGGAGCTTCTTGCTCTTCTTCATGTACGAATTGGCTCGGGATCTTCTACTGCTAGCTCAGGATGTCAACGATGTCACATTCCTGGTCGTCTGAACGTCCTAGCCGACTCCCTGTCCCAACGGGGCAGGGTCATTTTCACCCAGTGGATTTTCACAGGGCAGTGTCCCAGTCGCTTTGCAATCTCTGGGGTCGTCCCCACATCGAACTTTTTGCCGTGGATGCTCAGTCACTGGATTACGCTTTCCCACCAGTTCTGATTCTGCCTCAGGTTCTAGCCAAGATATGAACCTGCTGTTGTCAAATAATTCTGATCACTCCCCTACTGCTTCAGCTGTGTGGATCAATCAACTCCGCTCTCTGTTGGCGGGAGTTCTCCCTCTACATCGCGACCTTCTTTTTCAAGGTCACCCGAGGAGTTTTCACGTCAACCCGACTTCATTGTGCCTTCACGCATATCTTTTGTCAGGTCCTGTCTCCTCCATAGAGGTTTTTCGAGACGAGGGGGGATGGGGAGGGCACCATTTGAACCTTTATCCCAGGTGGATATGAGTTTTCTCACATACAAGACAGCTTTGCTGATGGCTTTTGCCTCAGCCAGAAGGTTTAGTGAGCTTCACGCCCTCTGGCCTTTTTCAGGAGCTCCGCAAACAGTGTTACTTTTACCACTGATTGCTCCTTTCTGGTCAAGAATCAGATGCCAGAAACTACTCCACCTATCTGTATCAGGGCTCTTCCTTCTGCTCTGTCCGGTTCGTGCCATTCACATTTATCTCAACCAGACACATGAGAGAAACAATTTTTTCTGTCTCATTCCTGGTCAACAGAAGATCTCTCCTCAATCCATTTCTTGATGGATTTGTCTTGCTATTCGTGCATCCTACCCTCGTCTAGCGGCTGACGATTGTATTACCAATCGTATTTCTGCCCACGAGGTACGTGTCTTTTCTACCTCCTGGGCTTTTGCTAACTCCATCAAGTTGTCGAATCTTATGCAGGCAGCCTACAGGAGAAATGCTTCTACTTTCTCCAACTTCTATCTGTGTCAGTTGCAGGAGCAGTTTGAGGAGCTTTTTCCTTTGGGCCTTCTTTGTTCTGCTCAGGCTGTTGTCTACCCTTGCCATTAGGCTACTTACAAGGTCAGTTCCAGCCATGTGCTTGGCCATGTGCTTGGTTACTGTCCTTTCTGTCTGTGTGTCACACAGTTGGGTTATGTGGGGGTTGGTTATATGATTCCTTCCTCCTATTGTCTATTCAGCCTGTTGTAAACAATTGTAAGGTAGGTTGATTGATAAGAAATTTAAATTTTATAGTAAATTTCCTTTCTTATACCTACCACAATTGTTTACGTGGAGGCCCTCCCGTCTTCTTATTCAGGTAAGAATCCTTCCTCCCCACTGATCACATAACTTCAATCTTGGCACATTCAAAAGAATGAGTCATTGGTTACACATCTGCGCACTTGTCCCGGAAGCCGTGGATCTGTTCAAGGAGAAGAGCGTCCCCTACTGGGTGTGCGCTGGTAGCACTCGACCCAGCTTTGGCTTATTTTTTTCTTGGCGCTTTTGCACCACTTTTCTTTCCCAAATTGCTTGGGAAAGATCAAAATAGAGAGTATATTTCCGAGTTAGGGACTTCCACTGTAATGCAAGCCTGTTGTAAACAATTGTGGTAGGTATAATAAGAAAGGAAATTTACTATAAAATTTAAATTTCTTATCAACCTACTTTACAATTGTTTACAACAGGCTGAATAGACAATAGGAGGAAGATAACCCCAGTGCTAAAGCTAGACATACATCTATGTATTAAAGTCTGCGAACTGGTCCAGTACCAGACCACCATGTGTGGACTGGTCCAATGATGGTGGTCTGGTCCAGAGCCTGGCCCTGGACCACTAACCATACCATTTTTTTGTGGTCCCTAATATTCCTGTCATAACCCTCACAAGATGCCAGAGGTTGTTAAGTGTCTCTGACACCCTGCTTGAAAAGGACATTGAAAGAAGCCGGCTCGGACCTTTTTTTATCTCACCTGAGTGAAGCTCAAGGGGAGCCTTAGTGATCTGGTCATTGGGTGTGAACTTTACATTACCATTACTTCTCCACATAAACTACTGGGCCAAATTGAACCAAATTTGATTTGCATGTTCCTTATCATATGTCAATTGGAGTTTATTCATATAAAGTTACTACACCTTCTGTGGGCACCACAGGTGGTATAATTCTGTTTGCACCCACAAAATTTTTTTTCAAAATTAAAAAGATTTTCTTCTCCGGAACTACCAATCAGAGTCTTTTGATACTTGGTCTATAACTTCCTTAGAGGGATCAGATTCAGATTTGTTCGAAACAAGTCCCCAGGTACATATTTTCGAATTTTAGCTTGGTACAATATGAGGAAATTTATTAAAAAATCTTCTTCTTCAGATCTACCAGTCAGATTCTTTTGATATTTGATATACAGCATCTGTTACGTAGGCTGTTCGGATTCCAGTTTCTTCAAATCAAGTCCATAGGGTCATGTTTGGGCCCCCTATGGGAGCCTGAATTTTAATTTTAACTTAGTGCCGTATGAGGAATTTTCTTTAAAAATCCTCTTCTTCAGATCATCAGTCAGAATATTTTGATATTTGGTTTGCAGTATCCTTAGTGGGGTCAGATTCCAGTTTGTTCAAGTCAAGTCTGTGGGTTCATATATGGGCTTCCTATGGCAACCTAAATTTTTACTTGGTGCAATGTAGGGAAATTCATTTAAAACCTTTCTTCTTCACATCCGTCTGTCAGAATCTTTTGATATTTTATATGCAGCAACCTTAGGATGTTCAGATTTCAGTTTGTTCAAATCAAGTTCCTTGGGCTTCCTTTAGACTCCCAAATTTTAATTTAGTGCAATTTGAGAACTAATTTTTAAAAAAATCTTCTTCTTCACATTCACAAGTCACAGTTGTAATATAGTACTGACATGCTTAGTGTGGTGAGATTCAAGTTTGTTCAAATGAAATCTCTGGGTACATATTTGGGCTCCCCATTAACTTAGTGCAGTATGGGAAATAGTTTTCAAAGATCTTCTTCAAACCCACCAGGCAGAATCATTTGATATTTGGTAAATAGTAATCATATCTGTGTCTACTAGATTGATGTTTTTTTCAAAGTGTTACACTTGACTGATTTTGATGGGCACAAGAGGGGTTTGAAATTTAACACAGAACCCAATGGAGAATTTACTATTTGTGTGAATGAATTGTGCTCACCTGTATCAGAACTGTTTGTGGTAAACTGTAGTTTGATGTATGTAAATGTGAGTACAAAAGATTAATGTTTGCTTCAGTAGGGACCACCAGGCCACTCAAGGTCCTTGGAGTGGGGAGAGGGTCCATTGGGCAAAATTACATTTTTTGCTTGAGAAGAAGATTTGGAGGATTTTGAGTGATTTTATGCAAAAGGAATGAGCTTTCACCCAGTTGGGTGGGGAGGGGGAGTGGGAGGCTATCCACTGGGTGATTTTTTTTTCTTTGTTGCAAAATTGTGTTTTGATTGGGTTTGAGTGATTTTACACACACACACAAAAAAAATCACCCAACAGACCCTTCTCCCCCTAGCTAAATCAGATTATTATATAATTATATTAACATGTAGATGCTGAATGTGACCTTAAATCCTTCTTTAAACAATTTTATCAGTTGAGTGATTAAGGTCCCTTATTTACAACTTTAACCAAGTGGCAAAGTGACTGAGCAGATGGATATGCCATGTTATACTCTCAAAACCTTCAGGCTTATATTTAAAGAATCCTTCTCAACCTACAGATGCTTGAAAAGAGGGATTATCTTGGCAGTAATGTTTATTGTAGATTTCTATACATATTAATTGTGGTTTTAGGAAGCACTCCACTGGGCATGTACAGAAAATTGATAGAATTCCATCAAGATGGAAAATTGTCCTTCAGATATGTGAAAACATTCAATATGGATGAATATTGCGGTAAGTAATAGTGGATAATGAACCCCACTGTTAGGGCTGCACGGTATATCAATAAACTGATACATACCAGTATTCAAACCAGTATCGATTAAAGATCAGTGTACTTACAAAATATTGGTTTATCACCAGTCACGGTATCAAGTTCAACTACCGACTATTTTAAAACCTTGAAATTTGAATTGTTATACTACTGTTTTATCTATAATGCCTTTCAGTGTTTTAATATTATTTTAACCACATCATCATGCTGATTTGTTCTGACTGAGATGTTTGAAGTCCAGACTGATAAAATAATATTCAAACTTCATCATCAAGGCATTCCTTGATGATATAGTTCTAATATTTTAGAAGTCAGGACATGAGCTATCGCAATCAGAACAAATCACATTTACACTACTGAAATACCCTCCACCCCACTTGCACCCACCCACCCGATCGGTGAATTGAAAAAGAAGTTGTATCACATGACTGTTTATGTAACCGATGACTGTAAGCCTACCATTGAAACTACAAGATCAATCTTTATTTTGTACTTTCGTTAGAGATCTTTAACTATAGTACTCCTTTTATCTGAGTACTGGATTCAAAGATCTTGGAACAAAATCACAAAATAAAAATTGTTCATTCCTGCTTTCCAACTGAATTGGACAGATTAAAGAACTTGTAATTTTATATTTTTATATCTATATTTAGCTGTTGATAGGTTTAGAAATCTGTACATAATCGTCAGTATTATGGTACGTATTGATTACTGCATTCAGATATCTGAACAGTTTTTCAATATACCAGTATTTTTTTTAATAATGATACCAGTATTAAATTTCAAATACCGAGCTATTCACTATGACCCTTGAAATAATTTTTTAGCTCAACTTTGACGTAAGTCAAATTTGAGCTTTTGCCATGGCCAGTCACCCATCGGGCGTCTGTCCATCTGTCCATCAACAATTCAATAGGGCTCGGACTAGAGGCCGTATTTATGAACCGATCTTTACGAAAATTCTTGGGTACCCTTGTTATGACCATGGGATGAGAATGAGTGTTTTGGGGTCCGATCCGAAATTCAAGTTGGCCGCTGGCAGCCATTTTGTACAGAATTTGGTGCAATCAGATTTTTGTGCAGAACTTCCATATGAAAGCTCTGATTTGAATAATTTTTTATATGAATGTTTAGTACCATGGGATACATTACATATAATACGGGTTTTTTTCTTGCGTAAATTATGCAAATTAGACTAACTTTTATGTATTTAGTGTTACTTTCAGCACTGTAAGTGCAAATGCCAATACAGCTCGGGCTAGAGGCCGTATTTATGAACCGATCTTTACCAGACTTCTTGGGTACCTTTGGTATCACCGTGGGATGAGAATTTTTTGTGTGAATGTTTAGTACCATGGGATACATCACATATAATACAGGTTTTTTTCTCGTGCTTAAATTATGCCAATTAGACTAACTTTGATCAATTTAATGTTACTTTCAGTACTGTAAGTGCAAATGCCAATACAGCTCAGGCTAGAGGCTGTATTTATGAACCGATCTTTACAAAACTTCTTGGGTACCTTTGTTATCACCTTGGGACGAGAACGAGTGTTTCTGTGTGCGGTCTGAAATTCAAGATGGCCACCGGCTGCCATTTTGTATCAAAATTAGTGCAATCAGTTTTTTGTGCAGAACTTTTGAATGAAAGTTCTGATTTGAATAAATTTTTGTGTGAATGTTTAGTAACATGAATTATTCATCACATATAATACAGGTTTTTTTCTCATGCAGAAATTATGCAAATTAGATGACATTTGATTTTTTCAGTGCTACTTACACACAGTAAGTACACATGTTAATACAGCTTGGGCTAGAGTCTGTATTTATGAACCAATCTTCACGAAACGTCTTGGGTACCTTTGTTATCACCTTGGGACGAGAACGAGCCTTTCTGTGTGCGGTCCAAAATTCAAGATGGCTGCCAGTGGCCATTTTGTACCGAAATTAGGTCTAATCAGTTTCTTGTACACCAACTTCTATACGGCTTAGGCTAGAGGCAGTATTTATGAACCGATCTTTACGAAACTTCTTGGGTATCTTTGTTATCACCGTGGGATGAGAACGAGTGTTTTTGGGTGTGATCCAAAATTCAAGATGGCCACCAGCAGCCATTTTGTACCAAAATTGGTACAATCAGTTTTTTTATCCAGAACTTATGTATGAAAGTTCTGATTTGAATAAATTTTTGTATGAATGTTTAGTAACATGGAATACATCACATATAGTGCGGGTTTTTTTCTTGTGCAGAAATTATGCAAATTAGATGAACTTTGATTTATTCGATGCTACTTGTACACAGTCAGTGCACATGTCAATATGGGCTAGAGGCTGTATTTATGAACCGATCTTCACGATACTTCTTGGGTACCTTTGTTATCACCTTGGGACGAGAATGAGTGTTTCTGGGTGTGGTCCAAAATTCAAGATGGCTGCCAGTGGCCATTTTGTACCGAAATTAGGTCCAATCAGTTTTTAGCTCAACTTTGGCAAAGCCAAATTTGAGCTTTTGTCATGGCCCGTCGTCCGTCTGTCTGTCTGTCCGTACGTCAACAATTGTATACGGCTCAGGCTAGAGGCCGTTTCTTTTCAACCTACTCACAATTGTTTACAATTGGCTGTAACATAAGTGCAAGCCCTACTTTGGAACTAACTCAAGCTTTTAGAATCTTTTCCAAACGAGTTGGAAAAGTACTAGAGTGCAAAAGCACGAAAAAGATCGAAAAAAGGGTCGAGCGAGACCAGCGCTCGAAATTACAGGTACTCTCTCTGCACACCTCTTGCGTTTACCGAGCGTATGCGCAACAGCCATGACGTCAATTCCTTTATTTTCCGCCATTGTACATGGTCGGAAATTTTTGTGACTCGTGCTAAATTGTGCTGTTTATTCTTCGTGAACAACTTATTCTGCATATTTAGTGTGCTAGTGGATTGTATCCTTTTATCAAGCTACCAAATTATTATTATTTAATGTTAATTTGTATTTTTATTGCTTGTCTCTTCACACTTTATCTTGTCTTTCCCCCACATGTGAACACGACCTTAGTGCTGTTTTCCGACGGCGGGAAGCTTGATTATTATTTTGATATAATGCCTAAGACTATTCCTTGTACCTCTTGTTTGCAGGTGAAACATGTGGACGACTCTCATGCCACGTGTGTCACTTGCAACAATTGCACTCAGGCCCAATCATGTGGTATTTGTGGGGTTTGGTCCTCTAAATTCTGGGCTTCTGTGAACAAGGTGGTTCTTTCCAGAGCTAGAACCCCTCGTTCTCGGGGTAAGGGTAGCCGTGCCATAGCAGACTTTTCTGCTGGTGCACGTGGTGACTCTGTCACACAGGATTCGGATCTGCCTTCTGTGGCGAGTTCCTCTGCAACTGTTGGCGGTGTTAGTTCAGTGATACCTGACGAGGAGACCGTGGTCTCTTTGTCTTCTGATGTCACTATTGAGGCGTCTGTTTTCGTTGAGAGCTTTTCCGAGGTCAATTCGGTGACCCTCTCCGATCTGCCTCCTACACCGTCGACCGTTGTTGAGGAAGTTGCTACTCCAGATCCTATTCTGTCTGATGGTGGCTCTTCCATCTCCTCTGGGGATGGTCTACAGTCTCAGGGGACCGAGGCTGTATCTGCTGGTGTGTCTGTGTGTTCTCAGCCTCCCCCAGCCTCGCGGCGGGGCTGTGCGGGTTTGCTGTCTGCTCCGTCTCATCTGGCTAGGTTTGCTCCTAGTCGGTTGAGCCAGCCGGTCGCTTCGGCAGCGATTCCTCGTCCCTCAAGTGAATCGTTTATCGTTCCACCTTCCCCTGCTAGTGTAATGCCTAGCGGGATGGTGTTGGGACGTTGGCATCCAGGGCCTGCTGTTCAGCAGCGGTCAGTGACAGCCCCTGTTAGCTGTCACTCTCGGAACCTTCCTCCGGTGATTCCTCACTGTGCTCCGAGTCTGGGTGTCGATCGATGCTTGCCGTCAGTCTCAGAGGATAGGCAGTTGGGGCCGTCTGCTGCGCAGAGGCCAATGACAGGTTCCTGTCATTTTTGGGACAGTCCTCCGGTGTCTTCTCACCGTGTCCTAGGTCCAGCTACCGATCGACGTGCGCCGTCGGTCTCTTTAGAGGATTCGCAGGCAGGACCTTCTGTTTCGCAGAGGTCAGTGATGGCCCCTGGGCGTCACAATCGGGACTATCCTCTGGTGTCTTCTCACCGTGTCCCTATTCTGTCTGCCGATCGACGTTCGACGTCGGTCTCTTCTGAGGATTTGGGTTCTTCTACCAGAAGGGTCCATTGGGAGGACATTCCGTCGGGCGATTCTGCTGCGACGGATTCTCAGGGTGACCTGCGCCAGGCCGTTTTGGCGCTCACCCGGTTGCTTTCTGGCAACCCTCAAGTTGGCCTCCCTGTGCCTCCTGAGGCACAACCTCCTTTGGTCGGTCGCCGAGATGTCTCGCCTGGCCCCTTGGATACTGCACAGTATTCACAGGAGGTTTCTGCTGGTCAGCCCGAGTTGGGCTACGTCTCCTCTGCTACGGAGGATGACGAGTATCTTGAAGGTGATGGGCTCCCCTCGTCAGTCTTGGGGCAGGCTTTGGATTTCGTCTTTGGCTTATTGCCGGACGTTCAACCTTCCGACCAACCTTCTGTGACCGTCCGGCCGCGGTCCACTGTGGAGCGCCGTAACCCTGTTCAGCCTTCTAGCTCCGGGGCTTTGCAGCCTCTGCAATCGGCTCAGGTTGTTGAGTCCTTCCAGGGCTTAGACGCCAAAATGCATTCTCAGGCCCTCAAGGGTTCCTTCTTTTCTAGAGCTGATGCCTTTCTGCCTCCATCGCGGTTTCGTGTGTACGATTCCGTCTCTCCACCAGTCTTCCAAAGGATGACTACTGTGGATGAGGATTCTTCTTCCCTCGGATTGACTAAGCCTAAGTCGGCAGTTCTCCCGATGTCGGTAGTTGAGTCTATGGTGGGCCTGTCCCGAGAGATGCTGGGTATGTTATCTCTCGCGGACCATGTCGTCGCTGCTCTAGCTGAATATTTTCCACCAGGGGAGTTTGATGACGCTCAGGCGCCTTTTCGCATTTTGTCACAGGCTCTTATGAACCTGACACACGCTCACGCCTGTAACACGGCTAATTTGGAGCTGGCACGCCGGGATGTGGTGTTGGATTCTTTACCATCCCTTCCTTCTGAGCAACGTGCTGTTCTGAGGTCTGCCTCTTTGGTGGGACCTCAGTTGTTCCATGGTTCCGTGGAAGCTGTTCGTGGCGAAGTTCTTCGTCATTCGAAGGACCAGCTTTTGCTGAGACAGCTTGACCAACCTGCTGCTGCGGGTGGGGGTCGTTCCAGGCCCGCCAAGCGTGCTGCTGCGTCTGCCTCGTCGGCTACGCCTTCGGCTCCGTCTGCTCCTTCTGCTCATAAGAAGCGCCGACGTGGCCAGGCTCGCTGGCAGCCTCAGGCTGGAAAGTCTCAGGACTCTGTCACTTCCCGAGGTGGTTTCTCCTCTCGGGGGCCTCGTCGAGGCCGCAAGTGAAGGTTCTCACCTCGATTCACCTCCAGTCAGGGGAAGGCTGTCGCTGTTTTACGATCGTTGGACAGAGATAACGCCAGACTCTCGGGTCCTCGACGTCATTCAATCCGGTCTGCGACTGTCCTTCCATCGGCACCCCAGTTTATCTCGGGTGCCCCTTCCGACTCAGGTCCCTTCCGATTCTCTGCGTCGGGACCTTCTGGTGCAGGAGATCGACAATCTCCTCACCAGAGGGGTGATCGAGGTGGTCAGGAACACCCTTTCACCGAGGTTTTACTCGAGACTTTTCTTGGTGCCGAAGAAAAACGGCCAATATCGTCCTGTCATCGATCTGAGTACCCTGAACGAGTACATAATAGCTCCTCGTTTCAGTATGGAGACTTTCCGGTCGGTTCGACGTTCAGTTCATCAGGGCGATTTTGCGGCCAGTATCGACCTGAAGGATGCCTACTTCCATGTACCCATTCATCTGGCGTCACGGAAATACCTTCGGTTCGCGTTTCGGGATCGAGTTTTTCAATTCAGAGCTCTCCCGTTCGGTTTGAACCTGGCTCCTTGGGCCTTCACCCGACTGATGTCACAGGTGCTTGCTTTCCACCGCACTCAGTCGGCAGTGACTTCGTCAGCCTACCTAGACGACATCCTCCAATGGCACCACAATGCTGCTGTTCTGGAGTTCAATGTCCGGCAGTTTCTTTGCCTTCTAGCGTCGCTGGGTTTCAGAGGCAATCGCGAGAAGTCGGATCTTCTTCCTTCTCAGCGATTCCATCATTTGGGGATGGATTTCGACACTCTTCACAATGTAGTGTCGGTTCCCCAAGCTCGGGCGACGATTCTTTCCACCTTGACTCGGGACCTGCTTCAATCTTCCTCGGTCTCGGCCAGGACTTTCCTTCGGATGCTGGGCCTTTGCAGTTCAGTGACAGATCTCATTTCGCTTGGTCGCTTGTTTGTCCGACCTCTCCAACACTTCCTGTTGGATCATTGGCGTCCGAATGTAGATTCGCTGGACCTGGAACTCACTATTCCTCGGTCTCTGCTTTGTCACCTCCGCCCTTGGGCAGATATTCCCTGGCTTACACGGGGTGTTCTGTTGGATCTTCCTTTGGCCGATCGCATCCTAACTGCGGATGCCAGCGATCGGGGCTGGGGTGCGACGTTGGATCCTCTCGGTCTGTCTACTCACGGAGAGTGGGACAGCGAGCAAGTGGGCCTTCATATCAACCAGAAGGAGCTCCTTGCTCTTCTGTTGAGTTTTCGGCTTTGGATCCCTCATCTGTCGGACCATGTTGTCCTACTTCTTTCGGACAATTCGACAGTAGTGGCCTACATACGGAATCAAGGAGGAACACATTCGATTCCCATGTATCGGCTGTCTTGGGATCTTCTTCTGTTGGCGCGGGATGTGAACGCTCGGGTGTCCATTCGACACATTCCCGGGCATCTCAACGTCCTAGCAGACTCCCTGTCCCGACGCGACAGTGTCCTTCCAACCGAATGGATGCTACATCGGTCGGTGTTTCAGGCGATTTGCGAGCAGTGGGGCCATCCTCAGGTCGACCTTTTTGCTACTTGCTGGAATCATCAGGTCGAGACCTTTGTGTCCCCTTGTCCAGATCCTCTGGCATTTGCAGTAGACGCTCTATCTCTGGACTGGACAGGTTGGATCGGCACCGATTCTTCCTCAAGTATTAGCGAATATTCGAACTTGCAGTTGCAGGATCATTCTGATCACACCCCTGTCTCCACAGAGGGTGTGGATCAATCTGCTGCGGCCTCTATTGGCCGATCGACCGATTCGTCTACCTCTACGTCGCGATCTTCTTTCACAGGGTTGTCCCAGGAAGTATCACAACAACCTGGCGAGCCTGTCCCTTCACACCTGTCTTTTATCAGGTCCAGTCTCCGATGTAGAGGTTTTTCGAGACGATCAGTGGAGTGCATTTCTGCATCGCGGCGACATTCCACTGGAATGACTTATGCCGCCAAGTGGAAGGTTTTCTGCCGCTGGTGTTCAGATCACAATGTGAATTACCGTGATCCGTCAATCGCTCAAATTGCGGATTTTAGGTTTTTTCTTTTTGACTCCAAGGGCCTCCAGCCTTTTACGATTAAGGGCTATCGGTCTATGCTGTCTGATACTTTCTCTTATGTGGGAAAGCGGTGCACCGGTCGTAATCTTTTTCTCTCCAAACTTATTCGGCACTTTTCTTTGAAGAGGCCTCGAGTTTTGCGTCTTACACCCAAGTGGAACTTGGCATGGGTGTTGCACTGTTTGGAGGGGGCGCCATTCGAGCCTTTATCTGAGACCGACATGCGTTTTCTCACCTATAAGACGGCTTTTCTTCTAGCGTTTGCTTCTGCTCGTCGAGTCAGTGAGCTTCATGCGCTATCTGTTGATTCTGCCTTCTTCCGAAATGAGGCTAACAGTGTCACCTTCACTACTGATTGCTCTTTTCTGGCTAAGAATCAACTTCCTGATTCAGTACCTCCTCCCATCTGCATTCGGGCTCTCCCTGCTGTAGATGGCCGGAGGCCTCTTCTTTGTCCTGTTCGTGTGATCAAGACTTACATTACTTGCACTCAGTTCATTAGGAGGGGTCGGAAGAGATTCTTTCTGTCTCTCATTCTTAAGAGGCAGTCTATCTCTTCCCATTCTATTTCCAGGTGGATCTGTCTTGCAATCAAGCTGGTTTATTCTCGCTTGTCTGCGTCGGATCTTGTTTCGAACCGGCTTAATGCTCATGAGGTTCGTGCCATTTCTACATCCTGGGCGTTCTCCAATTCTGTTTCGCTCCGTGATGTTATGAATGCTGCTTACTGGAGGAATGCTTCTACCTTCTCCTCCTTTTATCTCTGCCACCTTCAGCAGCAATCTGAGGACCTTTATTCTTTAGGCCCTCTCGTTGCTGCTCAGGCTGTTGTGCACCCTCGTTAAAATTGTTTTTGTCGAGGCTGCACTTCGCTCAGCCTTGTTCTTTTCAGGTGCCTTCTCTCTATCTTCATTACAGATTTTCGTTTTTGTTCTCTGCCATCCTTGCTTTCGTTCTGCTACTCTTGTTGGTATTGGTTATGTGATTCACTTCCTCCTATTGTTTATTCAGCCAATTGTAAACAATTGTGAGTAGGTTGAAAAGAAATTAAAATTTTTTAGTAAATTTTGTTTCTTAACATACCTACCACAATTGTTTACCGGAGGCCCACCCTCCTTGGGGATATCTTTGATATCGATGCCTTCCTGCTAAATCACAAACTTCTCGTTGGCGGAAATACGGAATTGACGTCACGGCTGTTGCGCATGCGCTCGGTAAACGCAAGAGGTGTGCAGAGAGAGTACCTGTAATTTCGAGCGCTGGTCTCGCTCGACCCTTTTTTCGATCTTTTTCGTGCTTTTGCACTCTAGTACTTTTCCAACTCATTTGGAAAAGATTCTAAAAGCTTGAGTTAGTTCCGAAGTAGGGCTTGCACTTATGTTACAGCCAATTGTAAACAATTGTGGTAGGTATGTTAAGAAACAAAATTTACTAAAAAATTTTAATATTTATGAACCGATCTTTACAAAACTTCTTGGGTACCTTTGTTATGACCGTGGGACGAGAACGAGTGTTTTTGGGTGCAGTCCGAAATTCAAGATGGCTGCCAGCCACCATTTTGTACCGATGATGCAGAAATCTGTTTTTTGTACAGAACTTCCATATGAAAGCTCTGATTTGAATAATTTTTTGTATGAATGTTTAGTACCATGGGATACATCACATATAATACAGGTTTTTTTCTTGTGCGTAAATTGTGCAAATTAGACTAATTTTGATGTTTTTTGGTGTTACTTTCAGCACTGTAAGTGCAAATGCCAATACGGCTCGGGCTAGAGGCCGTATTTATGAACCCATCCTTACGAAACATTTTGGGTACCTTTGGTATCACCGAGATGTCTGTCTGTCTGCCTGCCTGCCTGCCTGCCTGCCTGCCCACCCACCCGCCCGCCCGCTGTGTTATCTTACCAGTGAGTGGATGGATTTCAATGAAATTTGGTATAAATATGACAAGCCGCTCCTTCACATGTTACAAAAGAATAGCCCACATTTTTTCAACAGAGTTATGGTCCTTACTTTGTTTTTAATTCACTTATTCTTCATCGGTTCAGTACTACAGTTGGAGTATGAATTGCCTTCAGCAATAGCTCTTGTTATGTTTGACTTTGTAAACACCATGACATTTGATGATGTGGAAACAGTTGTTATGCAGTGAGATTATCAAACATCAATGATGGGAGGAGTCCTCACTTGATTGACTTGATTCCATTTTGGTTGGGGTGGGGGGGTAGATTTGAGTAGTGTCATTTTTATTTGCCCATTTGAAAAATGTATTAGGTAATCAGTCTGTCCATCCATCCGTTTCTCCATCCATCTGTTAACATTTGTGGTTTCTTATCAACCTACCTTACAGTTGTTTACTACAGGCTTGCACTACAGCGGAAGTCCCTTACTCGGAAAATATACTCTCTATTTTGATCTTTCCCAAGCGATTTGGGAAAGAAAAGTGGTGCAAAAACACCAAGAAAAAATAAGCCAAAACTGGGTCGAGTGCTACCAGTGCACACTCAGTAGGGGATGCTCTTCTAGTACAGATCCACGTCTTTCGGTAGCAGTGCGCAGACATGTAACCAATGACTCATTCTTTTTTCTTCCGCTACCTTGGGAAGATGTGCCTTCATTTGCGTTAAGAACCAGTGATAATTCAACTCGTTGATAATGGTTCCTGTGACTAGAATTATGGATCTGATGATCGTATAATAACAGGGCTGTGTTTTATATATTCGACCACATTTTAATTATATTTTTATATTCTCTGGGTTCGCGCATGACATTCGCGTACTGTGTGGCATGGACATTATTGTTTGGTTTTATGTTGTCCTTTTGGACATTCTTATTGGAGTTAGGTGTCAGTGGGGGGGGGGGAGGGGGGGGGGAGGGGGGGGGGGGCTGTATGGGCATGATTTCTCCTGTCCGTTGAGGGTGGAATTTCTGTTCACTGGGTCCGTGTTGGCTGCCTGGGTTCTTTTGTGTTCCCACCAGTCCTTTAATTTCTGCCACCTTCCTCTCGTAGTTGGGGGTGTTCTACTTCTTTCTAGATCTGTTGAGTTCACCTTTTCTTCTACTGCTCTCACCTCTGTTATGCCCAGGACTGTTCCTTGTGTGCAATGTCTTTTGCCCAAGCATGTTGATGATTCCCATGCTTCTTGTTCAGCTTGTAATGGTTGTTTGTCCGATCGACCCAGTCGGTCTTGGTCATCGACCTTTTGGGCTTCTGTGAACTGTGTGGTGCATTCTCGTGGCCGTTCCTCCTGCACCAGTGGGAAAGTAGAATGCTGTCGTTCGGGGGCCTCCCAACACGACCACGTCTGGTGAGAGTTATACCCCATACGTGGGATCCTGTTGTGGATACTGTGGGAGCTGTTGAGTTGTGAAGAGATGCCTGGTTCTGGGACTGTGGTCCCTCTCCAGTCGACATCTCAGGCTGCCACAAGGGTTGTGACTCCTCCTTTGGAGCCGAGCTTGGTTGCTTTCCCCACATTTCCACCGGTTTCAACAGCTCCCGACGTATCTGCTGCTACTGCTGTTCCGTCTGCAATGTCTTCAGTCACCGTTTCAGCCGGCCTCGGCTCATCCCTGCAGGGGTCTGCAGATAAGTCTTCTAGTGTGGACGTGGGATATCGGCCTCAGCCTTCCCTGACTTCAACTCGGTGAAGTTGGAAGGGGCTGCCGGCCAAACCCTCTGCTGTGGTCTCTCAGTCATTGAGCCCAGCAGCTTTTTTCAATGGATTCAGATGTTCATGGTGGGGTCACCATGGACTCTGTTGCGTTTCCGTCCACACGCTCTGGTCCCTTGACCAGTTTTGCAGGACTGCCGCATTTTGTGGAGCCTGGACCTTCTGTCCCTCAGAGGTCCGCGGTGACTCTCCTGAGTTCCCACACTTCAGATCCCCAGGGTATTTCATACCCCTATAAGCATCTGCATTCAGATGTTTTAGCTGCCGTTGCCCTGTGTTGGGTGTACTAGAGGATCGTGACCCTTCACTGGTTAAAAGGGTCAGGAGTGAAGACACTTTGCTGGGTCATTCCCACGTCGAACCGGCTGACATGGTCCGTGTGCTTAGGGGGGGGGGGGGGGGGGGGCTCTCCTTGCTCATGCAGGTTCTTTCAGTGAGCCTTCCCATTGCCTCCAGCGAGCTACTAGTGGTTTCCAGGCACTGCCTCCCGGGATTGGAAGCAGGCCGCTTTCTGATACCCCTGGTATGCCTCCACCATGGTAGGCATCGGCTGGATGGGACAGACATACCTGATGTTGAGAGCCAACAGTCTTCTGACTTGGGGGCAGCTCTTGACTTTGTGTTTGAGTTCCTTCCGGATCTCAAACCGTCAGGCCAGCTGGCAGTGTCAGCCAGGCCACGATCATCAGCCACTCTCCTACAGCCTGTGGAGCAACCCGCTTCTGGGCGTCTTCGACTGAGCCAGTCGGTACAGGTGGTTGAAGCATTTGCAGCTTTGGACTCTAAGCTGAGTTCCAAGGCTATGAAGACTTCGTTCTTCACCAGGGCTGATACCTTTTTGTCTCCAGTGCATTATCGTTCCTACGATTCTGCCAATTCGTCAGTCTGCCAGACTTTGATGGTCTTGGATCAGGACTCGACTCCTCCTCCCTCTGGCTTTCCAAGACCAAGTCGGCTGTTATTCCTATGGTGACTCTGGCATGCTGGGCACGCTTTCTCTCTCAGATCACGTCGTCTCTGCTTTGGCTGCTTATCTGCCTCCAGATAAGTTTGACGACATACAGGCTCCTTTGCATGTGATTTCCAAGGTGCTCATGCATCTTACTCGCATGCCTGTAACAAGGTTAACTTGGAATTAGTTCGCCGAACGCTGTGTTGGACACAAGCCATTCCCTTCCTGAGGGGCAGTGCACTGCTCTTCGATCTGCTTCTTTGGCAGGTCAGCGACTATTCCATGGTTCCATGGCAATGGTCCAGGATGACGTCCTGCTTCATTCCAAAGATCAGCTGCTGCTTTGCCGGCTTGATCAGCCTTCTGTTGGAGGCTGGGGCCATTCTAAGCCCAACAAACGCCCTTCTGCTTCCTCTGCGAACCCAAGGGCTGATCCTCTTGCCGCCGCTTCTACTTCTTACTCAAGTGGTAAGGGTAAGTGTTGGCAGACCAGAGGGAGGATTCAGAATCCTTCATCTAGCAGAGGAGGTGGTTTCTCCTCTCACTGGCCTTGCCGGGGCTCGAAATGGAGGTCCTCACCTCGATTCGTCCCAGGTTGGAGGAAAGAGATCAGAGTTTGCAAACCATTGGCCCACGATCACATCCGATCCTTGGATGTTAGATGTTGTGCGGTCCAGGCTGCGAATATCCTTCCGGAGGCACCCCACTCTGTCGAGAGTGCTTCTTCCAACCCAAGTTCCTTAAGACATTTCACGCTGGGAACTCTTGATCACGGATATAGACAATCTCCTATCAAAGGGGGGCGATTGAGGTCATTAAGAACATTCATTCAGTGGAATTTTATTCCTGCCTGTTCTTGGTGCCGAAGAAGGATGGCCAACTCTGACCGGTTATCGATCTGAGTATCCTGAACCAGTCTATCATTGCTCCCAGGTTCAGCATGGAGACTTTAAGGTCGGTTCGCCGCTGAATTCACCAGAGAGATTTCGCTTCCAGCATCGACCTGCGAGATGCTTACTTTCACATTCCCATTCATCGGGCATCGTGAAAGTATCTCAGGTTTGCTTTTCTGGGGTTAGTTTACCACTTCAAGGCCATGCCTTTCGGCCTCAACCTGGTTCCTTGGGCCTTCACCCGACTGATGTCGCATGTGATAGCCTTCCATTGCACACAGTCCAGGGTGACTACTTCGGCGTATCTGGGCAATATCCTCCGGAGGCACTCCAGTGCTGCTCTTCTGGAGTCAGATGTCTACACACTGTTGAGCCTGCTCACATCGCTAGGGTTCAGAGTCAATGAGAAGAAGTCGGACCTTGTTCCTTCTCAATCGTTTTGTCATCTGGGGATGGACTTCCATACTCAGCTGAATACGGTGGTGGTTCCCCGGGCGAGGGCTATGATTCTCTCAGATTTTGTCCTGACTCTGTCCCAGTCCACGTCCGCGACAGCTTGGAATATTCTCTGGCTGCTCGGTCTCTGCAGTTTGGTGACGGATCTCATTCCGCTCAGCTGCATGTCAGACCTCTCCAACACTTTCTGCTCAGTTGTTGGAGGCCGAATGTCGATCCTCTGGATCTGGTGCTTCAGTTATCAGACTCTCTTCATCGTCACCTTCTCTCCTGGATGGATGTTCAGTGGATTATGCAGGGAGTTCCATTGGACTTGCCCATGTCCGATCATGTTCTGACGCAGATGCCAGTGATCTCGGATGGGGTGTGACATTGGATCCTCTAGGTCTTTCCCTTCATGGGGTATGGGACCAGGATCCAGCAGCTCTTCACATGAACCCTAAGGAGCTTTTTGCTCTTCTTCTTAGTTTCCGGAACTGGATCCCCCACCTTTCGAATCGTCATGTCCTTCTGTTGTCTGACAGTTCGACAGTGGTCACTTTTACATTCGGAACCAGGGCAGCACGCACTCGGTTCCCATGTACGAATTGGCTCGGGATCTTCTACTGGTAGCTCAGGATGTCAGTGCCGGAGAGGTAGTTCATCACATTCCCGGTTGTCTGAATGTCCTAGCCTCTGGGATCGTCCCCACATCGATCTTTTTGTGACCCGTTGGAACCATCAGGTGGACACTTTCATGTCCCCGTGTCCAGATCCTCTGGCTTTCACCGTGGATGCTCTGTCACTTGATTGGAACGGTCTAGTCAGCTATGCCTTCCCTCCGGTTCCGATTCTGCCTCAGGTTCTAGCCAAGATACAAACCTGCAGTTGTCGAAGGAGGCCGAATGTCGATCCTCTGGATCTGGTGCTTCAGTTATCAGACACTCTTCATCGTCACCTTCTCCCCTGGACGGATGTTCAGTGGATTATGCAGGAGTTCCGTTGGACTTGCCCATGTCCGATCATGTTCTGACTTCAGATGCCAACGATCTCGGATTGGGTGCGACATTGGATCCTCAAGGTCTTTCCCTTCACGGGGTTTGGGACCAGGATCAAGCAGCTCTTCACATCAACCAGAAGGAGCTTCTTGCTTTTCTTCTGAGTTTCCGGAAGTGGATCCCCCACCTTTCGAATCATCAGGTCCTTCTGTGGTCTGACAGTAATTCGACAGTGGTCACTTACATACGGAACCAGGGCAGCACGCATTCGGTTCCCATATACGGATTGGCTTGGGATCTTCTACTGCTAGCTCAGGATGTCAATGCCGAGTGGTGGTTCATCACATTCCCAGTTGTCTGAATGTCCTAGCATCTGGGGTCGTCCCCACATCGATCTTTTTGTGACCCGTTGGAACCATCAGGTGGACACTTTCATGTCCCTGTGTCCAGATCCTCTGGCTTTCACCATGGATGCTCTGTCACTTGATTGCCGCTAAGTGGAAGGTCTTCTGTCAATGGTTTGCTGATCACTCTGTTGATTATGCCGATCCTTCGATAACACAGATTGCTGAGTTTCTGGTATATGTGTTTGATTCTCAGGGTCTCCAGCCTGTTGCCATCAAAGGGTACATGTCCATGCTTTCAGATACCTTTTCGAATGATGGAAAGCTTCGTATCTGCACTAATCCATACCTCTCCAACCTTATTCGGCACTTTTCTTTGAAAAGGCCTAGGATTTTGCAGCTTACCCCAGGAGGCAATCTTTCTTGGGTGCTGCTTTGCTTGGGGTGGGGCGGGGGGGGGGGGGGGGGGGGGCTGGGCACAGTTCGAACCTTTATCCCAGGTGGATATGCAATTTCTCACATACAAGACGGCTTCATATGATGAAGGTTAAGGTCACAAGCAGTAACACTTGGATTCTTGTCTTGTATTTAGCTTCCCCTAAAAGCAGTGACCCTGCTGGCAGAGCTGTCTTTATGTCTACTGATCAGGATGAGGAATGGATTTTGCAAAATTTTATTGAAGGTGAGCAATGAGGAACTTACCATAAAAATGATTTAGGTGACAATGAGGAGTGAACAAGCTGTTAATCACCTTTAATACAGAGACCTGAAATTATTACATTTTATTAGCTCACCTGACTGAAAGTCAGGGTGAGCTTTTCTTATCACTCTTCATCCATTGCCTGTCGTCTGTCCTCCGTCGTCCTGCGTGAAGGTGATGTTTGAACCTCTTTCTCCTAAACCACTGGCCACATTTTAATTAAATTTCATGTAAGTAGTGGTTATATAGGGGCATTTGGGTGTTTCTTCAAATTGGATTTCTGCTCATATTGTGGAGTGGGGTGGGGCCAAAATGCACAAAATTTTAAAAAAATCTTCTCATTAACCAGCCATAGCAGAGACTTGATATTTGGTATGCAGCTTTCATTTGAGGTGTAGACTCAAGTTTGTTCAAGAGAAGTTTGACAGGCAATATTTACCTTTGTTCTGAGAGGGGCAAGAATTTTTGCCCCACCCAAAATTTCTATTTTCTGAACACAGAGGCCGATTTGAACCAAATTTAATATGAGGTATTATTGGGTTATAAGTACTTGATTTCTGCCAAAAAAAATTTCCTGCAGCCCCGTGGGAACCGCAGAAGCTAAAAATAGAAAAAAATTAAAACGCCCATATCTCCAAAACTGCATGGCACCGAGAATTTTCATTTGGTGTGAAGCTTTCTTAGGACCAGCAGAAAGGATTGGTAAAAAAAAACAATTGCCATCTGTTTTATCATAGGGTACAATTTCGGGACTTTTGAAAAAGTGCTGAGTCAGCACTTTTTAATACTGCAGGCAATGGGAAAAACATTAAAAAATCCTCTTCTCCAGATCCAGCAGGCAGAATCTTTTGATATTTGGTATGCAACATTGTAGGGTGGATCTGATTCAGGTTTGTTCAAATTGGCCCCCTGGGTTCATATTTGGGCTCAGAATAGGAGCCCGTTAACTTAGTGCATTTCAGGCAAATTTCTTAAAAAATCTTCTTCTCCAGATCCAGCAGGCAGAATCTTTTGATATTGGTATGCAACATTGTGGGGTGGATCTGATTCAAGTTTGTTCAAATCAGCCCCCTGGATTCATATTTGGGCTCACTATAGAAGCTCAAATTGGAACTTAGTGTATTTCAGACAAATTTCTTTAAAAATCTTCTTCTCCAGATCCAGCAGGCAGAATCTTTTGATATTTGGTATGCAACATTGTGGGGTGGATCTGATTCAAGTTTGTTCAAATCGGCCCCCTGGATTCATATTTGGGCTCACTATAGAAGCCCGAATTCGAACTTAGTGCATTTCAGGCAAATTTCTTAAAAAATCTTCTTCTCCAGATCCGGCAGGCAGAATCTTTCGATATTTGGTATTCAACATTGTGGGGTGGATCTGATTCAAGTTTGTTCAAATCTGCCCCCTGGGTTTATATTTGGGCTCAGTATATGTTATGCAGAAGGCCTACACCACCACCTCTCCTAACTGTCTGAAAATCTTCTTCTCAAGATCCAGCAGGCAGAATCTTTTGATATTGGGTATGCACCATGCTTAGGGGGGTGAGATTCAATTTTGTTCAAGCCAAGTCCTTGGGTTCATATTTGAGCTCACTGTGGGAGCCTGAATTATAACTTAGTCAATATGAGGAATTTTTCTTTAAAAATCTTCTTCTTCAGATTCAGCAGTCGGAATGTTTTGATATTTGGCATGCAGCAACCTTAGGGGGCTGAGATTCAAGTTTGTTCAAACCAAGTCCCTTGGTTTATATTTGGGCTCATTATGGGAGCCTGAATGAAACTTAGTTCAAAATGAGGAATTTTCTTTAAAAATCTTCTTCAGATCCAGCAGATGAATGCTTTTGATATTTTTTATGCAGCATCCTTAGGGGGGTAAGATTCAGCTTTGTTCAAGCCATGTCCCTAGGTCCATATTTGGGCTCTTTGTGGGAGCTCGAATTGAAACTTAGTTCAAAATGAGGAATTTTCTTTAAAAATCTTCTTCTTCAGATCCAGCAGTTGGAATGTTTTGATATTTGGTGTGCAGCATCCTTAGGGGGGTGAGATTCAAGTTTGTTAAAGCCAAGTCCCTGGGTTCATATATGGGCTCCAAGTGGGAGCCCGAATTATAACTTAGTTCAGAATGAGGAATATTCTTTAAAAATCTTCTTTTTTTTTGATCCACTGGTCAGAATCTTTGGATATTTGGTATAAGCTTTTCTTAGGAGGAGCAGATGCAATTTGTTGAAATCAATTCTCTGGGTTGATATTTAGGCTACCATGTCAGGTCAGCACCCTCAGGCCCCCTGGGGCCTCTTGTTATCAACCTGTCATTTTAATGACTTGAGTTTGTGATGGACCACTAAAATATGGTGGGCTGGAAATCATTATTGGTGGACCAAAACTAAAATGAGGTGGCACACCACATTAAACAGTAGGCCCCATGTAATTGAACATCTCTTAATTGAACAACGTTGTTAACTGAATGTAATTTTCAACCAGCAAATCATTTATCATATCTCAAGACAAATTTTACCTGGTAATTGCATATAAATTATAAACTCCTGTTAATTGAATATAAATCATCTGATATGTCTAGAAATTACCCTGGACATCACTTACATTCTCTTGTTTATAGACCTGGTTGTCCTCTGTACACCCAGTGCAGGAATTTAATCTATTATATCTTGTTAGACAGAGCTCTAAGGGCCCTTTCAAACAAGACATAAAAGAATAAATGCTCAGTTTATTTCTACAATACAGGCAAGTGACCGTATCCCTGTTAATTGAATAATTCTTACTGGCAAGGTGGGTATTCATTTAACAGGGTTCCATTATTATTATTAATACTGCCACTTATGATGTTAATATTATTGGTGCATATTACATTTATTACACGTATGTCACCATTTAAATAAATTATGATAAAATAACACTGAAATCCAATGTAGGTAATATTAGTCTTAACCTGGATGTGAGGGCCATAATTCAAGTTTGGGGTAGGGTAATGCCTAACCAGTCAGATTGCTTCATCCCACAAATTTGAATTTTGACCCTACTGTTCAAGTTTACACTGGTATAATATGCTCTGAATAATAAAAGAAAAATTAAAAAAAAACACAATAAAAGAAATATTCTTTGCATACTGGATGCATTTTTCTGTAAGAAAAAAGAATGCTCCCCAATTTCAACATTTGATATGCTCTACAAAACTTTGAATGCCACTTATATATTGCTTTGAAAAAGTTGCTCCAAAATGTATTCTTCCTTCAGAACTCATCTGGTAGGTAGGCTGAGTTTATCTTGGCAATGTTTTTGCATTATTGTTGACCACCTGATTTAAATGCAATCTACCAGATCTTCAGCAGCCAACAATGATGAAGAAACGCTGCTATATCATCTGCTGCTGTGTACATGTATATAAGGCAGTAACTATCATAAAACGTCGTTTTAGGCCCTAAGGGTTATCACTGAGGGTAATAGGGAAAACATTAACAAAATCCTTGTCCCACAAACCACTTGGTGAGATGAGTGTGAAATATAGCATCTTTGTTAATGAAGATTTTAGAGGCATATTTTGGGGTTGGGGAACATTGTGAGAAGAGGAAAAAAACATTAAAAAATCTTCTCCCAAACCACTGCACCAAAAGCTTCCATATTTGATAAATATCTTTATTGTCAGCATAATTTGCAAATCGTTCAAATGAAAGCCCTGGGGGTTAGGGTGTGTCATGCAGCTTCTGGATATTTTTAACATTGTGAGTAATGGAGAAAACATTGAAAAAATGTTTTCTTCCGAACCATTCTACCAAATGAGGGTATTTTCGGGCCCTGGTTTTAACACTTTGACACTAAAATTAAGTTCCCGAGATCGTATTCTTATATGACCAATATTTGTAACTTTATGGGTCCTAGGGATGGGGCGGAGATGTGGGTATTCAAAAAGGCCATTGTCTCACCACCTACATCTATGAGTCAACATAGTCAGATGTTCGACAGATGCATGTACTATATTTGTCATCAACATCCCCAAATTTCAATTTGAAAATATGATTGTATGTTTTTTTTCTCATTTCCTTCCGATTATTTGGAATTGTTGCAGAATATCTGTAAGTATGGGTTTCTTGTCCATTGGTTACAAAGGTAGTTAGGATTTATGACAGTACATCTGCTGCAGTATCTTGCCAGTCAGTAGAGCTGAAATGGTTAAAGGATTTTCTTGATTGATTAATCACATGGATTAACCTTGGTAAACTGATTAAGCACTTGCCCAAATAGGTAGGTGAATAACTGCAGGACCCTTGATGATTTACAGTATTATCTCTTTACCCACTGTACTGTACAAAACTTGCCCATGCTACATACAAGTACAGTGGAACCCTGTTAATTGAATAGTCACTTTGCCAATGAAAATTATTCAATTAACAGGAGTATTCATTTAACATGGATTGTGTCGCTTTCCTGTATTCTAGAGATAAATGTAGCATTTATTCTCAACAAGATATAATAGATTAAGTGCCTGTATTGGATGTACTGAGGCCAAATAGGTCTATAAACAAAGGAAAACTGGGGAGAGTCAGGGTAATTTTTTGACGGGTTACAAGATTTTTTATTCAATTAACAGGAGTTTACTCTATAACCTATATTCAATTAACAGGTGAAATTTGTACTGGAGCTATGGTAAATGGTTTTGTGTTAGGAAATTATATTCAATTAAGACTGTTATTCAGTTTGGAGATCTCCAATAAAAAAATAACTTATGACCCCTCATTGGAATGAGCTCAATTTTTGAGACAAAACTTGAAAATTTTTAGTAATTCAAGCGTTTATTTTGCTCAGCACATAACTTGCATGCTTTACTCTGTCTCATATAATTGATGTGAGTCAGTGTGACAGTGTTTGCCTTTTTTGTAGCAAGTTTGTTCCTTTGTTAACCCATATAATACAATAGGTCAAAAGTACTGGTTAATCGATCAGTTACGTTTTTGATCGTTCCAAGACATTAATCATTGGTTAATCGATTAATTGGTTAAACATTTCAGCTCTACCAGTCAGGTGAGCATCTCTGATCCCTGTAGCCTGTTGTTTTATTGAGCAATGCCTGGAAATATTAATAAACAATGCACAAAGATTAAAATGCTTTCGCTTGCAGTTTGCAACCTTGTGAATTACATCTGCAGGCAAATGTCTTGCGAATAATTGTTATGGATTAGTACATGACCAAATATAATCTACTTACACCATTCAGGGTGCTAGTTTAAGGAATCGTGTGATAAATATTCATTTCATACACCAAATGCAAATAGTCTCTGCAAATATTTACTCACCAGATCAGTCGAGGACTAATATTTTGCTCCTGCCAGCCAGGATTTTTAAATGCCGTGATGAGTGAGATGAGTAATTTTCAACTCTTGTTAAATAGGGTCATTGTAGGCATGTAATATTGATTGGTTTTATCAAGAAAATAACAAATTTTTATTCAAACTTTGTAGCAAAGTTTCACTTCATAATGTTAGAATAATATTAGTTTTTCACTTATGATCATTGCCTATAATCATTGATTTTTAGGGAATACATTTTATGATTATTTGAGTAAATTAAACAACAGCTAAACTCTTTACCCAACTTGAATAGAAGATGGGACCAACTTGAATAGAATATGAAATTTCCCCCAAAATGTGAATTAAGTTAAAAATTTCATTTTTTTGCTTCTGACCTCTCTTTGGAATGAGCTTGTTCCATTGACTCTCCACCAAACATGAATAGAATACTGCACCTCACCAAAAAATGTTGTAAATAAATAAAAAATTTCATTTTTTGCCTCATAAACATAGCTTTTGACCTCTCTTTGGAATGAGCCAGGGACCAGCCTAGGGGAAAGTTTTAGGGAGACTTCAAGTCTCCCTCCAGAAAAAATAAGGAGACTTCAGAGTCAAGTAAGTAGACTTGACGGACAAGCGGGGAAAATTGAAATGTTTATGCAAGGGGCCCTCATATCAATCTCGTGGCCCTAGAACAGGTTCTCCACTTCACGATTGTTTAGAAGTATTTGAGACAGTCATCAAACTAACTAACAAGGCAGTGGTTTCTTGTCAAGTCTTGGCTGTGGGCAGCCAAGGCTTGACTAGAAATCACTGCTAAGGCACTATGACTTCTGGGATGTAGCAGGTGAATTCTGGAAAGGTTTCCTGAAATATTATTCCAGAAAAGAAAAAGGAACACAGGGAAAGTTTTTGTTTGTTTTAATAATCATTAAAGATATAATAAAAGTATTTTATACATGTTCTTACTATGAGTGAGCTTAATTTTTTACATGAATTCCCCGCGGGAACCCTAGGAAGTGAAGCATTGTCTTTTCACTGCGGTAAACAGGCTCTGTTTTACTGGTAAAATAGGACCCAGTCACCAATGCTTGGGAGGTGCAAGCCTTCTCTAAAATGGGCAACATGGCTTATTAACGCTCACCCCTGGTCTTGAGTTGATACTCATGTTGTGGTCATGATTAGCCATTGTGCAAAAATATGTGACCTTAAACACCAATAAATAAATAATAAATTTTGCATGAATATCTTCCTGGACTTTGATGACCCCCATTTTATAAGAGCTTTCTTAAAATCAAACTTATCTGAAAGCTGATTCAAATGTCTTACTTGCTTTTTAGAGGGACTTTCCTCTATGTGAAAATCGCTGTCATCAGGGGGTTTGCGCTTCCCCCTTGACACTATCCACGATGACAGAGACATTGTGAATGATTTGATGTTGATTATGGATGCCGTATCTTATATTGTCAACCCGAAGGGAGCATCTGGAAAAGCCACCGAGTAACTCTTGGAACAACTCAAGAATAAAGGGACACTGATGTGTTTCCACAAGCATCACACAATGAAACTTCAAAGAACTTGCCAACATTCATGTACATACAGACATGCACCACCCACTCTTAGATTAAATCACCATGAAAACACATTGATCAAGTCTCAGAAACTTGAGATACTGGGACATAACAAATGTAACACACAGACAGCTGCAGTTGCCATCACCGGTTGAAATCCGATGTATCGATCCAACATTGCAACAAGAGTTTTCAAGGTATATATTTTCCTCATTTTACCAATTTTTGGCCTATTTTAGAGGGCAGCTTGTTATCGCCAGCGAATTATTCCAAGGCGACTTTGAGTTGTCCAGGGCGACATAATCGCCCTAGTTGCCCTCACGGCTGGTCCCTGGAATGAGCTTGTTCCATTGAGAGGTTATGAGATACAGTACAGTCGCCGTGGACTGGTCGTAATCCACGCGTGGGTAGTGATATCCAGCCATGCATTTACTAGGTAATAAAAATCATCAGCAGCAAAATTTTTATTTATGCTTCATTAATTATATTTTTGATGATTATTCCTATAATTAGTGGATGGAATCTAATAATATTATTGCGTCCATGGAAATATTGCCCACCTGTGGAAAGTGACCAGTCCATGGCGACTATACTGTATGTATTGGAGGCAAAAATTTTAAAAATAATAACATTTGAATGGTGATTTTTGGGAATAGCAAAGCCCTGTTTCTCCTTTGATTCTTTTTGTATGTTTATTTTGAGCAGATTTACCAAGAGACCATCCAGAAAGTTACCACTCCTTTATGTGGAATAACTTGTTCAAGCATATTGACATTTTACCAGAAAATGCTCACATATTAAATGGCAATGCACCAGACAAACAGAAAGAATGTGATGACTATGAATTAAAAATAAAGGAAGCTGGTGGTATACGGTTATTTGTTGGAGGTATATCTTAGTTGTAACTGATACTTTTTAATTCATGTGTAGCTGCATTATTTATTAATAAATTGTGCCTTCTTAGTTGCGTATTGCTACAGATGGGCAGGATTGAAAAAACATGGTTTCGGTTTGCAATTTGGTGTTAAATTATTCCACAACTCCTGTGGAAAATAAAATGTGGCCAGTGCGAATAATGGGAGGTCAGAATCTCAACCCATTAATCTGTGAATGTCCAATTTTGGTGGCCAGACGTCCATTTACTCATAGCTGACAACCATTACTAATGTAATAAAATACATATTAAAATCTTTTCTGTTGAGCCCAAATGGTAGCAATGTCCATAGGTGGTATATCCAATGTTTGCAGGTCTTATGTTGACTGTTTTCTTTCTGTTTGGAAGCAAATTGTTTGTTTCCCCCATAGTGAGTTGTCATTTCATAGGTTGACAACTGGTGGATTCAATCATCATTATGTTTGATTCGCTGTTGTTTAGACTGAGTAATGATGAACTGCCCAAAGACATGCTATCTGAGGTAGGCTGCTTCTGTCATCATGTGTGTGTGTGAATTAGATAAATAAACAATAAATATATAGAGTTAAAACTAGAAGTCCTGTCCCGTATTATGCACTAATTTGACATAATAGTGCATAAGGTTAGCACAGCAAATCACCAGAGAATCACATCTGATGCACTGCAGTGTATCGCGATTTCTGCACAATAGTAACGCGCGACGGCTGATTGATATTCAGTACTTGTAATGGGCAATCAACAGTAATTAAGTTGCACCTCCTACTGACATTAGGTGTCAATTAAATATTAGAGTGCAGATACTCAAAGGACGAGATGATGTTCATTCATCTATTTCCCCCCTTTTATCAATTCATTTTGCGACAATACAAGAAGTATTTAAAAATGCGTATTGCATGATTTTCATTTTCGAAGTTTAATGAGAAAATTGTGCAAGTTGATTCAAGAATTCTAAATATTGAGAAGGTAGAAGTAATGATGTTTTCATTCGAGAATTTTTAGCCTACTATGAATTGCAGCCATTCTTAAGGGGTAACTATGGGAGAGGCAAGCATGGTTGGAAACAAAGAACGCTCTCCACAGAATACTGGACTGACAGTGTATCGAAAGTGAACATTTGCTAGCAAATTACGAATTCTGAATGCTCAGTTAATTATAATTAAAGTTTCAATTTCAAGAGATAGTTGGTGTTCTGTAAAAAAAAAATATGCATTTGGGAGAAAGCTGAGCAAGAAAAATTATTCACCAGGAATTTCGAAAATCAGATAAACAAAAAGACCCCCACACTCCCTTTCCTCAGCAGAACCCTCAAGTACTCATGCATCTGTATCCCTGGATAGAAGGAAGCATGGTTAGCAAACTGCCATTTTTTTTAGATAGACACCACAACCCTTCTTCCTCGTGCTAGCTTCGTTTTGTTAAGAAACAGGTAAAAAAAAGTATTCTCAATGTCATCTTCTCTGTGTTAAACAGGGTTAACATTATCAGTTAAGGAACATTGTGTTAAAAATGTTGATGCAAAATTATTTTATCCATCAAGGCTACCTGTGTGTGTTTGTGTGAGGGGAGGGGGGGGGTGGGCAGAATATATCTGGAAAAATTTACCAACACACGTTTCTGTCACTGCATGGTTCTGCGAGCAAGCTGTGTTAACAATTTATGATTGATGAGGGTGGGCCTACCCTTCACAACACTTTTTCTAGGACCTATATTCATCCTCTTCCAGATGTGGTCATTTAAATTTGGCCTATAATTCACAGTACGCCATTTTTAAATTTCTCTCAAATACTGGCAATAGCAAGAGAATGTTAAACAACCCTTGACATACATTATTTTATTTTATTTTCTTTTAGAAAGATATCCATGAAACCTTCCCAACAATCGTTGTCAATGTTTCATGGAGTGTTAAAAAAGCAGAGGCAGCTGAAAATTGTCGACAAATCACTGAGAACAACCAAAGGCATGTAACAACTATTTATTCATGAAAAATATCTGAAAGAACATCTTAGAAAACTTAGTGAGCATGAACATTGTGGACAACTTTCTCATCAACATCATGACACACGGTTTGAGAAGTAGCGACATCCACTCTCAGTTTCGTACAACAGGCGACTCGACCCATCGTTCCCGTGAATTTAACATTCTCAGACACTGTGAACGACTGTACTTTTGACTGTGGATATCCTGTAACCTGTCTAAAATCCATCCACAGTACATGGTGGATGCTTTTTGTACAGAAACCCTAACAAAGTGGAATTTCCATGCACACTGGATTGTGTTATGTGAAAAAAACATTCTCGACTTCAAGCAAGCTTCGAACCAATACAAAAAGCCCAATCCGCAGAACCATACTGTGAGTTCCTTGTGTTTGTTTTGTCACAGAAACTGAGTATATCAGTTGGGTGGATATTCCACCCCTGGAGTGATTTGCAAACACCCCAATTATATGATAGGGAGTTCTTTGAAGAATAACTCGGGTCATCTGGCGAGTAGATGAGTACAAGTAGAGTTTTCTAGAGCTGAAATTTGCAAGACTTCAGTCTGATATTCCAAACGGTGGGTGGGGAGGGGAATTTTATAAACCCATTCCACACAAGACCCTATCTTATCTCCAATATAGGTGTACAGTTCGTTTAGAGTGGCCTGCCATTAAATCACCTGCACAGTGAAGTTTTTACCCTGCACACTTGAACGTTGATGCAAATAAGATGTTTAGTCCTCAAGCTGTCCTCAAACAGATTGCTATGTGTTTTTCCTTGTTCACTTGTCCTTGTTGTACATATTTTATTCTTCAACGAACTGTGGATGTAGGCCTATGTATAAGCTCAACTTATTGCACTTTCACTTCTGAGGGAGAGGGCTTGTCAGGTTTTAATTTTCATAAATTGTCACTAGTCTGTTGTTCCTTTGAATATTCTACTTTCTTGCTCCTCATGTATGGAACAAATATGATTATTAATCCCCTACGGGAACTGTAAGGGGACAATAGGATTGCACTCTGTCTGTCTGTCCATCTGTCTGTCTGTCTGTCTGTCTGTCCATCTGTTCGTCTGTCTGCCTGTTTTTATGTTACCACCTCTCCCTCCAACATGCTTTAAGCTACACCTTTCGTATTTGATACATGGATAAATGGTTCTGAGGGGATGATGCACACTCAAAATCTTTGTTTCAAAATCCAAGATGGCGGAATGGCGGCCATTTTTGTTGTGTTTTTTAAGCTTTCTTCTCTATTTTCATGTTACCACCCTTCCCTCCAACATGGTTCAAGTTACACTTTGCATATTTGGCACATGGATAGAGGGTTGGGAGACGATGATGCACGTTCAATATTTTTTTGCAAAATCCAAGATGGCGGCATGGTGGCCATTTTTGTTGTTTTTTTAAGCTTTTTTCTCTATTTTATGTTACCACCCCTCACACCAACATGGTTCAAGCTACACTTTTCATATTTGACACATGGATAGAGGGTTGTGATGTGATGATGCACGTTCAATTTTTTTTTTCAAAATTCAAGATGGCGCCATGGCAGCCATTTTTGTGTTTTTTAAGCTTTTTTCTCTATTTTATGTTATCACCCCTCCTTCCAACATGGTTCAAGCTACACCGTTCATATATGGTACATGGATAAAGGGTTGTGAGGGGATTTTGTACACTCAATATTTTTTTTTCAAAATCTAAGATCTGTCTGTCTGTTCGTCTGTCTGTTTTTATGTTACTGTCTCTCCCTCCAACATGCTTTAAGCTACACCTTTCATATTTGGTACGTGGATAAATGGTTCTGAAGGGATGATGCATGCTTAATATTTTTTTTTCAAAATCCAAGATGGCAGAATGGCAGCCATTTTTGCTGTGTTTTTTAAGCTTTTTTTTCTCTATTTTTATGTTACCACCCCTCCCTCCAACATGGTTCAAGCTACACTTCTCTCAATTCTCAATTTTTAGATTCCATTCACACTTGAAATCCTGTCTGATAACCAGTATTTTACCCAAACCACCCCCCAGGTCTGACACTCCTGTTGACTGTTGTCATGAAACCCGAATTGTCCCCAAGCTGAACCGTCCCCAGGCCGAACCGTCCCCAGTTATTTTACCCAAACTGCCCCTCCCCCCCCCCCCCAGGTCTGATACTCCTGCTGACTGTGGTCATGTCTTATGTGACAAAAACACCTTATGTCACAAAAGCGCCGTAGGGGACTAATACCACCTCGGTGGTCAAACACTTGTTATTTATTGATGCTGAAGGCTGCATCAGAAGCTTGGGCTATATTGTGGCGACAGCCAGATATGTGGTGTAAAGCACCAATAAATATGGTTGATGATCGCTATCCTTCTCGATGTAAACATACTGGGAGCAGTATATGTAGACTCATCCTGCCTGAACAGAGAAGATTTTTAGCTATTTGTGGCAGTTTTTCAGGTAGCAATCAATAATGTTGGCAATCACCATTTGTGCATTTTTTGAACAGTAGAAGGTGTGAATAACCTTTGAAAACAGTCCTGTCAATGTACTGAGCTCCCCTTTTATGACTTCAATTAGGAAATGGGTTACTTAACAACAATTAGGTGTCAAATTTATATCTTTTATCATCAGTGATTAAGGATTAATGGTGAAGATGGATTGAAAAGACCTGATCCGGAGAAAAATCAGTTTGGGATAAATAAAATAAAAGCACAACTAATTTTTTTTCTGGCTGCTTTATTTGTTTACAGGGATGGGAATTCATACCCCAAAAGTTGAAATTTCTTGAAATTAAATATTTCAAAATCAACAGGTTCACTCTGTGTTCTTAGGTTTTAAAAAAAAAAAATTTCACAAATTTATTTTGAAAATAAGGGAATTTTTACAAATTTCTGCGAATTTTGTTGCTTGGCAGTCTCATCCCTGTTGTTTACTGATTATTTTAGAAGAGGACGAGACTGTTCGGAAAAGTCATAGAGCAAACTGAGACAAGTTAAACAAATCAGAATTATGAACACTCACTTAGCTTCAGAAAAATTTATCCCAAAGTGTCTGACTGTACGCTTGGTGATCGAAATTGGGGGTGGTGGTGGGGGGGGGGGGGGGGGGGGGGGGGGGCATGAAAGTTGTGTAGGCCTATGGCCTATTTTTAACCAGTCTGCATATGAAGGGGGGGGGGGGGGGGTTCAATCAACATTCAAAAATTATTGTTTATTTAGCCCATAAGCTAATATGAACATGCACATGCCGTTTGCCAAAACAAGAAAAACTACACCCTCCCTCTCACCTGAAAAACAAAAACCCAGCTTGTGACCACCCCTTCATTGTTTCAAAATCTTGGGGGGGGGGGGGGGGGGGGGGGGGCAGTCGAAAAATCCAGGGGACTGTTCGACTCTGGGATGAGCGGGTTGTGTTCGCCAGCCTTACGGCCTAGCTGCTGAAAGTCGGTTTAGGTCAAATAGCGGGGATGGTTCGGATCAAAACGATGCAGGTCGATTAGGCTAGGGGACGCTCTGGGTGATTCCCATCGTTCTGAGTGGCGAGTCTCGGCCTCACTGTGTTTGTTATTATTGGGTGTAGCTAGTGATGTGAACAAGGCCTCATAAAAGAATGAGAAGGTTTTAAATGATATTGAAAATTTGTTGTGAATTGCTTGTTGAAAATTCAGTTGGAGACTGAGTGGTATTATCTGTATTTGGATTTTTTGTGGTGATTTTACAAACAAATTTATCCATGTTTTCAACATCGAACGAAGTCACAGATATTAATTGATAAAATGTTGGTGTCAAAACATATTTTATTAAGTTATATCAAAACAATCATGTGCTGAGCTGTTGTACATACACATCTCACACAAGTCTCATTCCTGCTTTCAACAATAGCACCGAATAAATCATTTAAAAGACAATTATATCTGATTTGGAAGATTTCACTGTCTTGTCTTCTTGTGAAAATTAAAACTGGTCATTTCGACACTTTTCTCTGCGTTTTTTCATTCATTGTCACCACTAATTTACCAGGTGAACCTGATTTGAAATGATATCGACGGATGTTCGAGTCCAGTTACAACACATTTCTTTTCCTAATGATATGTGTCGGAGATCAAAGTAACAACCTCGTGAATAGCACACTAAATGTGTTACATAGCGCAGAAGTTATCGCATGTTTAACTAGGTTTAGTTGACTGTTCTGTACTAGATAGCACATTATCTAACGAGCGTTGTCTGCACTAGACGTGATAGGACTACAAGTTTTAACTGTAGTCCAAGAGGTAACACACACGCTCCCCAAATGTTCATAAATAGTGTGAATAAGTTTTTTGCCTGAGCGGTTTCGTCTTTTTTGAGACTCATCAGAGTCTCAGAAAAGACGAAACCGGTCAGGCAAAAAACTTATTCACACCATTTATAAGCATTAGGGGAGAGTGTATGTTACGTCTTGGACTATATATATATTGTTAACCATTACTAATGTCTTATGCGTGCACAAACACAAAAGAAATCTTGATTGTTTTCTGTTCAGTACATCCAAAGGAACAAGAACTTCAAAGGAAGTGTGTGCACATTGGTTATTCCTGGCTAATAGAACTGCTGCATTGCTTATTACAGAGAATTAGCAGAGAATTCCCTCCTGTTTTTCAACTGATACATTTGATTGGCTCTATTTATGAACAGTGTGATGTCAAAATGATAAAACACAATCAGAATCAGATCGATCGATGGGTCATTTGCAAAGATTAAAATATTGAAAATGGAGGAATTTGAAAAGTTTTCATTTTATACAAACTGATTTTCAAACTAATGTTAGTTAATCTTGCTTAATATTGATTTTATATATCAGATATTCGCTTTCAAATATAATTTAAATGAGGCTGGATGACCTGTTTTGTTGGAAAGAGGTATTTGGAACAAGTAAAAAATTATTGAGGATAAATTGCGGTGGCAAAAAATGCCAGCATCAATCATGGTGCATTCTGGTATTATATGTCACCTATATTCAATGTATTCAATGTAAAACAAAAATGGGTTCACAGCTGCCTAAATTGGTATTAAAAAACACTCGGCAGTTTGAAAGTTAAGGGCCAAATTCTGACTTTGATAACTGTTTTAATGCAACAGAACAGGGGCCCCAACATGCCTGTATTTGGTGAAACTAGAAAGTTATATCTAAGGGCCTGCTGCCTATTCCTAGAAGCAGCTGTAAAGCCATAGGATATAGACTGTCATAGTGTAGAGAAATTGTACAATAGTTTCCAGGTTCTTGAGTGTTAAGGTGGATCAGTAATATTTTAAATTATTACTGAACCTCCCTAACATCCGCAGACATGGCCTGTCATTCCATTGCTACGCGGATGATACACAGCTGTACATACACTTTACTCCACAGTCCGATACAATGGCCAAAGAAAAACTTGAAAAATGTGTAGCTGATATTAGATCTTGGATGGCAGAAAATTTCTTAAAACTGAATGCTGATAAAACTGAAATCATATTCATTGGATTAAGCCATCAGTTATCTAAATGCTCAAGACCCGATCTCAACATTTGAAGGCAGTACTGTCTCACCATCGACCACGGTATGCAACCTCGGATATTTTATGGATGAGAACCTGTTGGCGGGAAAACATGTCTTGCATGTATGCAGGGCTTCGTATTATCATCTCCGAAATATCAGCAGGGTGCGGGGCATGGTTGATGGGGCAACAGCTAAACAACTTGTCCTTGCTTTCATTACAAGTCACATAGACTATTGCAACTCTCTCCTATTTGGTTGTAAACAGAGCATCATTGACAAAATTGCCACAATACAAAAATGTTCAGCACGTGTAATTACTATCACCAAACGTTCCTGCCACATTACACCTATTCTTAAAAATCTGCACTGGCTGCCTCCGAGGGAATGCATTGAATTCAAAATTCTCATATTAACTTTGAAATGCTTAAATGGTGAAGCCCCACCGTATCTGTCCACTTTGGTTTCACGTTACGAACCCGGTAGATCACTACGTTCAAAAACGTCACACAATCTTGTCCATGTACCAGGTGACCTCGCAACAGCTGGCGATCAGGCCTTTTCGGTGGCTGCTCCATTCCTTTGGAACCTGCTTCCGAGTGGGCTGAAAGCATCCCAGAGTCTCCCATATTTCCGATCAGCTCTCAAATCACATTTGTTCCAGCGGGTATATAACTTACGATGAAGACCGCTGATTGTGATTCATCCGCTTGGAGACAGTCAGTGAAATAAGAAATGCAGAATGATATATATATATAAAGTTGTTTTGTTTTTTTTGTGTTAAGCCCAAGAGCTCTATGAGGATTTTCAGCTTTAAACTACATTTATTATTATTTAATGTGAAATATATTGGCCAATTTGCTGTAGATAGTATTGTATATGAAACCATTCAGGAACTCCTGTTGAAAGGGTTAATTATTGGTTAAACTTGGCATATATCTTGTATTGCTGTCTTGATACTGATGTTGAAACTTACATTGAATCCCGTAAATAATCCAGTCTTTGATACAAAAGGATATTTAATCGTCTTCTTCGTACTGATGTTATAACACCACAATTTATAGCTTCAAAATTTTTTCCCATAATGCAACAAGAAATTTAACCAATTGAGTCTTGTTTCACAGAGCTCATTGAAATTGGTTAAATTCCCTGTGGATTATGGGAAAAAAATTGCAGCTTGACATTTTAATATTTCGACATCAGTGTGTGGAGGAGTAAACCTCAAAAGTCCTGAAATTTATAGCTTCAGTTACTAGGAGATGGGAAAATAAATTCTCATTCATCCAGTGGCATGAATGTTTGAGTGTATAATCCAAAAATACTGTTTGACATGACATTGAAAAAATAGGTATATTTTTTTTCTTGGTAATAACTTTGTTAGGCCTGTGAGAACTCAAGGAAGTGGAACAGTGCTTCATTACTGTGGTAAAGATATTCTGTTTTTGTAGTATAATCAAACTTGGTAACCAATGCTGGATGTGAGTCTTCTACACTGGGCTGCATAACTTATTAACCCTCTGCACTCTAATGTTGAAATATCAAATTTCAACCTGCAGATGTTTTTTCAAAATGCAACTAGGTATGTGGCCATGTAATTCTTGGTATGGGCTGTTTATGGGACCCTTTCCCAATGTCATTTGGGCATGATTTTTCCCAATTCTTAACCCCCAATTTCCCAATCTCAGTTCTGACTCAAACAAAAATTTAATGCACAACTGGTGCCCTGAACTGGGTAGTCATAAGGCCTCAGAAAACAGAAAGTCACCACAAACACTATTAATTAATTAATCATACATTTATAAGATGCTGTGTTTTTTTAAGGAATTGGTCCTGATGGTCACATTGCATTTAATGAACCAGGATCTAGCTTGGTGTCCAGAACAAGGATAAAGACATTAGCTGCAGAGACAATTCATGCCAATTCAAGATTCTTTGATGGAGATTTAAAACAAGTACCAACTGAGGCATTAACTGTCGGTGTAGGAACAGTAATGGATGCTGATGAGGTAAAACAGTGTTTTGGAGTAGTTTTGGAGAATTCTTTTATTATGTCTTTTATCACAATATCTTTGAGATTGAGATTTATCTTCATTTAAACAATAAGACTATGAAAATGTTATGGATGTCTGCATTAGTTACTTCTTTTGTTTTGTTTTTTTTATTAGCACAGATTGGTCAAGTGTCATCAGAGCTTTTCTGGTAATGATTTGTCCATCATCTGTCATCATAACCACTGAATATTTTTTGAGAAAACTTTATAACAATATGTATTATCAAAAGACAGTGTGTCACAAATTATAATTTGGTATGTGCCCTCAAGGTCAAGGTCACAGGCCCTATGTTAAGGTAACAGTTAGAAAAACTTTGACATTTTACTGTCACTTTTGTCAGGTCTATATATAACTTGATATGTTTGACAGATCTTATTCATACAGTGGTACAATTATTGGTCGTGACTCAAATGTGCATTACGACTTTGAACCAAGGTCATAGACAGCAAAACTCTGATATTGTTATATTGCCCTTGTCTAGGCCATATAATTTGATATGATTGGCAGATCTTATTCTTACTTGGTACAATTATTGCTCCTGGCTCAAAGGTGTGTTGCAACTTTGATCCACGGTCATATCACCAAAGTCAAGATCCCTGACAGCAAAACTTTGATATTGTTATACAGCCCTTGTCCTGTCCATGCAACTTGATATGATTGACAGATCTTATTCATACTTGGTACAATTATTGCTCCTGACTCAAAGGTGTGATGCGACTATGATCTAAGCTCATATCACCAAGGTCAAGATCCCCGACAGCAAAACTTTGATATTGTTATACAGCCCTTGTCTAGTCTGTATAACTGAATCTATGTGACAGATCTCATTCACTCTTCACACAATTGTTACCCATAACCTACCGTATATGTCCATGTATACGTCGTCCCCGTGTATAAGTCACACCCCCAAATCACACTTGGAATTCCTCCCATTTGCCTAAAGCCCATGTATAAGTCGCACACCCATTTTCAAGTTTATGCAGTCAACAAGAATTAGTTGCAATTTACGTTTTGCCAATTTGGGATGCAATGGAAATAGGTAAATTTTCACGAGTTATCACATGTTGAATAAGATAAAAGAATAAAGGAAAATTATTTAATTATTATTAAGGATTTAAAGAATACTCGCATTTATTTGTTTTTCGTTGTTTGTTTATCACCCCAGTTTGTGACTGAAACTTCATAGTTTCAGAATCAGAGCACCATTTGCGCCGTTACCTGTGCAGTTGTTGTGTTTATGTTGGTTTTTCCTGAACGTTCTCACGTTCAGGAAAAACCAATATAAATACAACAACTGCACAGGTTTCAGTGCAAATTGTTTTCAGATTGTTGTCCTACATAAGCATTGTTGGTGCTATTGAAACTAACTTTACCTGGGGCACGTGTGTGTAATTTATAACCGGACATTACACATCAGTGAATTGGAGTTCATGGAATAAATAAATACTTCTCTCCAGGTATTGTTGGCATACATTTAATGTGTTTTTATTTCTTTTTTCATTGTTATTTTGATGATTTTGTATTTTTTATGGTTTCATCCATATTGGCCCCACAAACCTGTTGATTTCCGGTACACGCACTGATGTAAACACATGGGCCGATTGAACAACAACGACTAAATAGAATACTTCTTTATTATTATTTATGGATAAAAGTAACCGAAAACACACATATATTTTATTGACAATTTATTTTCTGAAGAATTTAAACTGAAATAAAATGAAAAGAAAATAATTTTGGTGAATCTGCATTCAGTCAAAACCACACGATTATACTGTTATACAATTGACAAACAGCAGGAACAACGTTTGTCCGAAGAAGTCAGAGCAATGAAAATTCTCTGAATCAAGTCGTACCCATGTATAAGATGCACCCCTGATTTTGACATTACTTTTCCAGGTAAAAAAGTGTGACTTATACATGGACATATACAGTAATGTTGTGCCATAACCTTGACCCATTATCATGTCATCAAGATGAAGGTCACAAGCAGTAACCCTTGGATTCTTATCTTGTATTTAGCTTCCCCTAAAAGCAGTGACCCTGAGCAGAGCTGTAAAGGCTGAGAGGTCTCTTGTTTTTCTCATGTATTGAAAAAGCTGGTGTCCATCCATGCATCCATTTGGATGTGGTTTCAGATGATAAGTTTAGTAACAATTCATCTGTGGGTTTTAAATTTGGAAATTTAAATTTACTCATGAAAGTACAGATCTGCTTGAAATCTGGGATTGGTTTGATCAATTTTGCCAGAGTTGTGTGCCCTTTTGATAGAGAATCAGTAACTTGAGTTTCAATTCTTTGATTGGCTTCAAATGTGGTATGTTGTTATATAAACAGGAAATACAAGTCAAGATCGAATCTGGGGTCAGCCCATTTTATTTTGCCAGTGTTATAGTTCTTTGACATAGAATATGCTTTGTGTTTTGGTTTCCTGGTGATAACTTTAGTTTTGATGCTTAGGTAGGTTTCAAATTTGGTATGTGGTGTACTCAAATGAAAAGACTGGTAATTTTTTAATCTGAAGTCAGTTTTAGCAATGTTTGCCTGAGTTATAGCTGTTTATGACTTAGTAGTTTGGTTTCTGGACAGTATCTTGAGCTTTGGTTCTTCAGTTGGCTTCAGTTGGGCATGTTATTTTATTGAATGAAAATACAGGTTAAGTGTGAATCTGGATGTGATTCAATTGATTTGCCAGTGTTATGGCCCTTTTTGTGCTTAGAATATGCTAAGTATTTTATTTTCCATATGATAACTTGAGTTTCTATTTGCATCAAATTCAGTATGTTGTTTTGTCAAAACAACATACAGGGCAAGTTTCAATTTGGGATTTTTCCAGAGTAATGGCACTTTCTGATTAGAAAGTATGCTAAGTGTTTTTGTTTCTGGGTGATAATTTGAGTTTCAGTTCTTCAAATGGCCTCAAATTTAATATGTATGTGTATTGGATACAATGGTCCCATCACATCTGTTTTTGAGGACCTGTCTCATAAGCAAAGGTTTGGGGTCACAAACAGTTGCCTACCTGCTTTGTGTGCTTCAGAAGTTTTGGGCATAGAGTATCACTCATAGTGGTCAATTTTTATTTGTTGTCTGAACTGTATCTAGATTTTATATCCTTTTGACAGCTGTTTGGAGTTTAAGCTTAATTTTAGAGAAGAAGCTCACCATAGTAAAATTTATGGCTCTATGTGGGAAGATCCATTTTTTTTAGTAAAGGGACCTATTACATTCCATCCAACCAAAGGGTAATTGTTTAGAATTTTCCATTCCTTTCAGGGATGGTGGGGAGGAGTGGGGGTGGGGGTGGGGGGGGGGGGGGGAAGGGGGTTGTTCTACCATTAATCCTATATCAGAATATCAATGGTGTTTGCAATGTTCTCTCACATTTAAAATTACTCAAAATCCTTCAAAACACATTTTAACCCTTAAGGGCCTGATTCTGACTTTGATAACTTTTATTGCAACAGAACAGGTGCCTCAACATGCAGTATCAGGGTTAACAAATTTGAGGGTTAACAAATTACATTCTGAGTACTCTGGAAGTTGTTTTTATACAGGCAGCCAAGACTTGCCTAAAAACAACTACAAAACCACAGGAATTAGATTCAGTGTGTAGCAAAAATATATAAAAATCTCCAGGCCTTCAAGAGTTAAAGAGAAAAACTAAATTCACACACCCACCCTAGGGGTCTGCCACAGTAGGGGGATGCATAAAGCAGGTGAGATCCTGTTGGGAGGGAGCACAGTGGCTCAGTGGTTATGGTATTCAACTTCCAACCAAAAAGTTCACGGTTCAATCCCCACCAGGGGTAACTGTGTCGTGTCCTTGGGCAAGGCAGTTAATACTGTTTGCTTACGTGGGGACATGATGGCACTGTGTACTAAGGCCTACTGCACATCGACGATGCTCTTGTCTTCAAGCAATGATAACCCTGCTTGTGTGGAGTTAGTACGTTGGTGAGTCTGACAGTTGCTCACCATTGCTCGGTGGTTCTGTCCGGGTACTCCGGCTTCCCCCCCATCTATAAAACTGTCTGACACATGGTGACCCTGGCTGTCAAAAACTTTGTTAAACCTCAATATATATTTAAATATAAATTTGTATTGGGTAAAGTATTAAATCATTTTTGATGCAAGCCATTTCAAAGCATTTCTCATTTTATTCCAGGTAATGATTTTAATTACTGGAGCTCATAAAGCATATGCCTTATATAAAGCCATAGAAGAAGGTATCAGTCATATGTGGACAGTATCAGCATTCCAGCAACATGCAAAAGCACTCTTCATTTGTGACGAAGATGCCACACTGGAACTTAAAGTAAAAACAGTCAAGTACTTCAAAGGTTTAGGCCATATTCATAAAGCACTTGTGACCCAACCAGATGAAAACTGAATAATTCCTTGTTTGGGTGAACTTTTGGCATAGTTACTGAAAGAACGGTTTTACAATCTGAATTTAGTACAACACTGATGAAATTTGATAAAAATTATTGTAGTAGCTTCGTGTTTATGGTATGCAATACCCCAGAATTACAGATAAGATGTGTACAGGCAAGATATAATGGTGTTTTGCAAAATGTGTATTGTAATTAATTTGTGGACAAGGAAATGAAGACATTGATTATAAATCTATCTCATGTATGTAATCACAGTTGTTTCTCAAAATAATGCACCCATTTCTCAAACCACATGTGCTGAGCAGTAGGTAAGATGTCGAAAAACGTATTACTTTATAGATCTACTATTTTTTGATTGATTCTGTAAAAAATTCATCCAAGGATGTCAAATATCATTTTTCGACTACTTGTGCTAGAATTTGCAGTCAAGGCACTTTTCCTGACATCACGTCACCACTCCACAGCTCATGAAGTAAGTTTGTGGTGAACAAATCTAAGCTGACACGACATTGCCTCTTTTTCTTTCCACTCTACTAGACCTCAATGATATGCTAGATCATATTCCAGGCTCTTCATATGGAAAAAATGTACCAAATTAGGTGCCTTCCAACGAAAAGGCCTTGGAGGGACCAAAAAGTCAATATGATAAAGAAATTGCAAATTGAGTTCACCAGGTACCATTTTACACAAACCTGGGATGCCCCAAAGTAATAGATAGTCTCCCTTACTGCAACTTCCACTGGGCATGCACATCTCTATTTCATTTATTTGATAATTTTATTCTAAGGTATGTACATATATGTGTGCAGCTGGAAGGCTGTTAAAATTCCAATTTGCAGGGAGGGTGATCTGATCATTGAGTTTTGGTACATATAAAAAGAAACAAATTTTACTAAAAAAATGTAATATATATTACAAGTGAATTGCGATTTTGAGAATACATTTTGCAAAAGTTTGCATGGGGTAAAAAATGCATTGCAATAATAGTTGAGTGGTAAATGCCCTGTTTACGAAAATATCTTATGTAGCTCAGAAAAACCCATTATCTGTTTTAGGGCTAAGTAGGGGCGTTCGTCCGGACGAATGGGAGAGCCCTCTCCTCCCCAATAGCAGCTGGAGCCAGCTGTTAGTTTGGCTTCCTCCTCATTTGTCACGCAGGCAATGCACAGTAGACCGCAAGCTTGCTTTCCAACTTCTGATGTTCTGCATTTCCATGGATCCAGGTCCATTCATCGCCACCGAAGTCGAATTTTCCAAAGCTAGTGCATTGAGGCATCTTCAGTTGGGACATGCACCGATAAGACCTGGGGTCAGGTCATCGTCCAAAGAGCAGCAGGCGGCAAAGTATCTTAGATGGCTGCTCATATAAGCCTTGATATTGGACCTTTGGCAGCATGCTGACGCATGTATTGCCTGTGCAGCCATATCTGCACACATGTGAGTATAGCGAGTAGTCGCAGGGTGCACATATTATAGTAGGGAGTAAGGCCTTTGGTGCCTTATTTCCCTGACAGTGGCTAACTCGTCCAGTGGTGCGGTTCTTCATCAGTGAAATCAATATCACCAAGTTGATCCGTTGCAATCGAGATATGTGTTAGGGTTGAGCGAGCACCTCAAAAAATAAAGCTCACCTAATGACAACAGCACACAAGGGGATGAAGTCGGTTGGTGTCTCTCGGGATGCTGGATGCTTGTCATAATGAGCAGGAGAGTCCTCTCTGTCCCAATAGCAGCCGGGGTCAACTGCTTAGGCTTCAGCGAAGCACAGGGGGTCGGGGCATTTGTCCTAGTGAACGAGAGAGCCCTTTCCTCCCCGACAGCAGCCATGGCCGGCTGCTAGTTCTGCTTCCCCCCTTGCTTCATAAGGACTATGTGTAGTCGACCGCAAGCTAACTTCTGACTTCACTTGTTCCTGCAGTTCCATGTATCCAGTTCCATTCATCGCTACCGAAGTCGGGTAACCAATTGCTAGCTTATTGAGGCGTATTCAGTCGGGAGACGCTCCAATATGATCTGGAGTCGGGTCATTCTTCTGTCAACAGCAGACTGTAGTTTACTCCACTTTTTTGCCTCGAGGACAGACCTGCTGCCGTAATTGTACAGCTTATTGCATCTTCACATCAGCCGTAGTGGCTAACGTTGTAAGTCTCCATTGAGTGAGCTTTCCAAGGCCGCAGATTACACTCTGATTCGGTCTTCACAGATAGGAAGATCGCTAGTTATGTTGGCTAGGCTGAGACCATTGTCTTTTTTTGAATATGGTCGTTAGAAGGAAAAAGTATATTTTTTCCTTCTCGGTGTTGTATTCTTAGGCGGCAGAGGCATTTAGTCCTATTGTTGATGCCGTAGTAGCCTTATGTGATTAAGAACGGACTTTTCTATAACATTAGCGGCTAATGTTGTAAGTCTCCGTCTAGTGAGCTTTCCAAAGCCGCAGATTACACCCAGGTATCTGTCTTCACAGATATGAAGACTTCTAAGCTGTGTTAGCTAGGCTGAGGCCGCTGTATTTTTGGAATAGGGTTATTAGAAGGAAAGAGTATGTTTCTTCCTTCTCGGTGTTGTATTCTTCGGCGTCAGAGGCATTTAGTCCAATTGTTTATGCCATAGTAGCCTTTTGTGAATTAAGACTTGTCTTTTTCTATAACATTAGTGGCTAACATCGTAAGTCACCGTTCAGTGAGCTTTCCAAGGCTGCAGGTTACACTTAGATATCTGTCTTCACAGAGATGAAGACTTCTAAGCTGCGTTAGCTAGGCTCAGACCACTGTCTTTTTGGAATTAGGGCCATTAGAAGGAAAGAGTACGTTTTTTCTTTCTATGTGTTGTATTCTTAGGTGTCTGAGGTAATCAGTCAAATTGTTGACACCATATTAGTCTAATTAGTATTAAGAGCGGTCTTTTTCCTTAACATGAACGGCTAACGCCGTAAGTCTCCATTTAATGAGCTTTCCAAGGCTGCAGGTTACACCCAGATATCTGTCTTCTCGGAGATGAATCTGTCTTCTCGGAGATGAAGACTTCTAAGCTGCATTAGCTAGGCTGAGACCGCTGTCTTTTGGGAAATAGGACCGTTAGAAGGAAAGAGTATGTTTTTTCCTTCTCGGTGTTGTATTCTTAGGTGTCAGAGGCATTTAGTCCTATTGTTGACGCCATAGTAGCCTAGTGAGAATTATGAGCGGTGTTTTTCTCTATCATTAGTGGCTAATGTCATAAGTCTTCATTTAGTGAGCTTCCGAGACTGCAGTTTACACCCCGATATTTGTCTTCATGGATAGGAAGACCTTAAGCTGCATCGGCTAGACTGAGAACACTGTCCTCTTGGACAAGGTACCGTTAAAAGAAAGAGCTTGTTCTTTCCTTTACAGTGTTTTTTGCGTTAATCGTCTGAAGCATTTAGCCCTATTGATGACGCCATATTAGCCTAGTGAGCAATTATGAGCTTTCTTTCTTGTGCCTGTCATTAGTTCCATTTTTCAGGAATACGTTTCCTGCAAACGTTCGGGACTAGGCACAAGGAGTTCATCTAGGTTTCTATGATCGGGTGCCGGAACTTAGTTTTTCATTGCCCTCTTCATTTTATGTCCAATCTATCTTCATGGATTATGATTCCACTCGGAGGACTGTGGATATTATGTCTTGTATGGTGTATTCTTTAGAGCCCTGGCGTACTGTCTTGATTTCAAGGGATATGGCGAAGCTATATCGTCGGGTGTATTCCTTGCAATAGCGCCATGTTCATCACGTTCCTCTCCACCATTAGTGGTAATATGGAGTTGGTCAGACGTGATGGAGCCCTACAGTCATATACTATTCTAGATGACTTGGACAAGAGCTCCAGAAGTCGTGCCGGGTAAAAAAACTGGTCATGCTTGGTTGATTGACCAGTTATTTTGTTATGATAAGCTTCTATTCACTGTTAATGCTCTTTTATTGAGAATAGCAGCAGGAGCATAACTTCAGCAATGTAGTGTGAGGTTTCCTTTTTCCTGTAGTTGAAAAAAGGGATTTTTTTGCAGTTCTAAGCCTTAGTATTACTTCACTGGCCATACTTATCTAGCAAATGAAGTAATGCGGATGGGGAGGGGGGGGAGGGGGGGTTTGATATATGATTTTAAGTAGAACTCCCCCCACCCACCCACACCCATATGTTAAGAAGCGATTACAGGACAGGATGTAGTTCTCTTCCCATAAGCCTTGTATTCATTCTATTATATTCAAGTCTTCCATTGCTCTCCGATTGGTGGAAGGTTATTGTTCTAATGGCGATTTCAGGGGCGCAACCTTTCATTAGTTGGTTTTTGGATTCCGAATTTTTTCATGGAATACATTCAGTTGGTATTAGCTAGCCTTCAAGTAACCTGTGCGGCAGGCATGTCGGCATATCTGGAATATGGCAATTAGTCCACTCTTGAGAAGTTCGTTCAGAGTGGGCTGTCTGTTACAGCGTATGAGATTATTCGTCATGTTATAAAATCGCATTAACGTTGTTTTATTCCTTCAGTTTCCTGGTAATATTTTGAATCGCTCTGATTGCGCCGATGATACAGGCTGTATTCAGGGGAGAGCAGATGCGAGATTCTGTTAGTTGCAAGGCTTAATATGTATTAATCATTATGCAGACGCATCTCTTGAATAGATTCTCTTAAATTCTCGCTCACTGTCAGTATAAAAGGTTATGAGATTTATGGGCTATTTGGAACAAGTATTGGATATCTCTACAAGCTGTTTAAGCATATGTTCTCTCTATTTTTCTTCATTATTCAGAGTTGTATATATTCATTCTCCGAACAGTCATTGGTTTTAAATGACCTAGGAAACAATGATTCAAATTGGGACGGTCCTTGATGGGTTTTTAATCATATCCCGTTCCAGATTCTGAATCCTGTCTTCAACCAGAAGCGGTACACAAAGGGAAACCTACTCTCTCATTCTCGTGGATTTGAACGGTTACAGTTTGGAAGTTCATTTATTGGGAATCACTTGTACACCGGGACATGGTCACCTGTTTGTTGGCTATGAAGCATCTGAGTTCTCACAGATAACTTTCCATTGGGATTCGATTGGACATGTTTAAGGTTGTAACCGGTTCTCGTCCGATCTCCATATTAACAGTGTTCAGCCCAGTCAGTACTTTGACGTTTTACCGCCTGGGTATTCCGGATGCGGTATACATTTAAGAAGCTTTCAATTTTATTATAAGATCTCCACTAAGGAAGTTGGAGCTTTATCTTCGTCTTGAGTCTTGAACAGATGATTCCGTTTAGCTCTAGATGCATTAAGAAGGCGATGATGTATTGGTCACAACAGATTAAATTTTGCTTGTAACCGGGAGCCTTTAAAGCGATTATATATACCTCAGTCCACCTTTTATTGCTCAGAGGGGAATCCTATATTAGGTTTCTTTTCTGATATTCTTCAGTACCGCTTTATCACTGATTCCAGGCTGCTTTCCTCTTTGTTTTGAAGGTTAATTTCCTTCAAAAAAGAAGGGGGGAGGGGGTGGTTTCTCCTTCCCTCTTCAGGCCTTATAGTGAGTGTGCAACTATTGGGGAAGCTGTTATTGTCTATAGATAATACAGATCTTTTATGTACAGCTCGGTGTGTTGCATTGTATACGGCGTGTGTCTGCTGGCATTAGTCTCCAACTCTCAGACACGCTTCTTCTAATTTTAAGCGTCTTATTCTGGAGTAACCTTAAAATTGGGCCTCTTTACGCCCAATTAGTGTAATCGTTTATGCTAAGTAATAAGAATTCACTTGGCTATTGCTCCTTTTATTTTTTATTGGTGGTATGTCCTTCTCTATTGTTGTATAGAGAAGGATATATGTAATGACTCATATTTTAATCTCCTATTCACCTTTGGGAGTCCTCCTGCAGGCTTAGGAGCTGAAATTTAGCCTGCTTTTCCTTTAAGTCCTAGGCCCTCCAGTCTTTTAACTATTCACCTAAGTCTGGGCCATTGGTGCAGTAGAAAAATATGAAAAATTTATAGTAATTTGTATATTTTTTATACTTACCAATGGCCCAGAAGTGGGTTTGCACTTACTCCTCCCCGTTTGATTTTCTACTTTATCAGGCACATAATCTTGTAGGAATGATGGCTGGCGCCAATTTCTTATCAACCTGCCCTACAATTGTTTACTACAGGCTTGCATTACAGTGGAAGTCCCTAACTCGGAAAAATACACTCTCTATTTTGATCTTTCCCCAAGTGATTTGGGAAAGAAAAGTGGTGCAAAAGCACCAAGAAAAAATAAGCCAAAACTGGGTCGAGTGCTACCGGCACACACAGAGTAGGGGACACTCTTCTCCAAGTACAGAGCCACAGCTTCTGGTACCAGTGCGCAGACATGTGACAGATGACTCATTCTCTTTTTTTCCACCATCTTGAGGAAATGTGCTTTCCTTTGCATTAGAAAACAGTGCTACTAGCTCGTTGATTACTTGTTCCTGTGTCAAGAATTATTGATCTGAGGATCTTCTAATATCAGGACTGTTTTTATATATTCTTTATTATTTCATCCACATTTTCATTGCATTCTCTGTGTTCGCGTGCGACTTTCGCGTACCGTGCGATTCGGACATGTCATATTTTTATTATTGATTTATGTTATCCTTTTGGATAGTGTTATTATTGTTGGAGTTAGGTGCCAGTGGGGGTCTGTTTGGGCAGAATTTCTCCTGTTCGTTCAGGATGGAACTTCTGTTTCTTTTGGGTCCCCAACGGCCGTCTGGGTGCTGTTGTGTTCCCGCTGGTCTGTTTTTTTCTGTCACCTTTCTCTCCTTGTTGGGGGTGCTCTTCTACTGTCTCAATCTGTTGAGTTCACCTTTTTCTCTGCAGCTCTCACCTCTGTTATGCGCAGAACTGTCTCTTGTGGGCAATGCCTTTTGCCCAATCATGTGGAGGACTCCAATGCTTCTTGCTCTACTTGTAATGGGTGTTCGTCAAATCGACCCTGTGGGTCTTGGTCGTCCACCTTTTGGGCTTCCGTAAACCGTGTGGTGCATGCTCGTGGCTGTTCCTCCCGCACCCGTGGGAAAGGGGAACACTGTTGTTCGGGGACTCCTGAGACGACCACGTCTGGTGAGAGTTATGCCCCCTCCGTGGAGGATGTGCAGTCTTTTCCTGTGCCGGATACTGCGGGAGCTGTTGAGTTGTCTGGTGAAGAGATGCCTGGTTCCGGGACTGTGGTCCCTCTCCAGTCAACATCTGAAGATGTCACTAGGGTTGTGACTCCTCCTTTGGAGCCGAGCTCGGTTGCTCTCTCCACTAGTTTCAGCAGCTCCCGACGTATCGGCTGCTACTGCTGTTCCGTCTGCAGTGTCGTCGGTCTCCGTTTCAGCCGTCCTCGTCATATCCCTGCAGGGGTCTGCAGAGATGTCTGGTAGTGTAGACATGGGATATTGGCCTCAGCCTTCCCTGACTTCAACTCAGTGAAGTCGGAAGGGGCTGCCCGCCGAACCCTCTGCTGTGGTCTCTTAGCCGTCGAGCCCAGAAGCTTTCTCTTTCCGATGTTCCTGGTGGGGTCACCATGCACTCTATTGCATTTCCGTCCACGCACTCTGGTCCGACGGCCAGTTTTGCGGGACCAACACTTTTTGTGCAGCCTGGACCTTCTGTCCCTCAGAGGTCCACGGCAACTCTCCTGAGTTCCCACACTGTAGATCCTTGGGGTCTGGTATACCCCTATCAGCATCTGCCTGCAGATGTTTTGGCTGCCACCCGTCGCCCCGCGCCGGGTAACACTTTTTGTGCAGCCTGGACCTTCTGTCCCTCAGAGGTCCACGGCAACTCTCCTGAGTTCCCGCACTGTAGATCCTTGGGGTCTGGTATACCCCTATCAGCATCTGCCTGCAGATGTTTTGGCTGCAACCCGTCGCCCCGCGTCGGGTGTTCTGGAGGATCGTGACCCTTTGCTGGTTAAGAGGGTCAGGAGTGAAGCCACTTTGCCGGTTCGTTCCCACGTTGAACCGGCTGCCATGGACCGTGAGCTTAGGGAGGCCTTCTCCTTGCGGATACTAGTGGTTTCCAGGCCCCCCCCCCCCCCCCCCCCCCCCCCCCCCCCCCCCCCCCCCCCGGGATTGGAAGCAGGCCGCTTTTCTGATCCCCCCTGGTGTGCCTACACCATGGGAGGCATCGGCTGGTTTGCCTGTGATGGGCTATGTGTCTTCCAACTCAGAGGATGGGGCAGTCATACCTCACGTTGAGGGCCAACAGTCTTCTGACTTGGGGGCAACTCTTGACTTTGTGTTTGAGTTCCTTCCAGATCTCAAACCGTCAGACCGGCCGACGGTGTCAGCCAGGCTGCGATCATCAGTCGCGTGCCTTCAGCCTGTGGAGCAACCCTCTTCTGGGCGTCAGTCGGTACAGGTGGTTGAAGCATTTGTAGCTTTGGACTCTAAGCTGAGTTCCAAGGCTATGAAGACTTCATTCTTCACCAGGGCTGACACCTTTTTGCCTCCAGTGCATTATCGTTCCTACGATTCCGCCAATCTGTCAGTCTGCCAGACTTTGACGGTCTTGGATCAGGACTCCACCTCCTTCAGGCTTTCCAAGCCTATGTCGGCCGTTATTCCTATGGCGACTCTGGAGTCCCTCTTGGGCTTATCGAGAGTGATGCTGGGCATGCTTCCTCTCTCCAATCACGTCGTCTCTGCTTTGGCTGCTTATCTCCCTGCAGATAGGTTTGACGTACAGGCTCCTTTGCGTGTGATTTCCAAGGCACTCATGCATCTTACTCACACGCATGCCTGCAACACGGCTAACTTGGAATTAGTTTGCCGGGACGCTGTGTTGGACACGAGCCTTTCCCTTCCTGAGGAGCAGCTTGCTGCTCTTCGATCCGCTTCTTTGGCGGGTCCACAACTTTTCCACGGTTCCGTTGGTGACGGTCCGGGATAACGTCCTACGTCATTCCAAAGATCAGCTGCTGCTTCGCTGTTGAGCTTGCTCACATTGCTAGGGTTCAGAGTCAACGAGGAGAAGTCAGACCTGGTCCCTTCTCAGTCGTTTTGTCATCGGGGGATGGTCTTCCATACTCAGCTGAATATGGTGGCGGGTTCCCCGGGCAAGGGCTGTGATTCCCTCAGCTTTTGCCCTGACTCTGTCCCAGTCCATGTCCACGACAGCTCGGAGTATTCTTTGGCTGCTCCGTCTCTGCGGTTCGGTGGTGGATCTCATTCCTCTCTGTCGGCTGCATGTCAGACCTCTCCAACACTTTCTGCTCAGTCGTTGGAGGCCAAATGTCGATCCTCTGGATCTGATGCTTCAGCTACCAGACTCTCTTCATCATCACCTTTCTTCCCTGGATGGATGTTCAGTGGATTATGCAGGGAGTTCCGTTGGACTTGCCCACGTGTTCTGACGGCAGATGCCAGGCGATCTCGGATGGGGTGTGACGTTGAATACTCTAGGTCTGTCCTTTCATGGTGTATAGGACCAGGATCAAGCAGCTCTTCACATCAACCAGAAGGAGCTTCTCCCACTTCTAAGTTTCCCGGCAGTGGATCCCCCACCTTTCAAATTGTCAGGTCCTTCTGTTGTCAACAATTCGACTGGTCTCTTACATTCGGAACCAGGGCGGCACGTACTCGGTTCCCATGTACGAATTGGCTTGGGATTTTCTACTGCTCGCTGAGGATGTCCACACAGGAGTGGTTGTTCATCACATTCCCGGTTGTCTGAATGTCCTAGCCGACTCCCTGTCTTTGCCAAGGTCACCCGAGGAGGTTTCACGTCGCCCCGACTTCACTGTGCCTTCACGCATATCTTTTGTCTGGTCCTGTCTCCTCTGTAGAGGTTTTTCGTGATGAGCAGTGGAGTGCATTTCTTCTTTAAGGCGGCACTCCACTGGTTTAGCCTATGCAGCTAAGTGGAAGGTCTTCTGTCGATGGTGTGCTGATCACTCTGTTGATTATGCCAATCCTTCGATAACACAGATTACAGAGTTTCTGGTGTATCTGTTTGATTCTCGGGGTCTCCAGCCTGTTACCATCAAAGGGTACGGGTCCATGCTTTCGGAGACCTTTTCGTATGTGGGAAAGCATCTTATCGGAACTAATCCATACCTCTCCAGGCTTATTCGGCACTTTTCTTTGAAAAGGCCTAGGATTTTGCAGCTTACCCCAAGATGGAATCTTTCTTGGGTGTTGCTTTGCTTGGTGGGGGGGGGGGGGGGGGGGGGGCACCATTTGAACCTTTATCCCAGGAGGATATGTGTTTTCTCACATACAAGATGGCTATACTGATGGCTTTTGCCTCAGCCAGACGGGTTAGTGAGCTTCACACCCTCTCAGTTGATCCGGCCTTTTTCAGGAGCTCCGCCAACAGTGTTACTTTTACCACTGATTGCTCCGTTCTGGACAAGAATCAGATACCAGAAACAACTCCACCTCCTATTTGTATCAGGGCTCTTCCTTTGGCTGAGGGTAATCACCCTTTGCTCTATCCAGTTTGTGCACTTTGCATTTATCTTAACCGGACACAGTTCATTAGGAAAGGCAGGAAACGATTCTTTCTGTCTCTTATTCCTGGTCGACAGAAGATCTCTCCTCAATCTATTTCTAGATGGATTTGTCTTGCTATTCGTGTGACTTATGCTCGTCTAGCAACTGATGATTGTATTACCAATCGTATTTCTGTCCACGAGGTGCGGGCCTTGTCTACCTCCTGGGCTTATGCTAACTCCGTCAAGTTGTCGGATGTTATGCAGGCAGCCTACTGGAGAAATGTTTCTACTTTCTCCACCTTTTATCAGCATCAGTTGCAGGAGCAGTCTGAGGACCTTTTTTCTTTGGGCCCTCTTTCTTCTGCTCAGTCTGTTATCTACCCTAGCCATTAAGCTTCAAGGTCAGTTCCAGCCCTGTGCTGTTTTACTGTCCTTTCTGTCTGTGCATCACGCAGTGCCATATGCCTTATCTCTCATTGTCTTTTACGAATGTTTGTGATGCTATGGCTTGATAGGCCTAGGTAACTCTTCTTCTGTCTACGGTTCCAGTGGAGTTGGTTATGTGATTCCCTCCTCCTATTGTCTATTCAGCCTGAAGTAAACAATTGTAGGGTAGGTTGATAAGAAATTTAATTTTTATAGTAAATTTCCTTTCTTATTATACCTACCACAATTGTTTACATGGAGGCCCTCCCGCCTTCTTATTCGGGTAAGAATCCTTCCTCCCCGCTGGTCACATAACTCCAATGTTGGCGGATTCAAAGGAATGAGTCATCTGTCACATGTCTGCGCACTGGTACCGGAAACCGTGGATCTGTACTTGGAGAAGAGCGTCCCCTACTTGGTGTGCTCCGGTATCACTCGACCCAGTTCTGGCTTATTTTTTTCCCAAATTGCTTGGGATAGATAAAAATAGAGAGTATATTTTTCTGAGTTAGAGGCTTCCACTGTAATGCAAGCCTGTAGTAAACAATTGTGGTAGGTATAATAAGAAAGGAAATTTACTATAAAATTTCAATTTCCATTGCTTCCTGCTTGCAGCACATGCACAGTGTATAAAGGCATGGAGGACTCTATAGGACTTTAAATTCTGGATTTATTTGCAAATTTTGGAGGTTGGGGGGGGGGGGGGTTCAAAATTTGTGTTTGGCCCCTAAAAGTTATGAGTTTGCACCAGCTAAGTCTGGGCCATTGGTAAGCATAAAAAATATACAAATTACTATAAATTTTTCATTTTTGAGAGTTTTTTCTGTTAAGCTTTTCCAACATTGTATCATATAACAACATTTATTCAGCAACACCACAGATATATAAATTTTATTTAATTTTAGAATGGATAACAGCACTATAACAGTTGAATGATTATGAAATTTAGTTCAATGAAAAAAAATTTAAAAAATTCGAATTTGTTTATTCTTCATAAGTATTTTTTTTTTTTTGCACACATTTTAATCAGGAAGCTAAAATTCTAGTCGCATTATCTTGAAACTTACAGTATTTGAACATATGTTGTAAATGTCCATGTTTTAAAAACACATAAAATTCTATATATTGAAAACATGGATAGATCTTTTTCTCCTAAATATGTTTGCCTATTTACTCTGAATTTTGGTGATACATACTTTTCTTTAGCAAGAATGCCGGCCTTGCATTTCATGAGAATGTTAAGAATCCTTCCTACCACAGGGAGGCCTCATAGAAGCAATAAATGGGGCCGACTTGAGGATTGATGGGGCCTATATTATTTTAACTGGTTAAGGGCTAGATTATTTTTGTTGGTCTGAACTTGTTATTCAAAATTTATTTTTTACAAATTAATGGAGAGTGCCCACTGACACTCGAATAATTTGTAATAAAACAAATTTATATACACAGAATATTATTTGCATTAGAATAAATATGAAACATGAGCAAGAAAAATGTTGACTTTTGCTCTAGTGCCCTCATATTTTTGAAAGCCTTGATAGTGGCTTCCAGCACTCAACCAAAAACAAATTTATATACACAGAATATTATTTGCATTAGAATAAATATGAAACATGAGCAAGAAAAATGTTGACTTTTGCTCTAGTGCCCTCATATTTTTGAAAGCCTTGATAGTGGCTTCCAGCACTCAACCAGTTAATGTTATGATAATTATGTTATTATTATCGCATGGCCAGCTGATAGGCCTTGTGAACAAAATGATGTGGCTCATCTCGAGGCCTATCAGACTGAGCTCCAACAAAAGACAAGGGTTGGAAATGGAGACTTCATGCTGTATTCTATGGTATGTAACTTATTTTGTGATGATTCAAAAAAAAATCATGATCTAGGGCTTGTAAATTGAAACTGAATACACTGTAAGCTTAATTGAAGTAGTTCATTAACTTCGAACAGTATGGGGAGAGAGAGGACTGCTCCTGAAACACTGTGGTGTAGATTCCCCATCAGAGTTATTTTTCAAGGTTAACTCTTCATCCAATCTGACGAGAAGACAAGTGCAAAAAAATTCTTGAATACGGTCCCACAAAGTAGATCTTCTGGTTCTCTGGCCAATTTTCTTTGGTAAAATTGCATGCGGGCGGGCATTTTTTTATTTTATTTTTATTTTGTAATTTTTTATTTCTTTGCCATTAAAAGTTCATATTCTTGGTTTGTTTTATGTTTTAGGCCTCATAATCTACAGAATAGCATGGGTATTTCGTCCCTTGAGTGCAAGAAGGCTTTGCAGTGTCAAAGCATTGCAAAGCCTTATTGCATTCAATAGACAAATTTATCAGTTTTACTAACTTGGGCAAAGTATCAGACATAAAGCATTTAATTTTTGTTTTTTTTTAAGTTTGCATTGGTTATAAAAAGAGAGCATGCGACAGCCAAAATGACCATGCGGCAGGGCTTGAGAAAGAGCTTTTAACTGTGGAGTTTTAACCATTTTACCTAACACAACTAGAAGATTGCACTTGAATAACTAACAATTTTCATTTTGTAGCTAAAAACACAGCTTATGAGCCCTCCTTGGAAGGAATTCGACTTGCCTAGTGCAGTGAGGGATCTTGGCTATGTTTGGGGGCCAAATTGCTTTGTAGAAAAATTGTGAGAGTATCTCAAGGAACTCTTCCAGTAAAGAACTTCTCCAATAACTGATTCTCATAATGAAGATTGAATTGGGACCTTCTGTTCATAACCTCAACCATCTTACTTTAGTGCTGGAAAGTGATGAGTGCAGGTAATGACCAGATGACCATATTATGCCCCCGACCTCCGAAGAAGGATTAGGGGGTATGTAGTGAAGCCCTCCATCCATCCATCCATCTGTCTGTCTGTACAAACATTTTGCATTGTAATTTCAACGCCATTGGTTGGATTTGGATCTCATTTGGTATGCTGATAGACCCGCATGGGGGAACGGATATGTACATGGGTTCTGTCCAATCATTTTTCCCAGAGTTATGGCCCTTTTTCACTCTTTGGACTTAGAAAATGTTTCTGTTTTCGCTTAAAAAAATGTTCTGTCCTGCAATACCTTGAAGTCTGTTTTGAACATGCCTCTGGGTTGGGGGCAGTGGCCCATGCTTTGCATAGCCCTTGTTAAATTAATTGTTGAACTTAGTCAGCCAGATGGTTCAATCAAGTGAATATCAATAAGGAAACTATTTTTTTGTTTTACAAGTTTTTTTTATACAGGTTGCATACATTAAGAAACATCCTTGAGTTAACCTATAAAGTTCTTGAGCTTGAAAGGTTTTGAATTTAATGCCTGGAAATGTGGAGTATATTCAGGAATGAGTTGGTTTATTCTGTCCTAATGAGATCAACCTTGGTAGTAAAACTGTTAACCTTTTACCTAATATAATGGTCTTAACTGGTCAGCACTATTCACCAAAACTGCATTTAGATTTATTTTTTATTTTATTTACTCCAAAACATAGCTTATTACCTCTCAGTGGAATGAACTCATCAAGCAAAAAAAAACTGCCATCCAGATTTTATTTTTTTAATTTTTTTTCCTTCAAAACATAGCTTATGACCTCTCATTGCTATGAGCTCATCGATATCATTCTAATGTGGGGTCATACACTGTGTTTTGGAGTAATAAAATTTAACATTTTACTTCAAAATGTAACTGATGCGTTCAGCTTGTACTGTTAAAAAAATGCCTTTTAGATTTTATTAGTTCTTAATTTTTTTGTCTCCAAAACATAGCTCCTGAAATCTCATTGAAATGACACATTGGGTTCATTTCAGTGAGGGACAGTAAGCGATGTTTTGAAGGAATGAAAATGAACCTAACATCAACAGCCCTATCCTGTCACAAAGATTGTCATTTAGACTTTATTACATGTATTTTAAAAGATTTTCTCCTCCAAAACATTGCATATAACCCCTTATTGGAATGAGCTTAACAAGCTCATTGCAAAGTGGGGTTATAAGTTATATTTGGAAGCCAAAAAATGAAAAGTTTTAATTAATCAAGAAACATTTTTGCAAATGTTGTCCACTAGTCATGCCAGGTAAAGGGTGAAAACAGCTTTCAGGTTACAAAAAAACATATCATATAAAGTTTGTATATTTTTTAATTGATCTAATTAACATACAAAATAATGCTGACAAGATTGAGACGCAGTTGAACAGGTTTGAAACAATATCCCCATATATTATTTTACAGCACATCATATTTAACCCTTTACCCAACAAATCAGCCACATTCATAGGCATAATTTTAAAATTAAGCAGTTAAAAAAATATATTTAGAAAGAAAAATTCAACAAAACTATATCATATGACCCCTTATTGGAACGAGCTCATCAAACTCGTTCCAATAAGAGCTCACATGATGTAGTTTGGTGAAATTTTTTTTAAACATGAAAAAAACAATAATTAAAATAATAAATTTTGAAATCCTATGTGTTGGGTAAAGGGTTAAGGTTATGAGTCTGTTTTTTTTTGTAACTCAGATTAATTTATATTACTGTAAGTATTAGGCCAAACAAAATTAAATAACTGATTCTCAGGCATTTTTTTTTTAAAAACGAATGAGGGCGGTTTTTATTTTTATTCCTGATGGATTGGTCACCGAAGCCTAAAATCCAGTTGTGAGAGCTTAAAATTAAATACTACAGATTCCATGTTGATTTCACTGATAGTTTTTTTTGTAACAGAGATCATACAACACAAAATCAATATAGAACAACTAAAATAGAGATAAAAAATAAAGATTTTTTTTTAACTGGTTGAATGCTAGAAGCCACAATCAGGCCTTTCAAAAAAAATGAGGGTACCAATACAAAAGCCAACATTTTTCTTACCCATGTTTCGTATTCAGTCAAATGTAAATAATTGTGTGTTTATACAAATTTGTTCTATTACAAATTATTGGAGAGTTCCCATTGGCACTATCCAACAATTTGTAATAAAACAATTTTAGATGAACAAATTCAGACCACCAAAAATAATCTAGCCCTCAACCAGTTAAATAAATATTTATTTTGTACATACATATGAGAATCGTGTCGCATTTCCCGAAGAGAATAACAATACTATATCAATGTATACGACATATTTTCATTGCAAATTGCGATGTGATACCACTCAAATCACACTGTGATAGTTTTATACATTTTGAATTTTGCCTCCAAAATAAATATGACGAAAATGGGCCGAATAAATGAATGCGCTGCTGCCTGAGAATCAAAAGATTAATTTTCTTTAGCCTTAATACATAGTATTAAGATATATGATGTACAGGATTACTCTTTTAGTGCCACATGTACTCTTTGCTAAAAATGAAAAATGATTATTGACCACAGGTTATTAACTGGTTGAGTGTTGAATTATTTTTGGTAGTAATAAGTTTGCTTCCTAATATTTGTTTTATTAAAAATTATTGGACTCTACACTAATTTTTAATTCAACACATATCTAAAGATGAAATAACATTTTTGTGGGGTTGGCTATGAAGCATGAACATAAAATATGTAAACTTTAGGATGGCACCATGACTTTTCTTCACAGCCATGTTCGTGGCTTCCATCTCTTAACCAGTTAAAGAAATCAGCATTTTGAATATATATTATTACATTAACTTAAAAAGAAACTTTGTATTTGTTTGGTTTTGTCTGAAAAGAGGTACATGTAGTCTCTTGAACTTTTACAGAGAATAGGCAGAGAGCTCTTTTCAGCCATCCCTTAATTCCCACATTAAAAAATAAGTTAACCAACACTTATGTTCCTGACTTAATTTTTTGCATATTTGAGTTCATTATCTTGCATATGCAAGGTGTTCTATTTCTATTTGTCCTAAGCATTGGCAATATTGTATGGTGTAATGTTAAAGATTTTATTTCCAGACATAACAATATTAATTGTAAACAGCAGAATAAATTGCATTCCATGACAGATTGATTTGGGTGGTGCTCAGTTAATTTCCTCCTGCTTGAATCAGCTTTGGCACATTTAAATAGTTGACACAACTAATACTATATGCAAAAATAACCATGTGAATGTTTTATGTAAACTTGGGACGAAATCAATCATTCTGATTTAATTGAGTTGTATATTCGATCATTATAATGTCATCTTAATTGTGTGCTTGTGTGAAACATTTGGGTATTCCAGTAGCCATGGTGGTGCAGTGTGCTAAAGTATACAGCATACGTCTTGTACACACTTGCCTTTAACTGGTTGAGGGCTAAATTATTTTTGGTGGTCTGTGTTAATTATTCAATATTTGTTTTATTATGCCCATAGCCACTCTCCAATAATTTGTAATAAAACAAATTTATATAAACGAAATGTTATTTGCGTTTGGCTGAATATGAAACATGAGCAAGGAAAATGTTGGCTTTTGCTCTGGTACCCTCATTTTTAGCTTAACTTGACAAAGTCAAGATAAGCTGTTGCCATCATGCTTGCAGAAGTCTGTGAGTCTGTAAGTCTGTTCACATTTTCTTTAGCACAGGTTACACTCTGTAGTTCTTGTCCGCTCATCACTAAATTTCATGTGCAGGTTGGAGGTCATGACTAGATGAGAATGACATTTTGGTCATATCGGTCAACCATGATGGCTGCACAGGTTTGAAACCTCGAAAAACTTTAGCACAGTCTACAGGTTGTATTTATAAAGGGATTTCATTGTAACTTGGTAGGATGACCCCATATAATGTTTAAATGAGAACGTCCTATTTGGTATCACAGCAGTAAATATTTTCCCATAGGCGACCATTCTATTGTTCAGTGAAAAAGATTATGGTTGCATTACTTTTATTTTGGCGTTCAAATATCCTTGTCAAGTATAGCCCTTCAGACAACTTTTTCTGACCCGAAAACAGGGGGTCATGCAACAAATAAGAGAGAAAACTTGACCGGTAGGGAAGTACCAGTCACATGCACCTATTTTTCAGGGAATTCCCAACAAAACCACACCAAAAATCAATTGTAATTTTTAGGTCCAAAATTCATCATATCACCCACCCTCTTTATTCATCTGGAATTTTCAACAACAATGCAAGATGTCATTAGAATGTTTCAAATGTTTATTGAAACAATATAGATTCCCAAGGCTGCTTATTTTTAGAGATTGCATCATTTCCGAGTGCAACATTTTCAAGGTGGGTATCTCTAATTCAAATATTTACTGCAGCGATACCATTTTGGTTGGGTTTGGTCAACCGTGACAGCCACAGGGGCACATGACCCAGATTCCTTTAGCACAGTCTACAGGTTGCATTAATTTGTAAATTGGTAGGATGACTCAGTATGATGTCAAGATGAAAGCGTCCTATTTTGGTTGGGTTCAGTCAACTGTGACAGCCGCTTGGGCACATGACCTAGAGTTGTTTAGCACAGTTCATATTTATAAAGCCATTTCATTGTAGCTTGGTAGGATGACTCGGTATGAAGTCTAGATGGGACTGTCGTATTTTGGTGACGATCGGTCAGCCATTACCACCACTTGGGCATGTGGCCTAGTTTCCTTTAGCTAGCACTATTTGTTGAAAAATAACTTTTTTTCAGCTACTTAGTTTATAAGTTAAATGGGTGAAGGCATCCAATTCATTTGGTAAAGGGTTAAAGGTAACAAGACAAACTATATCGACAAAACATTTTTGCTTTTAACTGAATAGGAAGAACATCCACAGAATATGAAGCCTTTTTATTGTCTGATATTGGCACTGTTTCACTAGGGCCCAAATATGGGCTTTTGGCACTCAACCAGTTGATGAGAGACAATTCTATGAAGCCATTTTTGAGGGCTACATGTACTTAATGAAAATTTAAATAATTCACATTTACCTTATGCACAGTTAAGTCATAATGAAGAAATTTTAAGCTCTAGATTTTTTAAATAATCCAACTAGAAATTTAACCAATTCAATCTTATTTGACAGAGCTCAATGAGTTCTGTCAAACAAGATTAAATATTTTAAATTCCTAGTTGTGTTATGGGAAGAAGTTTCAGCTTGAAATTTTGGCATCAATTGATTGGGGGTTAAACACATGTATTTTTGGAGACGATGATACAAGGATTGTTATTCTAAGAACCTGAAGTGGATTGGGAGGTTCAGAAACTGCATGTATATATATATGTTTATAATCTATTAATCACATATGAACTTGATTTCTGAAATGAAATCTATGAGCTCTGTCAAACAAGAACTAATGGATTAAATACTCGGCTATCACCGGAGTATAGAGAATTGACCAAATTCTGGTTCAGAGAATATCCTTCGTATTAATTTTTTTTGACTGGTAGAGTCCTAAATTATTTTTGGTAATCAAAATTTATTCAGAAGTCACTGCCTTGTTCCAATTCATGGGAGAGTGGCATTAAGCACTCTCCCGTAAATTGTAACATGGAAAGTTCATACAGACTGAAGAATTTTACTTTGATGATTAAATGAAGAAGATGAAGCCTTTAAATTCCGGTGCCTGCTCCTGAGAATAAAGCCCAAATATGGGCTTCCAGCACTCAGCCATTTAACTGGCAAAGTTGGTATTCAAATAAAATGCCACTTCTGAATTTGCACATTATATCTTTATCTTGTTTTACACAGCTCTCCGAGTCCATTCTATCTTGTTTGTCTGAGCTTTTTGGGCTCTCTCAAATGTATAATAGTTTTTATTTTTTTTTATAATATATTGCTGCTGTTGAATGAATGTGGCATCAGAGTGCAACAGCCTTATGTCAGTCATTATTTATTGAACAATATTTTGGGTAATTAGGTCAAGGAAAAAAATGTTTTGATTCAGGGAACATGCCAGAAAAAACGTGGTCGGCCAAAGATTCTTTCCACTATTTTTTCTCCATTATGATACCTTTAAGACATGAAATAGTGACCACAAACAGCAGCTACAAATTGAATTCACTTAAGGAAAAATATATGGGTCAGCATTAGGAAATTAGAGGTGATTATGTTCCCTGAACAAAGAAATTTTTTTTTTCCTGGCCTTAGATTAAGGTGGTGGTAATGTGGCCAGAATGAGTGATTTTATTGGATATCTTCCAACAATTTGGGGGAATTTTCAGGAACTTGCAAAGCCTGTGCTGAGAAATTTTGATACAAATTACAAATGCCAATTTGTTTCGAGTTTTAATTTGTTATTTTATTTTATTTCCTAATATTATTTCCTCTCTGTTATAGATGATATATATGAGTCGTGTGGTTTAAAAGTGTCCGTTTACCTCCACAAACAATTCAAACTTCAGTCATTTTTGCCCTCTTTACCATTACCTCAACAATTTTTCAGGGAAAATTATATTTCAGGTACAGATGTTTTTGTTCAGTATTAGTACTTCTTTTTTTTATAGCAGAAAATAATAACAAGTCATACACCAAATATTGAAGATATTTTCTTCATTAATGAACAATTGTATTATTCAATGCAGGGCAGAACTTCGAAAAAATTATGTGAGAATCAAAATGACCCAATGCCCATTATATTCTACTGTTCAGAAATAAGCTTGAATCATTATTAGTATCAGATTGTTTAATTCTTACAAAATCCTACCACTTTCAAGTGGTGAACATTATCGGTTACATTGTTATTTCTTCTCAACCTACTCTCATTTGTTTACAATTGGCTGTAACGTAAGTGCAAGCCCTACTTCAGAACTAACTCAAGCTTAATAAACTTTTCCAAACAAGTTGGAAAAGTAATAAAGTGCAAAAGCACGAAAAAGATCGAAAAAAGGGTCGGGCGAGACCGGCGCTCAACATTACAGGTACTCTCTCTGCACACCTCTTGTGTTTACAAAGCACATGCGCAACAACCGTGACGTCAATTCCTTTTATTTCCGCCATTGTGTTGGTCGGAAATCTTGTGACTCGTGCTATTATTTAGCTGTTATCTTCATGAACAACTTATATTTGTATGGTGCTTCTTGTCTGTTTATGTGCAAGTGGACTGTATCCTTTTCAAGCTCTAAATTGATTACTATTTGATGATATTTTGATCATTTTTGCTTGTTTTCTCATACATAGTCTTGTTTTTCCCCTGTTTGTTAACGCAACCATTGTTGTTCTGTTTTCCGTCGGCGGGAAGCTTGATTTCATTGATCATATTCATATTATGCATAAAACAATTCCTTGTACCTCATGTTTGCAGGTGAAACATGTGGACGACTCTCATTCTACATGTGTCACTTGCAACAATTGTACACAGGCCCCTTCCTGTGGTATTTGTGGGGTTTGGTACTCACAATTCTGGGCATCCGTGAACAAGGTGGTTCTTTCCAGAGCTAGAAACCCTCGTTCTCGGGGTAAAGGTAGCCGTGCCTCATCAGACATTTCTGAGAGCGCACATGGTGACTCTGTCACACAGGATGTTGATCAGTCTCTTTCTGTGGCAAGTTCCTCTGCAACTGTTAACGGTGCTGGTGATGTGATGCCTGAAGTGGAGACTGTGATCTCTTTGGCTTCTGATGTCACTCTTGAGGCAGCTGTTTTCGTCGAGAGCTTCTTCGAGGTCAGCTCGGTGACACTCTCCGATTTGCCTCCTGCAGCATCGGCAGTTGCTGTGGAAGTTGTTACTGCTGATCCTATCCTGTATGATGGTGGCTCTTCCATCTCTTCTGGGGATGGTGTACAGTCTCGGGGTCCTGTATCTGCTGGTGTGTCTCTGATCTCTCATCCTCCCCTGGCTTCGCAGCGAAGCTGTTCGGGTTTGCTGTCTGCTCCGTGTCATCTGGCTAGGTTTGCTCTTGTTCGGTTGGGCCGTTCGGTCGCTTCGGCAGCTATTCCTCGTCCCTCGAGCAAATCGTTTGTTGTTCCGCCTTCCCCTGCTGGTGTGCCAACTAGCAGGATGGGACTGGGGCATTGGCATCCAGGGCCTGCTGTTCGGCAGAGGTCAGTGACAGCTCCGGTTAGCTGTCACTCTTGGAACCTTCCTCCGGTGATTCCTCACTGTGATCCGAGTCTGACTGTCGATCGATGCTTGTCGTCAGTCTCAGAGGATGGGCAGTTGGGGTCTTCTGCCGCACAGAGGCCAATGGCAGGTTCCTGTCATTCTTGGGACAATCCTCCAGTGTCTTCTCATCGTGTCCCAGGTCCAGCTACCGATCGACGTACGCCGTCGGTCTCTCTAGAGGATTTGCAGGCAGGGCCTTCTGTTCCGCAGAGGTCAGTGATTGCCCCAGGGCATCACTCTTGGGACTATCCTCCGGTGTCTTCTCACCATCTCCCTATTCTGTCTGCTGATCGACGTTCGTCGTCAGTCCCTTCTGAGGATTTGGGTTCCCCTGCTAGAAGGGTCCATTGGGAAGACACTCCGTCAGGCGATGCTGCTACGACGGATTCTCAGGGTGAGCTGCGTCAGGCCGTTTTGGCGCTCACCCAGTTGCTTTCTAGCAACCCTCAAGTTGGCTTCCTGTGCCTCCTGAGGCACAACCTCCTTTAGTCGGTCGCCGAGATTCCTCGCCTGGCCCTTTGGATACTGTTCAGTATTCACAGGAGGTTCCTGCAGCCAGCCCGAGTTGGGCTACGTCTCTTCTGCTACAGCAGATGACGATTTTCTTGAAGGCGACAGGCCCCCTGCTCAGTCTTGGGACAGGCTTTGGATTTTCTTTGGCTTGTTGCCAGACATTCAGCCTTCAGACCAGCCATCAGTGACTGTCCGGTCGTGGTCCTCTGTGGAGCGTCGTAACCCTGTTGAGCCTTCTAGCTGGGGTTTTGGGTCCTCTGCAATCGGCTCAGGTTGTTGAGTCCTGCCAGGGCTTAGATGCCAAAATGCGTTCTAAGGCCCTCAAGGATTCTTTCTTTTCACAACCTGATGCTTTTCTGCCTCCGTCGCGGTTTCGTGTTTATGATTCTGTCTGTCCACCAGTCTTCCAAGGAATGACTACTGTGGACAAAGATTCTTCTTCCCTCGGGTTGACTAAGCCTACGTCAGCAGTTCTTACGATGTCGGTCGTTGAGTCTATGGTGGGCCTGTCGCATGAGATGCTGGGTATGTTATCTCTCGCGGACCATGTCGTCGCTGCCCTGGCTGCATATTTTCCACCAGGGGAGTTTGATGATGCTCAGGTGCCTTTTTGCGTTTTGTCACAGGCTCTTATGAACCTGACACACGCTCATGCCTGTAACACGGCTAATTTGCAGCTGGCACGCCAGGATGCGGTGTTGGATTCTTCTTCATCCCTTCCTTCTGAGCAGAGTGCTGTTCTGAGGTCTGCTTCTTTGGTTGGACCTCAGCTGTTCCATGGTTCCATGGAAGCTGTCCGTGATGAGGTTCTTTGTCATTCGAAGGACCAGCTTTTGCTACTACAGCTGGACCAACCTGCTGCTGCAGGTGGTGGTCGTTCCAGGCCTGACAAGCGTCCCGCTGTGTCGGCCACGCCTTCGGCTCCATCCTTTCAGAAGAAGCGCCGACGCTGCCAGGCTCGGTGGCAGCCTCAGGGAGGAAAACCTCAGGACTCTGTTGCTTCCCGAGGGGGTGGTTTCTCCGCTTGGAGGATGCGTCGAGGCCGCAAATGGAGGTCCTCACCTCGATTCGCCTCCAGTCAGGGGAAGGCTGTCGTTGTTTTTCGACCGTTGGATAGAGATAACGTCGGACACTTGGGTCCTCGATGTCATCCAATCCGGTCTGCGACTGTCCTTCCATCAGCACCCCTGTTTATCTCGGGTGCCCCTCCCAACTCAGGTCCCTTCCAATTCTCTGCATCGGGACCTTCTGGTGCAGGAGATCGACAATCGAGGTGGTCAGAAACACCCTTTCATCGGGGTTTTACTCGAGATTTTTCTTGGTGCCGAAGAAAAATGGCCAGTTTCGTCCTGTCATCGATCTGAGTATCCTGAATGAGTCCATTATAGCACCTTGTTTCAGTATGGAGACTTTCCGGTCGGTTCGACGTTTGGTTCATCAGGGCGGCAGTCTATCAATTCAAAGCTCTCCCGTCCGGCTTGAACCTGGCTCCTTGGGCCTTCACCCGACTGATGTCACATGTGCTTGCTTTCACTGCACTCAGTCGGCTGTGACTTCGTCAGCCTACCTGGATGACATCCTCCAACGGTACCACAATGCTGCTGTTCTGGAGTCCGATGTCCAGCGGTTGCTTGGCCTACTAGCATCACTGGGTTTCAGAGTCAATTGCGAGAAGTCGGATCTCCTTCCTTCTCAGCAATTTCATCATTTGGGAATGGATTTCGACACCCTTCACAATGTGGTGTTGGTTCCCAATGATCGGGCGACAATTCTTTCCGCCTTAACTCGGAACTTGCTCCAATCTTCCTCGTTCGGTGACGGATATTCCACTTGGTTGCTTGTTTGTCCGGCCTCTCCAACACTTTCTGTTGGATCATTGGTGTCCGAATGTAGATCCTCTGGACCTGGAACTTCCTATTCCTCGGTCCCTGCTTCGTCACCTCCACCCTTGGGCCGATGTTCCCTGGTTGACACAGGGTGTCCCGTCAGATCTTCCTTCGGCTGATCGCATCTTTACTGTGGATGCCAGTGATCAGGGCTGGGGTGCAACGTTGGATCCTCTCGGTCTGTCCACTCAGACTCCTTGCTCTTCTGTTGAGTTTTTGGCTTTGGATCTCTCACCTGTCGGACCACATTGTCCTACTTCTTTCGGACAATTCGACGGTGGTGGCTTACATATGGAATCAAGGAGGCACACATTCGATTCCCATGTTTCAGCTATCTCGGGATCTTCTACTATTGGCGCGGGATGTAAATGCTCGGGTGACCATTCGGCACATTCCCGGGTGTCTCAACGTCCTAGCAGACTCCCTGTCCCGACGCGACAGTGTCCTTCCAACCGAAAGGATGCTGCATCGTTCGTTGTTTCAGGCAATTTGCGAGTGGTGGTGGCGTCCTCTGGTCGAACTTTTTGCGACTCGCTGGAATCATCAGGTAGAGACCTTTGTCTCTCCTTGTCCAGATCCACTGGCCTTTCCGGTAGACGCTCTGTCTCTGGACTGCACAGGTTGGATCGATTATGCCTTCCCTCCTGCACCGATTCTTCCTCAAGTATTGGTGAAGATTTGTGCTTGCAGTTGCAGGATCATTCTGATCGCACCTCTATCTCCGCATAGGGTGTTGATCAATCTGCTTTGGCCTCTGTTGGAAGATCGGCCGATTCGTCTACCTCTACATCGCGATCTTCTTTCCCAGGGTCGTCCCAGGAAGTATCACAGCAACCTGGTGAGCCTGTCCCTTCACCCCTGTCTTTTATCAGCGACATTCCACTGGCATGACTTATGCTGCTAAGTGGAAGGTTTTCTGCCGCTGGTGTACAGCTCAAAATGTGGATTACCGTAATCCGTCAATCGCTCAAATTGCGGATTTTCTGGTATACCTTTTTGACTCCAAGGGCCTCCAGCCTATTACGATAAAGGGCTATCGGTCTATGCTGTCTGATACTTTCTCTTATGTGGGAAAGCGGTGCATCGGTCGTAATCTTTTTCTCTCCAAACTTATTCGGCCTTTTTCTTTGAAGAGGCCTCGAGTTTTGCGTCTTACATGCAAGTGGAACTTGGCATGGGTGTTGCATTGTTTGGAGGGGGCACCATTCGAGCCTTTATCTGAGACCGATATGCGTTTTCTCACCTATAAGACAGCTTTCCTTCTAGCGTTTGCTTCTGCCAGACATGTCAGTGAGCTTCATGTGCTATCTGTTGATTCTGCTTTCTTCAGAAATGAGGCTAACAGTGCCACCTTCACTGATTGCTCTTTTCTGGCCAAGAATCAACTTCCTGATTTGGTACCTCCTCCCATCTGCATTGGGGCTCTCCCTGCTGCCGATGGCCGGAGGCCTCTTCTTTGTCCTTTTTGTGCGATCAAGACTTACATTAATCGCACTCAGTTCATTCGGAGGGGTTGGAAGAGATTCTTTCTGTCTCTAATTCCTAGGAGGCAGTCTATCTCTTCCCATTCTATTTCCAGATGGATCTGTCTTATTCCAGCTTGTCTGCCTCGAATCTAATTTCGAACCAGTTTAATGCTCATGAGCTTCATGCCATTTCTACATCCTGGGCGTTCGCCAATTCTGTTTCACTCCGGGATGTTATGAATGCGGCTTACTGGAGGAATGCTTCTACCTTCTCCTCCTTTTATCTCTGCCACCTGCAGCAGCAATCTGATGACCTTTTTTCTTTAAGCCCTCTCGTTGCTGCTCAGGCTGTTGTGCACCCTCGTTAATTTTGTTTTGATCGGGTTGTGCTCCACTCAGCTTTGTTCTTTTCAGGTGCCTTCTCTCTTTCTTTATTACAGGTTTTGCTATTCTCTGCCCTCCTTGCTTTTCTTTCTGCTGCTCTTGTTGGTATTGGTTATGTGATTCACCTCCTCCTATTGTTTATTCAGCCAATTGTAAACAATTGTGAGTAGGTTGAGAAGAAATTAAAATTTTTTAGTAAATTTTGTTTCTTAACATACATACCACAATTGTTTACCGGAGGCCCACCCTCCTGGGGGATATCTTTTTTATCGTTGGTGGAAATACGCAATTGACGTCACGATTGTTGCGCATGCACTCGGTAAACACAAGAGGTGTGCAGAGAGAGTACCTGTAATGTCGAGCGCCTGTCTCGCTCGACCTTTTTTTCTGATCTTTTTTGTGCTTTTGCACTCTATTACTTTTCCAACTTGTTTGAGAAAGTTTATTAAGCTTGAGTTAGTTCCGAAGTAGGGCTTGCACTTACATTACAGCCAATTGTAAACAATTTTGGTAGGTATGTTAAGAAACAAAATTTACTAAAAAATTTTAATTTTTGTATGCACTTTGTACCTATTTTAAAGAAGCCATTTTCAATTATGTTAACCCTTAAGGGCCTAATTTCGACTTTGATAACTTTTTAATACAGGTACTCCAACATGCATTGTTTGGGTAAACTAAAAACTTGTTTTCTAAGTACACTCCTACTAAATACCGAATGCCACCGATGGCCACTCTAAAAATACCTACTGTCACATTTAAAAGCATGATTGAAATTGGACAACCCTAAATTAGCCTAGGGTGGATGTTTATAACACTGATTTTTAGCTTAAGTTGACAAAGTCAAGATAAGCTATTGCCATCATGTGTGTGGAAGTCTGTGAGTCTGTTCACATTTCATACATTTTCTTTGTAACAGGCTACACCCCATTTCATATGCAGGTTCGAGGTCATGTCTAGATGAAAATGTCCACTTTTGATCGCGATTGGTCAACCATGAGGGCTGCAAGAGCCCAAATACCTTTGGCACAGTCTACAGGTCGTATTTATGAAGGGATTTCATTGTAACTTGGTAGGATGACTTCATATACTATTATCTGCAAGACTTCATAATAATAATAATTACATTTTGGGGTATTTGTTCTGTAGCCATGAAGCCTGAAAAAGACAGAAATAAGCCCTCTAGGGTTAACTCATGCTGTGTGACATATGTTGAAGAGGATCTTCTGATGATCTCTTCATTAGCATGTCACAAACACTCCAGAAGTGAGCTACATTATTCTGGCATGCCTGACTTAACTGGCACCAAGAGATATTAAGGTGATAGTTAAGAAGTGACCAAAAATGACAAAATTTGATTTTTGTTTGGAGATGTATAGGCTCTTATCAAGGAAACAAATTTTTCATTATTTTCAAGTAATAAGTCATTTATCATCTATGTTTTCTGACATAAAAAAAAAGTATGAGAAATGAAAATTCATTAAAATTGATGGTTTCAATTTGCTTCAAACTTTCACAGGGGTTAAACATGTCCAAATGTTCCATAAAAAAGAGTGGTAGACATTGTTAAATAAAACACACTATCCAAATGGAGTCACAAAATATGTGTGCAAACTATTGAATGGGACCAACAAAAAATTGGCTGGTTGTGTACATCTGGAAGAAAAAGTTAGGGAGTGGCCATTAAAATGATTATAGTAATTCAATAGTACCAGACTAAAATATTTTTACAGGTCGACAGATTAAAACATCTGATTTGGCTTAGAAGTTTGCACATTACTGTCATCAACATCTCTCTTTACTTCAGAGCTAATATTTGTGTACATTAACCCCTTACATGCTGCTGGTGGATTTTCCTGATCAGGATGGAATTCCTTTTGCTATTGAAATAAGTATAACTCGGGCACATCTAATTAAATTTCTACTCTAAACCAAATGGATTTTTCACCAATGATTTCTTGAATTAAATTTGGATGAATATTTTTATTAAATTTAGTCATGGCTGCTTAGGGGCCTGGACACGTATCCCAAATTCCCACCAACCCACAGCCTTAAAATGTGTAGTGACTTAGCAGTCATTTCTAGTCAAGTCTTGGCTGCCTTTTAAGGTAGCTAAGACTGTGACTAGAAACCATTGCCTAGATAATTTGTCTATTGTCAGCAGAACCACATCATGATGGCATGTTAAGGGCACCTGTTTTGAGGTTGTAAAAGTCGGAAATAGGCCTTTGAGGGTTAAGAGTTAAACTAGGTATTCACAACCAGCAAATATTTCTATTTCTTCCATTTAAGAATTTTAAAAGATATTTTGTGACTCCATTATGACTGTGTTTTTATTCTGTCATAATTGTTTGCAACGTTCAGACAATTTAATAACTGAGAATTATAATAATTGGTGGAGAAAGTTTGATAGATATCTTTGTAAATCACAAATTTGGGTGATTTTCAATTTTTTTTTTTTCTCATAATTTCTTCCCAAAGGGTATTTCTTCTGTATTGTTGATATATTACTCATAAATTGGAAATGAAATGAATTTTTTCACTGAATAAGCATCCTTATATCCTCACAAACCGATCAAATTTTATTCTGTTTTGGTCAATTTACCATCACTTTAAAAGAATTTTATTCCATCTTCACTCCTCTAAGTCTGGTAATTGTTTGTAGATATTCAAATCTTCCATCTTTTTAACCCTTTACCTAATAAATCGTCTGGATCCACCCACATAATTTACAATTTAAATAGTTGGAAAAGCCACATTTTTCAAAAAAATTCAGTAAAGAGATATCATCTGACCCCCTCACTGGAATGAGTTCATTTAGCTCTTTCCAGTGAGGGGGTTGTGGCACAACACATGGTTTTGTTGAAAGATTTAAAAAAAAAAAAATTAAAATAACAAATTTTGACATCATTGGGTAATGGGTTAATGTTGGGAGAAAAAAAGTTAAAATGGCAGGGAAGATTACAGTATGAGTTCTCAAGGGGCCTATCATCATTGTTTGAATTTTTTCTGTATTCTTGTATAATTTTTGCTTGAAATTGATCTCCATTGAGTCAATAGAATATTTTGATGCAATGTTTTCTCTTCCTTTTTATCCTCATATTTTTAACCCTTTGCACACTGATGTTGAAATATCATAATTTCAATGTACAATTTGTTTCCCACATTTCAAGTAGAAAATTAACCAAGTCAGTCTTGTTTAACATAGCTGATTGAGCCCTGTTAAACAAAATTGAATTGGTAAAATTCCTAGTAACATCCCCTCTCTCGAAGAGATTGCGGGGTATACTGGATAACATGCATCTGTCTGTCTGTCTGTCTGTCTGTCTGTCTGTCTGTCCTTCCATTTGTCTGGATCCATATCTCAGCAGTGAATTGATGAATTTCAACAGAATTCGGTATGTGGTATCTTTGGGATGATCCGCTTTTGCCACATGTGGAATGGAATTGCTCACAATATTTTCACCTGAGTTATGGCCCTTACTTTATCAAATTTTATGTGATTATTTTTGATTCATTTAGACTTCATCAGTCCAGCACTGCAGTGGTGGTATGAATTGCCTTCAGCAATAGCTCTTGTTGCATGATGGGAAAACTTTGCTGCATGAAATTTTGAGTTTGACATTAGTGTGCAGATGGTTATTGTCCACCCGGTGCTTCATAATCCAAAGGTGCAACTGTTTGATTTTTTATTTAATTTATATTTTTAAATATGTAATGTGTGTTTGACACCAAATTATATTGACTGTACAAGGGTTATAGTAATTAAGTATATGATAATGAATGATTATTTTTGTGGTTGAAAAATAAAGATTCAAGAGATCTTATAGTTTGTAAATTTTCCTTTTCAGTTTACTATTTAAAAATCGTTCAATACACTTTCGGTAGAACTAAAGTGCAGCCCACTTAATGGGATATCTCTTAAGTGAATAACCCTGTTAATTGAATATAACTTCCTCACATCAAATCATTTACCACACCTTCAGTACAAAGTTTCCCCATTAATTGTATATAGGTTATAGTTTAAAGTCCTGTTAACTGAATAAGAAATTTGTATTGTATCAAAGAGTTACTCTGGCAACCACTGAGTCCCCCAAATTTATAGATCTGTTTGGCCTCAGTACATTGAGTAGAGGCATATAATCTATTATATCTTGTTTGACAGAGCTCCATAAGCTCTGTCAACCAAGATATAATAGAGTACATGCTGAGTTGAGAGAGTGGTGGCCAACTGGATAAGTGAACTGGTCTCTTGTGCCAAAAGTCACGAAGTCGATCCCTGGTTGGAAGTTCTTGAGGTGTCTGTACACTCTCTGTCAGCATCAATTGTGGGGTTGCTGCTGTCACAACATATCGTCCTATCAGGTGGTGACGTAAAATGGCTGTCCTCTGTGCAGAAAGAAACGTACTCCGTACAGACTAAAAGTCCCTTTGTGGTATTCAAGAAGAGTGAGGCCACGAAGTTGCCACTACGAAGGTCATCCCACATACCTGCTCCATTGGGCCAAGGAGAGGTATTAATATAAGCTTCATAACTTGTTCGCTAATCCTTGTAAAACAAATAAACTAGAAAAACTGTGAGCACTGCTCACTAAATGATACCACCTACTCCCACCAAGAAACATTTTACAACAGTAAAAGTGTGTTTAATGTAGAGAGCACAAACACTGACAACCCCCCCCCCCCCCCCCCCCAAAAAAAAAAAAAAAAAAAAATACCTGAAAGCAGAATAGAAGGTGCACATCTATAATGTATATAAAAGAATGTCTGAGAGTTTCAATGAAATTCGCCCACTGGTATAAGAGGAGTAGCGGATAGCAGGAGTGTACCCCCCTAAAGCATCACAACAATTTGGCTAAGTTCATTTCGCCCTTTGGGAAAGAGTAAAAAATAAAAATACCTGAAAGCAAAATAGGAGGTGCACATCTATAATGTATAGAAAAGAATGCCTGTAAGTTTCAATGAAATCCACCCACTGGTTTAAGAGGAGTAGCGGATAGCAGATGTGTACCCCCAAAGCATCACGGACGTACGGAAGTACGGACGTACGGAAGTACGGACACCATGAATGCTATATACCGCCCACTTTTCAAGTGGGTGGTATAAAAAACCAAAACACCATCTTGGAAACCCGCATGGTGGTAATAACCAATTTATTTTACAATATTGCCCCTTTTGGGGTTGCGTGCAGTTTTATGGCATTTGTTTTGACAATCATTTAGCATCTGTGAATTGATTTTTAGCTCAACTTTAACATAGTCAAATTTGAGGTTATGCCATGGCCTGTCATCCGTCTGTCAACAATTCAATACGGCTAGAGGCCATATTTATGAACTGATCTTTACAAAACTTCTTGAGTACTTTTGTTATCAGCATGGGACGAGAACGAGTGTTTTGGGGTGCAGTCCGAAATTCAAGATGACCACCAGCAGCCATTTTGTTCCAAAATTAGTGCAATCAGTTTTTTGTACAGAACATTTATATGAATTTCTGATTTGAATAAATTTTTGTATGAATGTTTAGTAACATGGAATACATCACATATAATACAGGTTTTTTTCTCGTACAGAAATTATGCAAATTAGATGAACTTTGATTACTTATACACAGTAAGTGCATATGTCAATACAACTCGGGCTAGAGGCTGTATTTATGAACCGATCTTCATGAAACCTCTTGGGTACCTTTGTTATCACCTTGGGATGAGAACGAGTGTTTTTCGGTGTGTTTCGAAATGATTTATTCGGTGCTACTTATACACAGTAAGTGTATATTTCAATATGCCTCTGGCTAGAGGCATCTAACTGTCACCCACATTTCAATACGGCTCTGGCTATAGAGGCATCTAACTGTCACCCACCTTTACAATACTTTGCCTGTACATTTGTTACAGGCCACGGTCAGTATTTATGTACATACCATTACAATACATTACATGTACCTTTGTTATCAGATCATTACCCAGATATGTGTCATTGCTGTGTCACATACTATACATGTACATGTCTTACACAAGTTGAGCTACAGTGTCATTGACACTTTCATTTATGAATGAAGATCATGACATCACGGCACTGCATTCTTGCACTGTGCTAGACGTAATGTCCATTCATTGTTCTATGAGTACTGAAACCGCTAGTTTTGTAGTAGTGTCTCAGCAGTGTGTTTCCTTGTTTTCTTTATCATGTTTAACGTATGGTAGGACCTATATGAAAATATCATCATGACCAAAAATGATCTGGTCTAATGCCCCCTTTGAGAAACTCGTGAAGTGAATCAGTGCTTGTTTACTGTGGTAAGTGGTGGTCTTACTGGTTTACTGGTAAATAGGACCCAGTCACCAATGTTTGGGGTGGAAGCCCTCTAAAATGGACAACATGGGTGTAAACAAGTGATTAAACTTGACTTTATCTCCATGTTCTGGTCATGATTAGCCATTGTGCAGAAATATGTGACCTTAAACACCAAAAATATCTGGTCTAATACAGTTCACTGAGATGGGGATTTATGTATCATTTAATTACTCTTATAAAAGCAGTGATCTCATCATGTAATAAATCCATGCCAGTTGGGTGCAGGTAAAAAAAACATTCGCTTTCTGAATTGAATTATCGTATGCAGTTGGTACCCTCAATACAGATTTGTATTTTGTCTCTACGTTTTTACTTGTATTGGGGGTAATATGTTCTTGTTGTAAGATAAACTGCCATATTGGTCACATTTGCATTAGTCACATTTGCATTCTCCAAATTTGGGAATGAGTCATTTACAAGTTTTTGTGTGCCTCTCAAGTGAGATGTTGGGATGGAGAGCAGTGGCACAGTGGTTACAGCAGCACTGGATTTCAAACTGAAAGGCCCATGGTTTGATCCCTGCCAGGGGTAACTCCTTGGTCAAGGCTCTTAATCCTGATTGCCCATTTTTTCAAAAAAATTACTTGCAGCATCCCTGGGAAATGCATGTCTGATTGAATTTATCCCAATGAAAACAATACAAAATGATTGTTCAAGTGCAATTATTGAATTGATTTTTACCATTTAAAAAATAAAAACAGATTAAAACCGAAAGACCAAGGGTTTTTTGCCAGTAACCTGAGTTCAAATTTTGAAACCACAGATAACACTTTAAATATGTGATATATTTTGCAAAATGTTGAAAGTTTAGTGTGCCATTTTCTTTGTTGCTTTATGAAGATTCTCTTAGATCTTCTGAACATTGTGTGAAGTAACAATATTCCAGCTCAATGGGAGGAAACTTCTAAAATGAGCTTTTTTGTATTTTTGCACCAGTTACATTAGTTTTAGTATAAAACTAACTAACCCTCTACCTAATGTGACTTGTAGACAATACTTACAAAATATTTCCCTAACGACTGAAAAATTACTAATTGTTTTGAAAAGAATAGCTTATGAGACCCCACTGGAACAACACTGATGAGCTTTTTCTGTTATCAGAATGAGGAGTCATAAAAACTAAAATTTGAACATCTATTTTATGAACATTTCTGGTAGGATTTTGTCATTCCGTTAGCTGAAGGCTGAATTTGCAATCACCTCTCTGATTTTTGGCTCACCTGTCTTAAAGAAGTGGTGAGGTAATGTGATAGCCACGGTGTGGCAGTGGATCTGATGGTCAATGTTATAACTTTGTGTTCAGCTCATTCTTAGCTCACCTGACTGAAATAGTGAGCAACAGTGACTTTTCTCCTTTCATCATCTGTGAACATTGTGTCTGCGACTTCTCCAAAACCGCTGAACTGATTTCAGTGAAATTTGAGGTGACTGTTTGTTGGGACATTGCATTATGATTTTGTTCAGATCAACTTCACCCACCCTGTAGGGAGGGTGTAGGGGAAGTGCTAAAAATATTATTAAAAACATCTTCTCATGAACCGATTGGTACAATGACCTGATATTTGGTACTGAGCTTCCTTTTGCGGTGTGGAATAAAGTTTGTTTAAACAAACTTTGTAGGGCAATATTTGCTTTTGTAATGGGGGTGGGGGGGGGGGGAGGGAGCAAGATTTGGGGCCTCACCCTGAATTTCTATATTTTTATACTGTACCAATGACCCAGACATAGCTGCTGGTGCTAACTCTTAAAATATAGGGCCAAACACAAATTTTGCCCCCCAATCCCCAAAATTTGCATCTAAAACCAAAGAAAACATGTCCTGAATGGCCCTCCACAGTTCACCTCTACTGCGCATGCGCAGTGTCAAGGACGTTCCGAAATTGGCACCATTAATCATTCTCAGTTTGGCCCTTCATCAGTTAACATCTGACTGATCTTTGTGCTTGTAAATCTCAGTTTAAATGATGCCAGACACATAAATATTAGTGAAATGGTGATTCTAAGGAGGATATAGAAGGAGGAGAGGAATAATGTGTGACAGAATATTATCAGGGCTGTAACTTAAAAATTTTTAATGAAATTATGTTAAGTTACCTATTTTCGAGGCAGCAGCCATTTTGTTGTCATTCTTGTTATTTAGTTACACTGATTTTTCAGTGTTTTCCGCTCTCCCTTTCCTTTAAGTCCCCTCTTGCTATTCTCCCATGCTTTTGGCATAGTTTCTATAATTATTATTACTAAAATTTATTGGGAGTTTTAGCTGAATAACAGAATGAATTCTGTTCTTTTCCCCATGTTTACGTCTTCACCTACGGGTGGTTAGGCGTTGTGTTCTGCATCTACCATCTGATGTTCTGCAGTTTCTTCCCTGGAAGTCTCTGTTTTGCATCAGATAGTGTATTTTTGGTAACTGATTTCGGGCCTGGGTGCCTGGAGTCTTATTTTAGTGTTTTTACACTCATTGTTTACATTTACAACAGCCCTCTGTGTGAGGGGGGTATTTCTTGAAAATAATATCTTGATGTTAATTTAATTATAACTAGATACATTATTATTGTTCGTAAGTGTTGCATAAATTGTTTAAAATATTTTTAAATTTTTTGTCCACACTTAGGCTTGGGATCCATTGGGGCTCAACGTTACTTTTCAGAAACTTGGGCTGTTCTGAAAAAATATTTTTTCAAAATATTCTGATTTTAATTATTTTTTCTATGTTAATGGATCATATTATTATTATGTATTTTGATTGTGAGGGGTTGGTGCGAGTACCAGGACTTTGTTTTCTTTTCACATTGAAAGGATTTTGATCAATTGTAATAAGAGGAAGTCTTCCTCTGACTTTGATAATCATTCTATATGTAGTCAGTGTACTCGCATTAACTCCTGTTCTGTATCTGATGATTTCGATGACAACATGGGAAGCGTATGTCACGGTATGTTAGTGGGGAATTGGACATTCTGGTCCTTTCCCCGCAGGATCACTCTACTTTATCAATTTCTATTTCAGACGATCAAGATTAGGGTGATGTATCTGTGATGTCTTCCAACAGTGTGCCTCCGCCGTCACAATTAATGAAGGGCTAGCGGAAAAGTGCTCATGTAAATACGCCAATTGCCTAAGAGGACCCTAGTAGGTTCGATGGCCTTTGACGTCCGCTAGCTCGCCCGGTGTAGCGTCCATTCATCGAATGGTTCGGCAGTCGGGTTCGTCCGTTGTGGTCTAGAAGGAGTTTTGGGGTGATGCGAGCACTATAATTCAACCAAATGCACACCCAGTGACGGCGGATTAGAGGGAGAACGGAGGAAGCCTTTTAGTCCGGTTCATAGCTCGTGCTGGTCCATCCGGACGGCGAGCGAGAGAGGCCCCTCTCTCGTACAACAACATCTGGCCCCAGATGTTGTGGTACAAAATGTTTCGCATTCGGAGCATACGTCCGCCACTCGGGACGCTCCGACATATAGTCAGTCCGGAGAGACTGTCAATAAGGCTTCCTCATTCTTATGGTAGCGCACACGACCGCTCTTGGCTACGTGACCTCGGATATCCAGTCAGCTCCACCAGTCAGAGAATTATCGGCGACCAGGTCACACCATCCGGTAGTCAGGGACACGAGGCCTGCAGACTCCGGATGTTCTCATAGGAAAGTGTGCGGGAGTCAACGTACACGGAGCTTCCGGCGGCAATGCATCGTAAGACCGCCACTGCACAGGCCTCGGGGACGAACGTGCTATCCTAAATAGCACAGCTTATCGCAGCATCCCAGCAACAACTGAATCGGTCGCATAATGTTTTATCCGACGATGCTGGGTCGGGACGCTCCACGGAAGCGGGTACGGACGTCCGAAAATTTCATCCGGTCCGACGGGATACCGAAAGGGATTCGGAGGATTTCGAGCTTTCCCTTTCGGAACAACATATGCTGTTGTGTATGTCATCTGACTTGATCTTCTACAGGTTCTTTCGTCGGACCAGAATGCTGCGATGCCTGATAAGAAACTAATAGCGTCGGTGGACTTAGAAATTTTTGGTTCGGTTCAGGGACATCGTCCCTCAGTTCCGACATAGTCCAATATGTCACACAAACTTTCGAATTATTGAACGACGCTATATATATTTATTTTTATATGCTTGCTATTACCAAGCATTTCTGGTTTCTTGTTCGCAAAGTTACGGAGATGTCTTTTAAAAGTGTGCCTCTGTCGTCATAGTTAATGAAGAGCTAGCGGCAATAAGTGCTCATGGAATATGTCTATCGCCTAAGAGGTCCCTTGTAGGATCGACGGAGTGACATTCGCTAGCTCACCCGGTGTAGCGTACATTCATCGAATGGTTTGGCTGCCGGGTTCGTCCGTTGCGGTCTAGGAAGGAGATTTGGGTGATGCGAGCACTATAATTACTTTAGTACTCACCCAGTGATGGCGGATTGAGAACAGTTCGGAGGAAGCCTGCTAGTCCGGTTCCTGGCTTGTCCAGGTCCGTCCGGGCTGTGAGCGAGAGAGGTCCCTCTCTCGTCCAACAACATAGGGGACCGCATGTTGTGGTTCAAATATTTTACATTCGGAGCATATGTCCGTCGCTCGGGACGCTCCGTTATATTGACAGTCCGAGAGACTGTCGATAATGCTTCCTCATCCTCACAGCAGTGCACACGACCGCTCATTGGCTACGTGACCTCGAGTATCCGATCAGTTTCGTCATTCAGTGATTCCATGGCGAACAGGTCACGCCATCCGGTAGCCAAGGGACACAAGGCCTATACACTCCGTTCGCTCGCATAATAGTAGTATGCACGGGGTAACGATCACGGAGCTTCCAGCGCCAATGCATCGTAGTACCGCTTCTCCACAGGCCTCAGTGACGGACGTGCTATCCGAGTTAGCACAGTTTTTTCGCAGCATCCCAGCAATCGACAGTTTCTCGGTCGAATCAGGAATTATCCGACGGCGCTGGGTCGGTGCGGTCCGCGGTTGCATCAGGTACGGACGACCGAATGCTTTATAGGGTCCGACAGGATGGCGAAAGGGATTCGAAAGATTTCGAGTTTTCCCTTTTGTAGCATGGGAAGCTGCCATACATATCTTCCGGCATTATCTTCCAGTGATTGTTATTTCGGACTACATTGCTGCGATGTTCGATAAGAGACTTATAGCGTCATTGGACACGGAATTTTGGATCGGTTCAGGGACATTGTCCCTGACTTACCGACACAGTCCAATAATGTCATTAGAACATGTGTATTATTTGTCGACGCTATATATATATAAGCCTGCTACCAAGCATTATAGTTTAGTTTCTTGTCCGCAATGCTCATTTCTGCCTTTTACCATTTATACGAATTATTTATTTTGGCAGAACATGGCATACCGAGAGTTCATATGCGTCTAGACGGCGTGGTTAAAGACTGGAAATAATCTCTTTTTCGCCGTCTATGTCTTTTCCAACCACATTGTTGGAAACGACAATGATGTCTAATAGACTTAACTTAGACGCTTTATCATACGTAATCCACCTTACTGAGGCGTTATCATTACATCTTCAAGAGAAAGAATTCCGGGATATGATCCTCAATGTGATTTCTTTTGAGGGCAGTACTTTGTTCATGTATAACTCCGCCCTTCAGTGGCTGCTTGGAGTTGGTTAGACGTGACGCAGCCCTAGCTACATCCACGCGCGTGGATAGTAAGGTGAAGAACTCTCTCAGAGTCGCTTCTTTCTCGGAGAAGCTTCTCTTCGACGGCAACTTTTCAGCAATCCATGAATTGCTCGATTTACACGTTCTCTTGTCTATCTAGTGTAGCAAGAGATTCAGACTGGGGCAAACATTCGGTGGTTGACTCAGAGAGTGCCACTGCAGTTGCCGGATCCGAGTTTTATAATTATGACGGTTGCCAGTCAAACAGGTTGGGATATAATATTGATCCCAACGGATTCGAAGTGCCAGGGTCTTTGGGTTCCGCAGTCTCTGAGCAAGCACTTATCTTCCACGGAATTATGTTTTTTAGGCTTGCTTTATGTCATTGGATGATCATTGTTCAGAAACGCATGTCCAAATCCTGTCCGTTAATTCGACAGTAGTGGCGTATCTCCGGAACCAGGGAGACACTCATTCGTTTCCGTTATTCAATTTAATGGAAAGAATCCTTCTGTTTGTTATAGTACACCAAGTTCTGCTTCGGTCCGTCATATTCCGGGTCGTCCGATTGTATTACCGGACTCCCTTTCACTTATGGGTCGCTTGTTGCCCTCAGAATGGACTCTCAACAAACAAGTATTCAATCAGATTTGCTATCGATGGGAGCGCCCAATGATAATTTATTTACGACACAACTTGCTAATCAATTGCAGACGTATGTGTTTACATGTCCGGATCTCTGAGCTTATGTTGTTAACGCTCTATTGATCTAATAGGACGGAATGATAGGATAAGCGTATCCTCCTGCGCTGTTGTTTCAGCAAGTATTGCTAAGATAAACAACCACAATTCATTTCTGTTGATAGCATCTCTGTCTTCACAGAGACCGTGGGTAAATTTACTCTGATGTCTACTGTGGGACTTAACGCGAAATCTTCCTCCATGAGAGGATCTTTTTTCGCTGGGTAAAATCGTGTCATCTTTATCACAACCCGCAAGGTCTCAACCTTCACGTATTCCGTTGTGTGGTCCTTATTGCATTGTAAGCATTGTACTGGACGAGCTTTCGACGTGATTTCTTACTATAGGAGAACCTCTTCTTCGCTATACTATGCGGCTAAAGTGGAGGCTCTTCTGTCGTTGGTGTAGGGATCACTATGTTGATATTGTTGATCCCTCCAGACTAGTCATTGCATCTTTTTAGTATACTTGTTTGACAAGATCTACTGCAGCCTGTTATTATTAAGGTTATAGGTTTATGTTACTCATACCTATGCACTCTATGATAGTTTACAATTGAGTCTTATGTCTCTTTATCTAAGTCAGTTAGTAACTTTTCGATAAATAGACTTAGAATCATTAGATTAAATTTCTATGCGGAATTTAACTTCGGTTCTTATTTAGCTAAGTAATCATTTGAGCCTCTGGAAACAGTAGTTTTCAGATTCTGACCTTTTAGACAGTAATTCTGTTGGCTTCTCTTTTACTGAAGAGTCAGTGAGTTTCTTGCACTATCGGTGGACGATTCTCACTTTCGTAGTATCGGAAACACTATTTCCTTTACTATTAATGTTGGATTTTGGCATAAGAGTCAGGCTCCTAATTAATATCCGGAACCTATTGTTATTAAGGTCCTTCCGTCTTCGTACGGGCATAGGCCTTTACTCTGTCCGGTTAGAGTTTATGTATTTATAAACAGATATCTGTTTATTACTACGGGCGTAAGCTTCTTCTGTCTTTGATGCCTAATAGAAGGACGTTACGCTCCATTCTATTGCTAATGGATTCAATTAACTATCGATACTGCTTATGGTATATCATTGACTCAGCAGTTGTGTTTGAGATTTCGGCTCATGAAGTAAGAGTTCTTCTTCATCTTGGGCTTACATTAATTGTGTCGCTATTATAGATTTTTGAAGTCTGCTCATTGCGCTCAGCCATCCACATTCATGAATTTTTATCTCAGAAATATCGAGTCCATTTCTGGAGGCCTCTATTGTTAGGTCTATTATCTACTGCTCAGAATGTCATTCATTTAACAGTTGCTACTATAGCTAGGTAGGCTTTCTGTTTCGGCAGTGACTCCGTTCTGCTGCCCTCTTCGCTCTGGGCTATTTGACCCAGGGCAAGAAAAAGGGGGGGGGGGGGAGGGTGTTCCCTTGGGTCACCTGTTTTACTATGAAAACAAGGGGATACCTCCTCCGGAGTTAGTAATTCTGAGCTGTTATTGGGATGGTTGTTTAGTGAGAAGTTTATGTTTTGAAAATTCATTCAGGCCTTAGTTTTTAAAGTATAGCTTTTGAATATAGCACGTGTCAACGGACATTATTATACATTCCTCAGACACTTTTAAGGAGTATAAAGAGTCTCTATTCTCTAGACTCGTTTTATTTATTGGCTTACTTTAAAAATTATTAGTATAAGGATTATACTAGATATTAATAGAGTACATGGATGTATGATGCTCAATTTTGGAAGGTGTTGTATCTTTCTAATTTATCATAAATAAGAAAGATGCATGTAAGGCCTAATTCTTTTTCCCTAGAGGGGATGACTCTATTTTATATAATTGAGCGTATTCCATCTTGCTCTATGTCCTTGGCCCTCCAGCCTTTTGACTATTCAGCTATGTCTGGGTCATTGGTACAGTATAAAATTGTTAAAAAATTTATAGTAATTTATATATTTTTTATACTTACCAATGACCCAGACGGGGATGACCCTCCCAGGAGTTGGGAACTCTTACCTCCCCGCTGAGTACATAGCGCTTACCAGGCACTGGTTATGAGAATGATTAATGGCGCCAATTTCGGAACGTCCTTGACACTGCGCATGCGCAGTAGAGGTGAAGTGTGGAGGGCCATTCAGGACATATTTTCTTTGGTTTTAGATGCAAATTTTGGGGATTGGGGGGCAAAATTTGTGTTTGGCCCTATATTTTAAGAGTTAGCACCAGCAGCTATGTCTGGGTCATTGGTAAGTATAAAAAATATATAAATTACTATAAATTTTTTAACTTCTATTTTCTGAACCGATATGCCATTTTGAACCAAATTTGTATTTAGTCTTGTGTGAAACACACAGACTATTGTTTTTGTATGTTTTTTTTTTTTTTCTTCTTCTTCTTCTTCTTCTTCTTCTTCTCCTGTCTTCTCTCTTCAAAGCACTTCCTTGTCGCTTGATAACTCAAAAATTAATTGTCCTATTTCACTAATTTTGGGTATATGGACACAGTCACAAGTTCTCGGCACCCTTTGTTTTTCAGGTCGCTAAGGCCCTTGAGTATGGCCCAGTCGGTCACAGGGTTTTCACAGCCTCCAGTTTCCTGTAACAGTAAATTATCACCAAGCAATACTGTGAGACAATATAAACACAATCAGATTACAGAAGTGTAGTTAGCTGTCAAACATTAAATGTTATCTTGCTATTTCAATCAGATGTCAGTTCCTCAAACTTAGTTGAGAGAAACCCTTTGCTTTGCAAGGAAATAAATTATTCAGTTCTACGCTTTTAACCCTCTCAAGACTTCAATGTGTGTTCCAAAGATTTTATGTTATGCAATGTGAGAATGATAACACTTTCCATACTCACATTATTGTTCTGGACATCATTCAAAATAAGTGGCAGAGCAACAAAAATTTCTGATTCCGTGATCGAACCCTTTGAATGCTGTGCACATATATGCTTTTTCTGGTTTCTTGGAAAAATTAATCTGATTCCTCTATGAATATCTTCAAATACTATTAACGAAAACTTATATCTGATATCTTCAAAAATATTTCACCCCTCAAAAATAAGCCTCCATAAATTCCCTTTCTATTTTATTTATTTCTGATGTTTTAACCCCTTTCACACAGACTTGAATTTACTGGATGAATTCTGTTTCTCTAGTGTGGTATTATTGTTTGACTGATGTAAAAAAAAAATGCTAAAAATAGAAATATTATAAAACCCCCATATTTCCCAAACAGCATGGACCAGAGAACTGTTATTTGGTATGACACAGCCTTAGGATAGGTAGAATCAAATGGTAAATATGAAATTGCCATCAGTTGTGTCATGTGGGGAGAGTGGGGTGGGGGGGGGGGATAGAGAAAGTGCTGAGTCAGCATACATGTGTATTTTCAAAAATTAAAAAAAAATCTCCAGAACCACCGATCAGAATATTTTGTATTCAACACCCTAGGGTGGCTCAGATTCAGGTATGTTCAAATCAAGGCCCTGTATTAATATCTCGGCTCCCAATGGGAGCCCAAATTTAAACTTAGTATAATAACAAACAAATAATATTTAAAATAAAATAATAAACATATAATCTTGAAAAATCTCCTTCAGATCCACCATTCAGAGTCTATTAATATTTTCACTCCAAGTTTGCATTCAGTTCAATCGGTGTGTCCTGAAGCTGTGTTCAATATAATGAGAGTATATTTGCTGGCTCGAATTCATTTGAAATTTTCATTTCTATCAATTCTAGACACTATTCTGGCTGCCATACTCTATGTGTTCCCAAGTACTCTAACCCTGTCCCGAGCCCTGTCCTCAACCAAGTCTTATAATGCTGAATCAGATTCATCCATTTACATTAACTCTGCCCATTCTCAGTTCATATCTAGTTATCTCTCTTTGTTGATGCATATGGTTTCTTTCTAATCTGATGAGCAATGAGAGCATTTTTGGAGGAAAAGGGGATTCTATAGCAGGACATTGCAAGGAGAGTATGTGAAAGGGATTGTGCAAGCAGTATTATCTGGTCTAATAGACAGATGATGGCTTCTGAGTCCATTCTTCTACCACTTAAGTTCATTCCATTGATGACCATTATTTCCAGATAAAATTCTCCAGACATTTTTAATTTTATGGAATGGTAATGCGAAACTTTGTTGAAAACCTTGCGTAGAAAAATAGATTTTTCCTTATTTTGAGTCATATTTTGGCAACCATTTTTATACGCCCATTTGAAAAACGGACGTATTATGTTATGGCACTGTCCGTCCAGTTGTATTCCATGTTCTACAGAGCGTGATTTCAATCGGATTTAAAAACTATTTGATATACTGCACAACCAGAATAAGATTTCACGCAAGTTCGAATTTGGGTCATTTTCGACAGTTTTCCTAGTAGTTATTCCCCCTTTAATACTTAGAAATTGAGCAAATTATGCTTTCCGTGCTCTACAGACCGTCAACTTAATCAGATTCTTTTCAAATTTAATACGCAGCTTCATGGCCATAATATCTTGCACAAGTTCATATTTGGGTCGTGTTCGGTTGTTTTCTTAGGAGTTATTGCCCTTTTCACACTTAGAAATCAGTCAAATTATGCTTTTTGTGCTCTACAATCCGTGAACTTACTCAGATTCTTTTGAAATTTAATATGCAGCTTCACGAGCATGGTATCTCGCACAAGTGCAAATTCGGGTCATGTTTGTCGATTTCCGTAGGAGTTATTGCCCTTTTTATACTTAGAAATTGGTCAAATTATGCTTTCCGTGCTCTACAGACTGTGAACTTAATCAGATTCTTTTGAAATTTAATATGAGCATGGTATCTCACACAAGTGAAATTTTGGATCATGTTTGTCCATTTTTGTGAGAGTTATTCCCCTTTTCATACTTAGAAATTGGTCGAATTATGCTTTCCGTGCACTACAGTCCAGGAACTTATTCCAAGGTTTTGTTTTCCAGTACTAGCCCCTTTTAACCCTAAATATACAGTGTTATATTCCATTTCGATTGGTAATAACTTCACAAAAATATACCTCCTCTAAAAAAAAAACAAACAGGCGTATAATGCCCTGCTAGGTGTTGCTCTTGTTTAATTTAATATTTGAAGTGCCTAAAATAATGTCATCATGTATATTGGCAAAAAAATTCTACCAAGAAAAGATGATGTTCAGTGATTCAAGTTTGGATAATGTGGCGAAATTAAACATGGGTTGTGGGCAAAAAATCACCTCCATCTTGGATTTCACATAGTATTGCCAAGATGATTTCTGATTTTCAGATTTAAGTTTGATGAAATCAAGTTCCTGTGTTCATATTTGGGCTCCATATGGTAGCAAAGTAAACTGACTTAGAAAGTCTGAGAGGACCTAATGTTCTAGTTATCTGTATGGTAGCCCAAATTTTAACTTTGTGCAATATAAGGAAATTCTTGAAAAAATATTTCTGCAATAGGAAGAACAGTCTTTAAAAATCATCCATTAGTCAGAATCTTTTGATATTTGATACACAGCATCCATAGGGAGGTCAGATTCAAATTTGTTCAAAGCAAGATCCAGGAATCATATGTGGGGTCTTTACAAACCCAAATTTTAACTCAATCACTATATGCCAACTGGGGAAGGGTGGGCAGGTAGGGGGTATAAAACTCATCTTATTCAGATCCATCAGTCATGATGACAAGTTTGATGCTGTTCATGATTTAATCATTGGACTAGGAGTACCACCAATATTATGTATAATCAAAGGTAATATAATCTTTATTGTCTTCCATCCCAAAACATTGGCATATGACAAAGATACAAATGAATATATATATAAATATATATAGGACACAAATACAGCACAGGGTAATACACATGATATTAAACACAAACATTTAACTTCATCACACTTATATACAAAAGTTGAGTAAGTTTTCATTTAGCTTTTTACTCTAACCCTATGACATATATACAAAATACGGCTTGTTGCAGTGATGATTTACGTACATGTAACACGATCCGCAGATGACAGGCCTATATGTGTGTGTATTTTTATTTTTTAAGATTTCATTCTTCCACCACACATCCAGTGGCCCATCATTGGAGCGAGCTCAGCGACAGTAAGGTTGAATTATCTAGATTTAAACCAAGTAAAGGCCAAGGTAAGGATCGCCTAACAGATGTGAGATTATGAACTAATGTGGTTAACATGTCTGGCAATGATGACCTAAGAACACCCTAAGAAAAATCTCTCTTAGATTGCAGTTTAACTTCTGCACCAAAGCCAAAAATTGGTAATCAGGTAAATTTACCACCACATAACAGTAATTTTCTGAGGCCAATGAAAATACCACACTGCTTTAGAAACTCAAGCAGTCAGAAAGTTCCTTTTATAGAATCATCTGGTTGGTCTCCCTCAATAGTGAAGTGGATCTCGAAATCCGAGGCTAGCAAATGAATCCTCCCAAAAGTGTTTAGCTTGAACATACTCTCAAACAGGAGACTGTCACTCGGAAGTTGATATGCTGAATTGACACATTGCCATCCTCAGGTTAATCGCTATGCACAATTTCATTTGCACCACATGACATGCAAAAGTTATGGAGCAGACACGAAAAGTATAGTTTCTTGATTCAAATGAGAGAATTACCATGACCTGTGACCTTCAACAAACAAAAACATTTCTTGTGCATGACACATCGTCTACCTTTAAGAACAACTGTATCCCATGTTTCAACAAAAACTATTCAAGCATCTCAAAGTTATGGAGCGGACACGAAAAATCTACTGGTGCAACTCATGTCTAAATTTGAAAATACCCTGTGATCTTGAATTTCAATGAACGACAATAGGGTCATATCGCGACACATCATCCTGAGCTCAATCACTATGCACAATTTCATTTGCATCATGTTATGTACACTAACGTTATGGAGAGAACACGAATAGTAGTGTTTCTTGATTTAGATTAAAACCAAATTTAATACTCTTTTCCTGTCATTACCAGAAAGCCTCCGAGAAATTGGGGTTGGAATTCAAACTGTGTCATAGTTACATGTGAAAAATGAAACGTACCTTAATCAGTTACAGTATTCAGATTCCAGCATTATCTTGTTCAATTTTCAAAACTCACTATACCTATCCAAAGTCTGATACAGGCATGTTTTCTAGATAATCACCTAGCATTGGTGGCCTTGATATTAAGTAACAATAGTCAACTGTATACTTGATGACTTTGTGTTTGTCTGTTCGATTGGAGTTTTACGTTGTTTTCAACAAAAATGGCTATATCACAATGGTCAGTTCCCACATGAAGACAAATTCAATCCAGAAGATTTTGTTCAGACTTGAACCAACAGCCACTGGCAAGGAACTAACAAGCTCTCTCACATAGACATCTCAATATTTTGATTGAACAAATTTCAGCAAATTTTCTACATCATAAGACAGATATGGTTACGTGAGCAGCCAGACCTGATACATTTCACCCATTTCTCCATTGGAATTGCAGAGAGCCACTTAAACAGTAACCCTTTATTACTTTCAAACCCAACTTGAAGGGTGTCATTTATGAATAGGGCTCCCGTAGATTTCATGCCCCCAAGTTTTTTTTCCAATTCAAACATTGATCTATGAAAAGTCCTCAGGAAAAATAAAATTAAAGCACAGTACCTCTGAATCTTTAATATTTTGAATTGATGCAGTAACCCAGCTGTATCACTGTAGTAGGTTGGTATCATTTTTGATTCAAAGACTGTCAGGTCAGAAGTGTACAAATGGTCGATACAAGAGCCAAACTTGTGTGTTGATGCATGAACATGCTGAATGAATTGTTTTGATGACAACACCTCAAGCGGAGCATTTTGGTTGAAATTGCCTATGCAGATGATTGGCTGTAGATCTTCAGTTGGGACTTTCTTCAACAGTTTAAGAATTTGAGTTCCACAACATGTCTTATTTTGAGAATTTGGTGAATTGTAAATGCCAACCAATAAAACACACTGTGAGGAAGTTGAAAGTTTAACGCATATTATTTGAAGAAACTTGTCCTTGAGACAGGTGATTTCTTCGCACAAAACAAAGGAATTATTCTTCACCAGTATCATAATTCCTCCAGCATTGCTTTCACTCTGTTGGCTGGGCTTGTCTACTCTGAATGGCATAAGTCCTGGAAATGTAACACTGCAAGCACTCCTGTCACTCACCCAGGTCTCTATCAAGACAATGACATCAGATCCATTGGAAAGAGGATCCGCTAAGAAGTCTTGATGATTGTGCACATAAGAGCGGATATTGAGCATTGAAAGTATGTTCAATGTTTCCTTCCACTTAACTAGAAAATCATAGAAGAGAGGACACAATCTCGATGTTTTCAGTCTCTTCATTTCATTATGCACACTTTTACCACTTCTTATTTTCTTTTCATCAACATCAGTTACATATAAGCCGTCCCAAAGTTCTTGCTCGGCTCACTGCTACATAATCCTGTCCAATCCCAATAATGCCTTCGAAAGGAAACAACAATTTTGTTGAGTGAGTGTCAGTCCCTGAACTTTGTGAATTGAGCATGCCCACCCTAATTTTAAAGCAAACATGGATCGGGTAACTGTCAAATTCATTTTTTTTTCTGGCAACACTGAAGGTTGTTTCAGAACACAGTATAGAAGTAGTGTTGGGATTTTTTTTAAGCTCATCTTGGAAGTGTGACTTTCTTCTTGTTTCCTGGCCTACAGAACAACCTGCAGCAACTGCATCACACTTAACAAGTACTGATAATATTTTCATATTATTTTCCTCTCTACCTGACTTGATGAAACCGACAATCCTGCCTTCGCTGCCATTCACAAGACCATCCGATACATCAAGATTTCTAACTAGCATGACTCTGGCTCCAGTTGCTAATTGCAGCTTGTTTGGCAAACCACCTGTACACTTAGGATCATCCTTTGGTTGGTAATTTTCCAAACACTTTGGCTTCTTATCAATTGCAAGAATTATTTAAAGAGGCTGTCCTATATCTTGACTTTGTCGCATGTTGTAATTATCAACATCTTCATTGCAGGTGAACACATGAAGTGCTTCTTTTCAACATTTATCAGGCGAATATTGTCTAATTTTGAAAAGCTGCATGTCACTTTCATTGTGTGTCTGTGTTCGCACTCTATTCAATAGTTCAGCAAACAGTTTGTCTTCCTTTTGTCACATGATTTTTGTTAGTTCAGCGAAGTCACTTCAAAGTGATGGATGAAGCCTGTCAATAGGATTAGAGACAGGACAGAACACAAATTTCTGTTTAACTGGAGGAAGTTGGTACATATCATGAAACACAATTACAGATGTGCCTCTGACTGGTTATTTTGAGGATTTTATTTCTGAGAGCCTATAGTGGATCTGGAGAAGAAGATTACTGCCCACCATTGATATTTGATCCATTATTAATAGCTGCAAGTTGCCTGCCTGGACACTGAGAGTGTTCCTTCATCAGACAGTTTTGTGTAGCTCATTGTTTGACCTAATGGCAATAAAAAAGCTGAGTGCAAGGTAGTTCCCGATATATTATGAGCGGTTGTACTATCTGGACCTGGGAGGTGGTACTCGGAACTCATCAGGGCTTTCTCCTTCTCTCTGTAGTGTCCTCAAAGCTATCTGATAAATAGCAGAAATTAAATGTGATTTTTCGGTTCCAGCAACTCCCGAAACAAAAATAAGCAGATTGTCTGGTACAACACCTGTCTTACTTGACATAGATTTCTTATGACACCAGGATACTACAGACTGAAATATATCTCGCTGTTCAGTATTGAGTTTTTGAACATGAGATCAGTAATTTTCCTCTCCCAATAGGGCAGGCTGAATTTCAAGAGAAGAAATTGCCATGTTAGATGCAACAGGAATCTCTGACAGTGGAGTTATTGAAGATATAGTTTCATCTGAATTTAAAATAGCAAAAGTTTCATCTTCAACTTCTGAGGTATCATCATTTTCTTGAATAGTACTTGAGGCAAGAAGATCAAATGCATGGACTGGAGGACCACATGCCTCCAATTGCTCTACAGCACGAGAAATTATTTCTGAGTGATGTTCGAACTCTGAACGATTTTGTTCAATTATGTTGATGTTCACTCTGTAATGTTCTTCTTAAGTCTGGTACATTTAGCAACTAATTCTGTTCATTTGTCCATGGCAGGAACAACAACAACTGAGAATAGCAATATTACTGTGGTTCTTTGGCTTTCAATTGATGATGGTATCTGATGACAGCCTTTTTCTTTCTTTTTTTCATATAACCCAGTTCATTCTTCAAGGCAATTACATCTGCTTGTTCTTCTTCATCCTCCTCATCATCATCTGAGTTTATGTCATTATTTGATTTTGATGGTATGTATGTCACAGCAAAATCTGCTAAACACATATTCTGAAGCTGACGAAGTGGACAGCCAGCATATCTATCAATGATTGAAGTTGTATAGACATCTTCCTCATCATCATCCTTGTTAATTAGTGAAGAACAGGGCTTCGATAATGCAACTCTCTTATGTGGTAGGTCAGCAGGTACAAATACTGTTGTAAAGTTAGCTTTGAATAATGGTAACTCCAGCAATCGATACACTGCTTCTTGAACACTTAACTCTCTCGCCTTCAGGAATGCTGTACACCAAGCTCAGAGCTGGTCATTCCAACCTTGAGGTGTTATTTCTTTAGATACATTGTTCAAAACATTGGACATCTCTCTCTCTCATCTTTTGTTTTTTAGGCAACCATGTGTGCTATACAAGCATGTGGGTCCAAGCAATATTGCACATCAATATTGGCTTGCCAGGCACACAGAAGAGAGCTGTTGTAGTAATTTATATACATTTCATCAGGTTGTCTTTTCAGAATAACTGTTTTACCTCTCTTTGTGATCGAGATCACATCAATGTACTCTTCATGAGACACACCTGACTGCTCAAGTCTAACTTCCATAGTATGGATACTTGGCTCTTCTATAGCTTTCAAAGCATGCAATACGTGTGATAGAGTATTGATTGCTGTCTCTTCCATACTGTCTTTTCTTTGTTCATCCTCTGTTTTTACAGGTTTTGCTATTAGTGTGCATGGGGAATGCATCGTCAGGTAGATAAAACAGCATTCTGTACCCTTCTTTCTACATGTTGCTGTGTGGTGATGCTTTTGAAGTTTTATCATAAAATGATGAAGTTCTGGATCATCCACTTCTGATGGAACAGAACATGTAACAAACTGGTCTATGAAGGCTGTGATTGTCTGAAGCTGATCTGTTGGTTTTGATGCATTTGCAGTCCACAGAACACAGTGCGCATGATGACTTCCCCTCTGCTGGAATTCTATTCAATATGAATAATGTTCAACCTTGCCCCAGGACTTGTGCTGGACTGAGCAAAAGATCATTGAAAACACATTGTTGTCTATGATCAAAGTGTCCTGCCATGGTAGCTGGATTCGAGCGGAGTAAGACAGATTTGTCTACCCATGTTAGAGCATCGATTTCTTCGTCACTCAATTGTCTTCCTTGTTGCCTTGATATAGTACAAAGGGTATCATGCCAACTCATATCAGCAGATGACATTGTTAGAATGTGAATATTCCAAATTGTTTAACAGCTGCCATTAACTTGTACATCACTTTTTGCCAGTAAGGAGGGGACCCTCCAACAGTTTGTAGAATTTTGTAGGCTTTGTCTTTCATAATGAGTGAATTCAGTTTATCAGGATCTTTAATACATCCAACATTTATGCATTCACTGGTAGGCAATCCTTGACATGACTTCCATAACTTCCAAGTCCATAACTTGTTTATGTTCAGTTACATATTGAGTGAAGAATAAATACTCAATGTTTTTAGCAAACTGCCCTTTCTAGCATTGAAATACTTTTTCGGGGTAATTTTCACTTCCCTATCTTCATTGAATCCATAGCAACCAGTAGGGAAAGCTGAAGAAATTATTGCTCCTCACATGCAGGATCTAACATTATATGAAGAGGATGGTTGCCTTCTCCAGGTGCAATCGACTGTATTTCATCAGTAGTAGGATCTAGTGGCTGAATGCAGGTATCAATCTGTTGCATCGCTTCTTTCATTATTATGCATTATTTCATTTGAATCTGATTCAGTGTCTGAAGGTTCACTCTCATTATCACTATCAGCAGCAGCAACTTCCTCCAGCAGCAACTTCCTAGGTCTTTGGTGTCAAGCTTTCCATACTTCTTCATTCTCTTCTTGACAAATAGCATCCCAATCTTCTGTTTCTGTGATAGTTTGATAATGTTTGTTATTTGCCAAAAGCCATTTGAGGGCCAATTTGATTCTATCAGGACGTACATGTCGGTAGATCACATGTCCTTTATATGCTTTTTTTCTCTTTAGTTTGATTGGTAAGATACTAGAGTTAGACATTGTTCTTGGCAGGCTGGTACAAACTTCTGTTGCATCTACCGGTACATTAACAACCTGCCCCATGATGCCTTTCTGTTTTGCTTTAGGAAGTTGCACTATCTTCATGAATGGATATCGTTTAGCTAGAAGTCTACTTTCCAAATCAGTCAAATCATTGATTATGTTAGGAGTTTCTGAAATTTCCAGTTTGTTTGCTTGAGCTTGGGGTGGGGTCTCATTTCTTCTCAATATATATTGATTGCAAGTGCAGCAAATGTAACATATGCCATCAAGTGAATGCTTGTTTGTATTCAAGGATAAAGCCAACTCTGTATTCATGCTGAACTTCACAACACTCTACTTATAGAAAAATGATGGCAGACTGTACATACATATTCAGGTGTTTCATTTTTATGCTTTTTGAACACTGTCATGGCAGCATCAATATCAGAAACCAGTTGCTTTTCCCGTTTTCTTCACCTGTCATCTAACATCTGAGACTTTTTCCTGGGAGAAATATTTAACCTCTTCTTTTTCCGGCTTTCAGTGTTTTTCGACGTTATTTCTTTCTTTTCCTTTGACGGAAGTTCAGACCTCTTCCTTTTGTTGCTTTCAGTTTCATTTGACATTATTTCTGTCATTTTTACTACTGGGAGTTCCAACCTTTTCTTTTTTCTGCTTTCAGTGTCTTTTGACCTTATTTCTTTCTTTTCCTCTACTTGGAGTTCAGACCTCTTCCTTTTTCTGCTTTCAGTTTCATTCGACCTTATTTCTTCCATTTTCTCTACTGGGAGTTGCAACCTTTCTCTCTTTCTCCTTGCAGTTTCATTTAATTTTATTTCGTTTTTCAATTCTGTTGGCAGTATTTTTCTTTTCCTTTTCTGGAGAGCAGCATTTCATTTGTGTATTAAATTCTTCATTTCATCTGTAAGATTCTTCTTCCACCTTTCTTTATAGACTCTTTTGCACTCATGTTTTGTCCCTTTATGAGATACATCTGCCGCTTTCTCACTGTTATTTTCTTGTCCACATTTTAGTTTTGCAATCTTAGAAAAATGTGCTATCTGCTGCTGTCGTCTTTGTAAGTAATCATCTACCCATGTCTCTTTTGGTTCAGGAACGAATACATTGATGGTACCTAACAAATTTGTTTTTTCCGAAAAAGATTCTTCAATGGTTTCTGATGAGCACTTTGTTTCCTTCTGTTTGGAAACCTCCCTCGCTTTTCATTTCTGTTCCCACTCGTATTCTTTTCTGCATCTATTCATTTTGTAGAAAAACGTATTATTAGTTGAAAAGTACTGCTGTTTTTAAGCTTCAATAAGGGATGATATTTTCTGAAACTAAAAAATACTACTTTAATTGTTGGTTCATTTTTGTCAGGTAATACAATATGTACAACAAACTGCAAAACAAAGTGTTAAGCTTTGTCCCTGCAGCTAGGAATTAAAGTGTTCATAGACTGAATGACCTTGATCTATGACCTTGACCATCATCTCCCTATAAGGAACATGTATGTCAAGTTTCAGCAAAATCCAATGAAGTACCTCAGAGTTATGGAGAGGACACAAAAATTTACTGGTGCAACCAACATCCAAGTTTGGAAGCACCCTGTGACCTTGACTTTCAATGAATGACAATGAGATTATATCGTGACACACCATCATCCTTAGCTTGATCACTACGCTCAATTTACTTTGCATCAGCTGATTCCCACAAAAATTTTGGAATGGACACGAACAGTAGCGTTCCTTGATTTGGATATGAGAATGATCTTAATCTGTGACCTTGAACTCCATCGGACAAAAAAAAAATTTGTGTGTGACACATCGTCACTAGATAAGCAACATGTATGCCAAGTTTCAACAAAATCCAAGAAAGCATCTCAGAGTTATGGAGCAGACATGAAAAGCTTCCTGGCGGACAGACATATGGACAAACGGATGGAAATGAGGTTATATCATGACACACCAGCATCCTTAGCTTGATCACTATGCTCAATTTCCTTTGCATCACCTGATTTCCACAAAAGTTATGAAGCTGATATGAAAATCTTCCTGATGGACAGACAGACAGACAGACAGACAGAAATGACGCTATATTGCGACACACCAGAATCCTTAGCTTGATCACTATGCTCAGTTTCCTTTGCATCACCCGATTTCCACAAAAGTTATGGAGTGGACATGAACAGTTGTTTTCCTTGATTTGGATATGAGAATGACCTTGATGTATGACCTTGACCCTCAATGGATAAAAAAAAATTGTGCACGACACATCGTCTCCCTATAAGGAACATGTATGTCAAGTTGTAGCAAAACAAAACAAACAAAGCGAACAAAGCATCTCAAAGTTATGGAGCGGACACAAAATTTACTGGTGCATCCGAGGTTTGGAAGCACCTTGTGACCTTGACTTTTAACGAATGACAATGAGGTTATATCGCAACACACTATCATTCTTATCTTGATCGCTATGCTTAATTTACTTTGTATCAGGTGATTCCCACAAAAATTATGAAGCGGACACAAACAGTAGTGTTCCTTGATTTGGATATGAGAATGACCTTGATCTGTGACCTGACCTTGACCTCCATCAAACAAACAAAATTTGTGCGCGAGACATCGTCTCCCCAGAAGCAACATGTATGCCAAGTTTCAACAAAATCCAATCATGCCTCTCATAGTTATGGAGCAGACACGAACATATTCCTTACGGATGGGCAGATGGACGGACAGAAATGACAAACACTATATGCCCCCCGAAAAAAAATTAAAAACTATTTAACAGCTGGTGAATGGAGAACCCTCAAGAAACTTAAAAAATGTAAGAAATGAGTTATAAAGACCCAGGATTCAGATTTTGGGCTCCTTATAAGAACCCAAATTTTTACTTAGTGCAATATGAAGAAAATTCTTAAAATCCTCTTCAGATCAACCAGTCAGGATCTTTTAATATTTGGTGTTCAGAATCATTGGGGGCTCAAATTCAAGTTTGTTCCAATCAAGTCTCTGGGTTCATATTTGGGCTCTCAATGGGAGCCCAAATTTTAACTTCATGCAATATGAGGAATATTCTTCAACCTAGAACCTTAGGGAGAATTTAATATTTGTTTATTGGAATGAATTCTGCCTGTGAGTGATTGGGCCAAGTGTGGTCAAATTTAGACAGTTGCAAATGCGAGTGAATAAGGTTGATGTTTGTTCAAATAAGAACCACCTGAGGCCTTGGGGGGGGGGGGGGGGGGGGGTATGGGGGGGGGGGGGATAGGTGGGAACTATTTTATTGTTTGGGCTGTAAAATGAGTTTTGAAGGATTTTAAGTGATTTTATGAAAATTGTTTTGTTAGGCTGAGCACTACCCTTAGCTGTGGTGGGGTCCATTGGGTGAATTTTTTTGGTGTACTCCTACCCCCCCCCCCCCCCCTCCCAATAAAATTAATTCACCCCCACCCCGAGAAAAAAAAATCACCCCAATGGATTGCCTGCCCCCCACATACACACACAGATACTCCCCAAGGAAAAATATATCGTTAGCACAGTCAGATAATTACTATAGACAATGATGCAAGATTATCCAGTCTATTAGTAGAGTAAAACAACACAGATCCATGACCATTTCAGCCTGGCATTTGTTTGAATATGTTTTTCAAGACGTCTTAGTATCACGTCTCATTGATGAAGGTCAGATCGACACATAAAAAAGAAAGAAAATCAATAGCTCACATTTAAAGGTTGCTCCAAACCAGCACAACATGTTTCAAAGCAATCAGATCATAAATGTGACCTGTGCAATGTGCTAAAGGAAATTGTCACAACAGGGCAAAGTTGAAGGTTGTTGCTAACTGCAATCTTTTTGACGGAAATGAAATAAGTTTCAAAGCAATCCATTCATGAATGTACCTTGTAGGGCATGCCAAAGGAAAATGCTGATGCACAAATGCAGTAAGTCTGAAGGTCATTGCTAACAGCAACTTTTTTGACGAAAATGGAATAAAATCAATAGCTCCCAACTAGAGGTCACCTCAAATAAGTACACCAAGTTTCAAAGTGATTTGATGATAAATGCAACCTGTTCAGTGTGCCAAAGGAAATTGTTGATGTCCAAACAGATAACTTGAATGTTGTTGCTAACGGCAACGTTTCTCGATGGAAATGGAATAAAATCAAAAGCTCCCATCTAGAGGTCAGCCCAGTTTTGAAGTGATCCATTCATGAGTGCACCCTGCAGGGCGTGCAAAAGGAAAATATTGTTGCACAAATCCACAAAGTTCAAAGGTTAGGGTAACAGCAACACTTTTCAATGGAAATGAAATAAAATTGATAGCTCCTATCTAGAGGTCACCCTGAATATGCATATAAAGTTTCAAAGTGATCCGATGAAGAGACCTGGGCAGTGTGCCAAAGGAAATTGTTGACGTACAAAATGGATAAGTTAAACAGTGTTGCTAACGCCAATGTTTCTCAACAGACATGAAAGAAAATCAATGGCTCCCATCTAGAGGTCACCCCAAACAAGCACACCAAGTTCAAAGCAATCCATTCATGAATGCACCCTGCAGGGCATGCTAAAGGAAAAATTGATGCACAAAGTTCAGAGGTGTTGCTAACGGCAATATTTTTTGTTGGAAATGAAAGAAAATCAATAGCTCCCATCTAGAGGTCACCCCGAACAAACACACATACTAAGTTTCAAAGTGATCTGATGATAAATGCGACCTGTGCAGTGTGCCAAAGGAAATTGTTGATGTACAAAATGGAATAGCTGAATGTCATTGCTAACGGCAACATTTCTCAATGGGAATGAAAGAAAATAGATACCTCCCATCTAGACGTCACCCCAAACAAGCATACCAAGTTTCAAAGCAATCGATTCATAAATGTGTCCTGTAGGACATGCCAAAGTAATATATTGATGCACATATGCACGAAGTTCAAAGGTCATTGCTAAAGGCAACGTTTTTTATGGAAATGGAAGAAAATCAATAGCTCCCATTTAGAGGTCACCCCAAACCAGCAAACCAAGTTTCAAAGAGATTTGATCATAAATGTGACCTGTGTGGTGTGCTAAATGAAATTGTTAACATACAAAATGGATGATTTGAACGTTGTTGCTAGCGGCAACGTTTCTTGATGGAAACAAAAGAAAATCGAAAGCTCCCATCTAGAAGTCATCCCAAATAAGCATACCACGTTTCAAAGCAATCCATTCATAAATGTGCCCAGAAGGGCATGCCAAAGGAATATATTGATGCACAAATGCACTAAGTTCAAAAGTCGTTGCCAACAACATTTTTTGACAGAAATAAAAGAAAATCGACAGCTCATATCTAGAGGTCACCCCAAACAATCATACCAAGTTTCAAAGCGATCCGATCATAAATACAACCTGTGCGGTGTGCCAAAGGAAATTGTGGATAAACATACATATGTATATATGTACGTAAGCCGACAGATTGGAAGTGACGGCAAAAGCTCAGCTTGACTTTGTCAAGTTGAGCTAAAAATAAATACCCACACTCCCAGTCGAAAATATACTAAATAATATTTAAATAACTATTTAGTACGGATTAAATGAACACACCATAAATACTTCTGTTCATACAGATGACCTAATTTAAAAAATTACTGACACACGGTTTTCCAAAAATGCAGATTTGATCTGCAGATAATTGTGGTATTTTGAGGAGAAAATTGATAGTCATATACTGAGTCAAAAAAGAAAGTGTAATAAGAAACAAATGTGAAAAAATAGCATAAAGGATGAAATATAATAGTTCAAATGTTACATGTTTGTGGACAAGAAGTCATGCAAAGAGTTTAATGACATGTTGTTGTTGTCCACCAAACCCTATACAATTGTGCTACGGATTTCAAAATAGCACATGCTACCCGAGAATGTCAAATTGAATGGGTGACCGACGATTTTCTTTGTGTTATGTTGTGCTAGAGAGCTTGGGTTATTGAGAAAACACTAGTTTTTGTCTTCCGACATTTTAAAAAATGCCAAGGTTAACCAAAAATCAGAGGTTGCATGCCATTGGTATGCATGAGGCTGGGATACCCCCAGATGAGCTCGCTGCTGAGTTTGGAGTCATTGTGGCCACTATTTACTGTCTCATTGGAAGGTATAGAACCACTGGATCTACTGCCAACCGACCATGTTCAAATCGACCAAGAGTTACAACCCTGCACAAGACTGACACATCAGGACGTCTCACTTGTGGGATCGCTTCCTTCCGGCAACGAGGACAGCAGCAATTACTCCTGGTAGAACTAACAATAGAATCAGTGCACAAACTGTCTGCAACAGACTCGCTGAACACGGCATCTGAAGTAGGCATTCATACCCTGGACCAATCCTTACCCAACATCATCGTACCGTCAGAATGGAAAGGGTAGGTCAGGGTGTACACTGGACTCAGCAGCGTTGGAGCACAGTTCTTTTTGGTGATGAATCACAATTTTGTCTATGGCGTGCTGATGGTAGGGCAAGAGTGTATCGCCGACGAGGAGAATGGTTTTCTGATGCTTGATTGCGGGAATGCGACCGTTTTGGCGGGGGTAGTGTAATGGTTTGGGCAGGAATTTCCTTGCACCATCGAACGCAGTTGATCTTCATCGATGGTAATCTGAATGGACAGCGATATAGGGACAAAATTCTTAACGCTGTTGTTGTCCCATTGTTCAACGCTAAATTCAGATTGCAGTTATTCCAGCAAGACAATGCCCAATGTCACGTGGCGCATATCATGTCGTGACTTTCTTAAGGAGCAGAGCATCAAACTTCTTCCCTGGCTCCCACTTTTGCCAGATTTGTCGCCAATCGAGCATCTTTGGGATAAATTGGACCGTCGGGTACAACTTCACGATCTTCAGACGTTAGGCGATTTACGTAATGTTCTAAGGCAGGAGTGAAATGCAATACCACAGGGCTACATCCAGAGACTTATCAGGTCCATGCGCCATTGATGTCTTGCCATCCAAGAGTCAAACGGTGGACATACACACTATTGACTGAATGTGTGAACTTTTCATTTCACCCCATGTCTGAATTGCAATGTCCTGACCTGATGCTGGCAACAGTAAGAATATGAAATTATGCAAATTCATACACCTAGACTTGAAATATGAATTTACAATAATTTGTTTAGGATTAAAGTCGATTTTTTTTTAACCTACTCACAATTGTTTACAATTGGCTGTAACGTAAGTGCAAGCCCTACTTCGGAACTAACTCAAGCTTTCAGAAACTTTTCCAAACAAGCTGGAAAAGTAATAGAGTGCAAAAGCACGAAAAAGATCGAAAAATGGTCGAGCGAGAACAGCGCTCGAAATTACAGGTACTCTCTCTGCACACCTCTTGCTTTTACTGAGCGCATGCGCAACAACCGTGACGTCAATTCCGTATTTCTGCCAACGAGAAGTTTGTGATTTAGCGGGGAGGCATCGATATCAAAGATATCCCCAAGGAGGGTGGGCCTCTGGTAAACAATTGTGGTAGGTATGTTAAGAAACAAAATTTACTAAAAAATTTTAATAATACTAAAAAAAATTGCTCCTCAAAGTTTATTATACTTTTTTTTTTGAATCAGTATATAATAAATACAAAGATCTTGTAATCTATTAAAGAATTACTCTCATAACTGAATTCCCATTGTTTTTAGACCTCTTTGTCCCCACTACATCCAATATAAGCATTTAATCTATTACATGTAGGGCATAGTAGAATAAATGCTAAATTTATCACTGCAATACAGGAAAATGTTAATAATTTTTACTGGAAAAGTGGCTTTTGAATTAAGAAGGTTGTGTTGTATTCTGTTAAGTGAAATTCACTCAACAGCTATACTGTAGTCAAGGGTTAAAATCTTATTCACACATTATTCTTGAAATACAAAACTAACCCAACAAAATTAAAATATTATGAATGAGTTTATTGCAAACATCAAAACACTTATGTGAATGTATCACAGATATGCTTTCACTTGTAACATACAGTTGTAGTAGAAATAATTGTTCCTCTTGAGAGGGGTGTTTCCAGAACTAAAACTAATATTGAAGACTTTATGAAGAATATTTTTAAATACCATTCATTTTTAATATTTCTAGCACCAAGCCAGTTAACAAATACATACATGGTTGATAATATAACTGTGTGAAAAAATGTGCTTGGGGCCTTGAAACTGAGATGCAGAAATTCAAACACTTCCAAGCATTTCATGTTTATATGAAATAAGTTTTTATCCACTATGTATAGGCTAATAATGAGGATGGAATTTGAGCATGCAAAACTTTGGAAATTCTCTAGCAGTGTACTTAACTAAAATTATAATATGTGAAAAATGTGCTATTAAATATAAGTGATTTCACACCAGATACAATGTTAGCATTGCAACAAAGTAATGATTAACTGTTTATTTCTTTTCTCAGTTCAAGAGTGTGATGCCACTGATTTTAAACTCTGTTTACACCACAAGATTTGCACACAAGTCTTTTTTACAAATATGCAAATCTGCACACATGTGCAAATCTTGTATAAGGCCACACAAAATGAATTAATTGACTCTCAGGCATTTTTTTTTCAAATCAGTGAGGGGTGGGGTATATTTTTTTATTTTAAATTTTTTTCTTGCATATAATCAGTATGGATTGAGAGGCTTTTTATTGTCTTTTCACACACAGAATATATAGAAAGTGCAAAATTATACAAATCAACTCATTTAATTTTAACCCCCAAGGGCCTAATTCTGACTTTGATAACTTTTACTGCAATGGAACAGGTGTTCTAACATGCTGTCTCTGGGGAAACTTGCACGATACATTCTGAGAACGTTGGCAGTCATTTCTAGGCAAGTCTAAAAATGACTGCAAAGCCACATGATGTAGCCTGTCTTTAGCTATGCTCTTCAGATTTCAGTTGCATACATCAATAAAAAAAATATAAAAAAGTTTGGAGCTACCTATTTTGTAGTAATATTGGAAGACATCAAAAGGCAGTAAGAACATCCAATGAGGGCATTCAATTTCAGTTAGGGACTGCCCGAGATTCAAAACATTTTTTTGAAAATTTACACCTAGTAAGGACGAGGTGCAAAGTTACTACAAGATATAAGTAAAAGTTTATTGAGTGAGTATTTTATAATTCAAGGTGTATTTGGTCACATAAATGCACACCAAATTTACTCACATCAGTATTTTGCCAAAATGATTGCATCCTCATTTATTATATATCATATGAAGCACTAAAGGCAGTTCTCAGACTGAATTCAATACTTTTCTGTTAAATTTACTACAGATTTACTTCAGATGCTTAAATTACATATGGACACATGACAAATGTACTTTTATATATGTGAACAAATTTACATATGTGTATATGTACTTCTGTGTGCAGCTTTCATCAAATAAATGGCCCTTCACTGATTATAAATTTGACGCAATAAATCATAGAGAGAGTCAAAATTATTCAGTGAGTATTAGATGTGAGAGGTTTTACATCAAGGGTTTGGTTTAAGTTTTTTTACAAGCCAAAAATGCAATTTTTTTTTGGTTTCAGTTTAGTCTGTGTTTAAGGGCTCTTTTAAGGTTATTAGTCCAAGACAATCAGTCTAACACAACTTTTCATCTTGCTGATGTCTCAACATGTTCAACAAGAGCTGGACTGTCATCTGGTGCATACTCCCACGTGGTGTACCGCCTAGTGTGGGCATACCTATGACCAACAAATATTATTTATGAATATTCTTGTACGGACTGACAGACGGATGGACGCAATCCAGTATACCCCCCCCCCCCCCATTTTCTTCGAAAGTTTTCAACAATTTCCAACAATTTTTAAGTCAAAAGGTATGGTAAATTGTTTGGTGTTTGGAAGTTTTATGCAATGAGGCAGAAGCCTTTGTCATAGGCAAACTGCATGCATATTTCACTGAAATCCGATAACCCCAATCCAGTATACCCCCCCCCCCCCCCCCCCCCCCACACACACACACATTTTTTCAACAATTTCTAAGTCAAAAGGTATGGTAAACTGTTTGGTGTTTGGAAGTTTTATGCAATGAGGCAGAAGCCTTTGTCATAGGCAAACTATATGCCATATTTCACTGAAATCCGATAACCTATACCTGAGATGCAGGCTGAACAGACAAATAATGTCTATTTCCTACAATTTCTAAATCAAAAAGGGAGATAACTCTAAAAAGGAGAACGTGAGAAATATCGTTGAATCCTTTTTTTAAAGTCTATACCACAAGCAGTGTTCAAGGCAAATTTCATTGCAATAGAACATTCAATACCCGAGATACTGGCTGAACAGACAAAATTTGGCAAGTGAACAGTAATAAAAAAAAAAATAACTAGTGTGGGCATACCTATGACCAACAAATATTATAGAAAATAATAATTCACTTAAGTTATGAAAGTTATGAATATTCTTGGACGGACTCACACACAGACGGATGGATGGATGGACAGATGGACGGACAGACGCATGTAATCCAGTATACCCCCATTTTCTTCGAAAGTGGGGGTATAATTAATTTTTAGAATGTCACTTGCACTCAGTACCATTATTGGAATCAGATTAGGTTTTTATATAACCATTTTGAATAAAAAATGGGAGACCCTGAAATTGAAAAATCAATAAATTTCACACTGGAAAGGTGCTGAAATATGTATCTTTGATGAAAAGGTATACATAGACATTTTTGTTGGCAGATGATCTCAAACATAATCAAGGTTTTGACCCATCAATCGATGTGTATATAAATCTTGTTAAGTGTATCATTCTTCACCAGTTAGTAGTTATGCACAGGCACACTTGGACATTGTATTGTTTTGACACTGAGATTGACAGAAATCAACAAAGAAGAGAAATCGTTCAATTCAATGTGAAAGATGTGCACAGTTTATATGTGGTGTTGATCATTTGATATGGCAATACGTCGATTTCAGTGAGTCAAAAAACTAATTAATGTCTGTCAAGTAATTATATAACAAGTTTATTTCACATACCATGCATGAAATAAGAGTGTGACCCACTTACAGAACTTATTGCTCCAACCACTTCATTGAGCACTAAAATTCAAAAATGAGGTTCAGGAATGTATTGAGGATCTCAAAATGTTCTTTCCAGAATTTAAATGTCCTCAATTACCTTTGAGTGCCCCAGTGACCTTGACCCATACTCTAAACCTCCAATGAGTGTTAATGGCCCAGACTAGCTGGTGCAAACTCGATATTATCAAGGGCCAAACACAAATTTTGAACCCCCCAATCCCCAAAATTTGCATACAATACCGAAAATTAAAAGTGCTATCTGGCCCTCCATACTTTTACCATCTGCGCATGCACAGTAGTCAGGAAGAGACTGGAATTGGCGCCAACATCATTCTTTGTTTGGCCCTAAAGTCAGTAACAATGATCTGACATCCGTGCTTTAAAATCTCCTTTTTTGAGGATGCCAGACACAAATCAAAGCAACAATTGGTGGATCCAAGGCTGATGATGGAAGTGGTTTCAAACATTCAGGGCTGTAACTTTAATAATTATACAAATTATTTCATGTTTCCCATTTTCGGGACATACGCCTGATGTCATCATTCTTGCTAATGATTATTCCACTGTTTGTTAAGTGTTCCTTCTCTATCCTTCCATGAACCCTTCCTGTTAAACTCCTAAGCTTTTTGGCTATTTTTTATTGAAATTTTTTATTAGATTTCTTGGGAGTTTAACGTGTATTACAGAATGTTTATTCTGTTTATCCCCATGGTTACTTCCTCACCCTAGGGTGTAAGGTCGTTGTTGGTCTTGCATCTTCTATCCGATGTATGGTTTTTTCTTAGTATGAAGATCTAGCTTTGCATCTGGTAGCATTTAAATCGGTTACTGACCTTGGGCCTTTTTGTGTGCCTGATGTCTTGTTTCCGTTTTTTTCCTTTGACGTTGTTTACATTGGCAACGTCCTCAAATATATGTAGTATTTAATTTTATATTACTGTAGGATTGCTGTAGGATACATGGATTATGATTCCGGTAGTGTAGCTCAAAAAATTTGGATTTTGTCCACACTTGGGCTCTATCGGGATGCCCTTGGGCTCATCGAGTTCCCTTGGAGAACTTAGGCATTTTTTTTCAAAATTTTTGGTTTAATTTTTCGAATTTAATTTGTTTGCTATTATTCATGTATCTTTATCATATATTTATTGTGGAGTTTGAAGGAGTGCTATCAACTTTGTATTTTGATTGTAATTATGAAAGCTTTCTGCTCTAAATGCAAAGCTAGGTAGTTGACCTTGGATTTACAAGTTTGTTGCCTTGCCTGCAGTTGATGCACGCCTGCGGATTCTTGTCCTACATGTGTACATTGGGATGACATACGCTGGAGACGGGTGTCACGGTACATTGTTGGCAGTGAGATTCCTATGCCAGAACTCTATCTGCAAGATAATTCGAGTTTATCAGTTTCTTTTTCAGAGGAACAAGAACATGGTGATGGTATTGTGACAGCCATCCAAAGGGTGATACTGTCATCGAACTCTGATGAGCAAACAGAGCTAGCTGCAAAGGTGCTCATGAATATTAAGCAAGGGAAAAGGCCTCTAGTTAGTGTTCTTAATCCCTTGCAAGCAGTGAAGTGGTTACTCCATCCGTGGGAGCCGTGACACCGGGTAAGTCTGTTGCGGTCGAAGGAAGAGTAGATTTGGGTAGAGCGAGCACCTCAAAATCAAAAGCTCACCCAGCGACGACGGAAATAGGGAGGAAGTCAGCAAGTTTCTTTTAGGGAGGCTCGGCGAGGTCAAACAAGACCGCGAGTGGGAGAGGCCCCTCTTGGGGTCAAATGTTGTTTTGAGAAACTTGCACGAGCGGGAGCATACGTCCACACCCGCCGTTCGGGACACTCCATCTAGAATGCAGCCGGGGTTGGCTACAGTCACGGCTTCCTCCATTACGTTACAAAACACACACGACCGCATGCTAGCTACCCGACTTTGGATATCCAGCCAGCTGCGCGAAGACGGAGCCAGTCTTCGCCCATGAAGTCAGACCATCTGGTAACTAGCAATCTGAGGCTTCAATCATTGGGACGTTCAGAGAAGAGATCTATCTCCAGATCTTCGTCCCAGGAGCAGTTAGGGGTGAAAAAACAGAAGACCGCTGCTCCTCAAGCCTCGGTAATGGACTTGCTGTCGCAGATTGCGTAGCTAATCGCAGCATCCCAGCAAGTTCAAGAGCAGCCTTCAGCAGACTCCGGTGGTGAGCTGTCGGACGGTGCTGGGTCGGTCCAGTCATCTGCACATGCAGATGTGATGGACCGAACGTCATAGCTGAATCAGTCGGATGGTGAAAGGGACAAGGAAGAGGATTACCCTTCCCTTTCGGAACAGCATATGGTAGCGATGAATTTTTATTCATCAATACTATCCTGACTTTGTTCCACTGATCAGCAGCAAGCTGCGACTACTAGAGTGAAATCGATGTCATCTCTGGACGCAGATTTCGTGCGGAGGAAAGAGGATGTTCTTTCTTTCCTGAAACAGTCTTGACAGGTGTCGGAGACCTTCGGCCATGTTAACGATGCCATATTCAACCTCTCTAGTGCTGAGAGAAAGGCGGTTTCTTATCGACATCTTCAATAAATATACCGTTCCTTGGACCACTTTCATTTAAAACGGTTGGAGAAGATGTCCAGAGAGCTCTCATCCAATAGAGCGAATCTGAACGCGATGTCCTATGCAGATCACCTCACCAGAGCTATGGCACAACATTTTAATGGGAAGGAATTTGAGGACGTTTGTTCCTGGCTTAAGAGTTCTTTCCTGGGCAGTCATGTATGCCACGTACAACATCGCCATGACAGTGGCAAATTTGGAGTTGATCAGACATGATGCTGCCCTTGCGTCGTCATCACTTATAGATGACAAGGTGAAAAGCTCTCTCCAAGTCGCTCCAGTCTCCGGATATACTATATTTGACGACAAGGTTTTGTTAGTCTATGAACAGGCTACAAAGAAAGCTTCCAGTGCAATGCTACTGAAGTCTGCACCTCAACAACACGCTTCAGCAGACCGAGGTAAGCGAGGCCGTTTCACTTCAAAATAAACTAACTGGAACTCCTCGCGAGGGTACAAAACCCTCTTATACTTACTCCAGAGGTCGTCAGTATAGCGACTCGGGAAAGGGGCGCAGGTCTGATCCAGACTATAGGTCAGATGCCCCTAAGCCAACAGGACGAGGTTCTTTGCGGGGAGGACGTAGTTTCTCCTCCCGTAAGCCTCGTAAGTCGTACAGGTGATGGACAAGACCTCTATTGCTTACAGTTGGTGGAAGGTTATCAAACTTCGCGAGAAACTGGATAGAAGTCATGGAAGATCAGTTGGTGAGAAGTGTAGTCTCAGAAGGCCTACAGTTATCATTCCGAACAAAACCCCCACTTACAAGATGTCCGAGTTGGACAAATCTTCTGGCAGATCCTTTCAAAAGAGAGTCTCTCCTAGCGGAGGTACAGGCTCTCTTATTGAAGGAAGCAATAGAGGTCGTCGAGAATAGACTTCTGTTGATTTCCACTTAGCGGAAGGTTATCAACCTTGCAAAAAAGTGGATGAAAATTGCGGAAGATCAATCGATGAGAATGCAGTCTCAACAGGCCTGCAGCTATCAGTCTGATCAAAGCTGTACGTGTTGGACAAATCTTCTGGCAAATTCTGCCAAGAGAGTCTCTCCTTGCGGAGGTACAGGCTCTCCTATTGAAAAAAAGCAATAGAGGTCGTTGAAATATTCTCCAGGTTTTTTCAAGTCACCTGTTTCTCGTCCCAAAGCCAGACGGATAGTGCATAGATAGGCTGAGACAGCTGTCTTGTTTGGAATAGAGCCATTAGAGGGAATAAGTACGTCTTTTCCCTCTCGGTGTTGTATTCCTTGGTGTCAAGAAATTTAATGCCATTGTGGATGCCATAGTAGCCTTATGTACTGTTACAGCGGTCTTTTCTTATAATTAGCGGCTAGTGTTGTAAGTCTCCATTTAGTGAGCTTTCAAAGGCCTCTAGTGACACAGATATGTCTTCACGTAGACAAAGACTCATTACTGCGTAGCTACCTTGAGATTACTGTCTCTTTGGGAATTACGACTGTTAGAATAGCGGCTCATCATTCCTACCTTGCGTGACGATGGTTGTAAGTCTCCGTTTAGTGAGCTTTCAAGGTCGCTAGATATCTGTCTTCATGGAGAGGAAGACTTCTAAGCTACGTTAGCAAGGCTCTGACCGCTGTCTTTTGGGAATAAAGGTAGAGTGCTTTTCGGTTTGTTGTCCTAGGTGTCATAGACTTAAGTCTTATTGTTTACACCATTGTAGCCTAGCTAGAATCATGAGCGATGTTTTTTCAGTAATTATGCAGTGACATAACTGAATTTATTATCTCTTGGGACTACTGTCTTTTTGTGAATATAGGGCTGTTAAAATAGCGGCTCTTCATTCCCTACCTTGCGCGACGATAGTTCTAAGTCTCTGTTCAGTGAGATGAAGACTTATAAGCTACGGCTAGCTTTGTAAGTCTCCTTAGTGAGCTTCTAAGGCCGTAGTTATCAGCCTTTTAATGGTCTTCACAAATAGGAAGACCTTTAGCTGCTTCAGATAGGTTGAGTTCACTGTCCTATATAGGACATGATACCGTTATGTTAGAGGAGGTTATTCTCTTCCTAACGGTATTGTTGTTGTTAGTTATCTGGGGCGGTTGAAAGTCTCCGTTCAGTGAGCCTTCAAGGTCACAACTTACACCGATATATATCTGTCTTCAAGGAGATGAAGACTTATAAGCTACGGCTAGCTTTGTAAGTCTCCTTAGAGAGCTTCTAAGGCCGCAGTTATCAGCCTTTTAATGGTCTTCACGAATAAGGGACCTTTAGCTGCTTCAGACAGGCTGAGTTTGTTGTCCTATTGGACATGATACCGCATGTTAGAGGAGGTTATTCTCTTCCTACTGGTATGGTTTGGTGTTAGTTATATGAGGCGATAAGCTCTATTGATGATGCCATATTTACCTAGTGTGATTATGTCTATATGGGTATTATTTGTTCATCACGTCCCTCTCCGTCCTTAGTGGCATTATGGAGTAAGTCAGATGTGCGGGAGCCCTGCGGTTCCTATACTATTTGATAACTAACACAAGAGCGATTCAAGTAAAGTGGGGCAGGGGGGTTCAATAGGAATTATTTGTGGACCCCCCCCCCTCCCTGCTGCCCCCCTCCCCCAATGTGTTAAGAGGCGATTACAGGGCAGGACATAGTTTTCTTCCCGTAAGCCTCGTATGCATTAGTATATGAATGCCTTTCATGGCTCCTCGATTGGCGGCTGGGCCGTGTTCTAATGGCGACCTCATGGGCACATCCACTATTTAGTTGGTTTGTTTCCTGTGGTTGTTCTTTATATATGAGCATATGATTCCTTATCAATAAAATTGCTAGCCTTCATGTACCTGTGTGGCTGACATGTCGGTTATCTGGGCGACATTCTCCAGTGTGGCAATTAGTCCACTCTGAAAAGTGTTGCTCAGAGCGGTCTGGCTTTTTCTTACGACGGATGAGTTTATTACTCAGTTAACTGCATAATAACGTCGTATTATTCATTCAGTTTCCTGGTTACACTTGTATCACACGGGCATACAGGCTGTATTCAGATGAGTACATGTGGGATTTCATTGTTCGCGTGCATAATATGTGTATTTATTTGGAAGACGCATTATTGTACAGATTATAGAAATTCTTGCTCTGCTTATAGAGCTCATGAGAATTTTGAGGCTATTTAGATCAGTTATGGAACTGCCAATAGGCCACCTATGCATACTTTCTCAATTCTTGGCATCATTATTCGAAGTGGTATACTCTTTCTCTGAACAGTCATTGGTTGTCAGGAAACAATGAATTATTTCGGGGACGGTCTGTGACTAGTTAATCACAGCTCATTCCATGTTCTAAATCCAGGTTTCCGTGAGATACAGTACACATTCTCATATATTCGCACGTTCAAATGGAGTGTTATTATTGGAATTGTACACTTGAACCGGGTCGCCTGTTGGTTGCCTTAGAAGCATGTTTTCTCTTCAGATAGTTTCCATTGGGATTCAATTGGACAAGTGTATGGTTGTGCGCTGTTTATTACCGGGATCGCCATGATAGCCTTAGCTTCTGAAGTGGCATTAAGCACCAATAATTAATTATAATTAATAACTGGGTGCCTGTTGGGCAAATATATATTGATTATTTGGTACCCGCTTTTCACTGATTCCAGAGCGCTCCCTCTGTTTTCAGGTTCAGTATTTTTTAAATCAGGTTGAAGAGGTTTATTTTGTGTAAAAAGTTTTAAAAAGAGGTTTATTTAGTTTAAAAAGTTTTATTTGCTAAAATAAGTTCAAAGCTGATCCGAGAAAAGTTATCATACCATCATCAGAACCTTTACACCTGAGGCTTATTATTTGGGTTTTTTTGTGAAATTGTTGCTTTCTGTATAATGTATCCAAGGCTTGACTAGACACTAATGAAAATAGTTAGTTGAGCTGTATGAAAAAATTATGTTGGACTTGCTAAGTGAATACTACAAGATTTACCAGTGTTAAAATTAGGACTTCAAAGATGGATGTTCATACTTCTTTCTGTTACTCAGAATAATTTAATATTTTAAACAAATTTTTATTATAGCAGAGTGAGTATCTTCAAATTGCTCTAAAAATTTAAACAACATTTTCAAAACATAAACCAGTTATCATTTTGCACACATAAAAAAGATTTGTAGTCCTTACAAAACATGTCAAACAGAAACCAAGTTCAAAGTGCATGTTAAAAAGAGTATCCAAAGTTTACCAGCAACATGAAGGTATTTTTACTACACAGTAATACTGAAAAATTATTTTCATAAATTACAAATGAGAAATCCCGTGAAAATCTTTGAAGGAAAAATTTGCTTTTCACAATATGCTACATTGAGCATTTCACCTCCTGTAAACTAAATCTGAGGGAACCATACATAGATTGTCGAATATATATCGTGTGGTTGTCTTCACAAGAATCCAAGACTTGGCAAGAAACTACTTTATCAAATGATTTCAAATTATATTATTTCTGTGTAAATGTTCAGCTCTTTGATTGATGGTCAGTGCTTCATTTCTGTCAACATAAGGTAAAGAAGAAAAGGAGCAACGCCAAGTGTTGCATATGTCCTCTTCTGCAATACTACAAATAGCATATTCTGCTCCCCCCCCCCCCCCCCCTCCTCCAAAAAAAAATTACGTGTTTAACTACATGTATCTATAATAATATAAAACAAGGGCAATAACTCTGGTAGGGATGCATGAACAAAACCTGCAATATGTGAATATCATTTCCCCCATGCAGGTCTCTCACCATATCAAAGGACATCAAAATCCAACAACCGGTACTTGAGTAATAATGCAAAAATAATTCATACAGACACTTTTCTAAGTCTCACAAGGGTCATAACTCTGGTAGGCATGTAAGGAAAAAACCCACAATATGTGTCTATCCTTTCCCCCATGCTGGTCTCTCACCATACCAAAGGACATCAAAATCCAACAACCTGTACCTTGAGTTATAATGCAAAATGTGCATACAGACATTTTTCTAAGTCTAACAAGGGCCATAACTCTGGTAAAAATGTGTGAACAAAACCCATAATCTGTGGATATCCTTTGCCCCATGATGGTCTGTCACCATTTCATAGGACATCAAAATCTGACAACTGGTACTTGAGTTATAATGTAAAACGTTTGTATGGACACTTTTCCAAGTCTAACAAGGGCCATAACTCTGGTAAGAATGCATGGGAAAAACCCATAGTCTGTGGATATCTTTTTCCCCATGCTGGTCTCTTGCCATACCAAAGGACATCAAAATCTGACAACCAATACTTGAGTTACAATGCAAAGTACAGACAGAAGTACAGACATACAGATGAGACCTCGACTATATGCCCACAGAAACCTCCTCCAGAGGTTGGGGCATAATAAAAATAGTGTACCTAATTTTATTAAGATATGCAGTTTGAAGAACTAAAATTATAACTGCAGATCTCAAGGGAAGTGATTTTGGAAAGTGTAAGTAATTTTCTTCTTACAAATGTATTTTACACATGAAATAACAAGGTTGGGTTCACCATTAGTGGCATTCTTATAATACAATGCAGAGTAAAGTAAATAACTTGTATCATAATTGCAGGAAAAAATTACATTGCACCCCAGGCCTGCATCCATTCTGAGTTCAGAGAGGCAGAGCCAGGAGGTTTAAAGTAATGACTGGAAGAAAATGTTGCATCCATTCCAAGGCAACAATTTATGTTATTTGTAGCCTCTGTAATACTATGCCTCACATCAGGCCTACCTGTTCTAGCACTTGTAAAATCTCAACAGTATGATACATATAATAATTCCTATGCATCACCTCAAGCCTACCTGGGTTTAGAGCCCAGGTAGGCCTGAGATGTGGCATAGAAATGATAAGATATATCCTTCTCTAATATTTTAGGAGTGAGAGAAAAAGTGCACCTCTGTTGTAAATAAGGTGTGTCGAAGGTGTGAGAGGGTGACATCACATCTCAGAAATGAAGCACTGAAGACTGAAAAAAGAAACATGAAAATTCATGTAAGAAGTCCAGTTTGGCTATATAAATATACAGCTTGTCTCTGAATTTTCATCATTTATTCTTCATGAAAATAACTGCCACTTTGATTTGAACAAAATCGGAGAAGATTCACATGGAACTGCTTCATGCCTCTGTCATTCTAAAATATTCATGAAATGAAATTCAATTAGCATTTTTAAGAATGCAGAACTAAAATGGTTTATGGCATTGAAAATTTGAAAAAAAAATAATATCTTCCAGGTTTGAAGGCATTCCATGACCTTTCACTTGAATAACCAGTCATCTAACAAAAATATAAGCATGCTGTGAATTGTAATATAAAATACACAGTTATAAATTGTGTCATCAACTGAAGTCCATTTTGTGATTTCATGAGTCCATCAACAGTCATGCTTCAACAGTTTTTATTCTGTGGTGCCCACAAGATAATTGAAATTTGATTGAAAATAATTGTTAACATTTTTGCCAATGCATTTAGAAAATTACAAACAATATCTAACCTTGAAATTCTTTCTTTCAAAGCATACCTTAAAATATCTCATTTGAATGACAATAAAACACTTGCTGATGTGAGATATAAAAATATAAACTTTTAGAAGGAAAAAATTTAGAGAAATGCACAGGGAAGCCAAATGCATAATCCAAAGTATTTTGCCATTTTGGAAGTTAAAAGTTATAGTGCAAGTGTCATCTAAAAAAATTACAGTTTCCTGAAAAATGATTTACAGAACAGAAAATGGATTTAATTATTTTGTTTTGAATAAGGTACATGTCAAATGACACTGAGCTCTGTCAAACAAGATCTAATAAATTAAATGCCTATATTGGATGTAAACCCAAAATGTTTATAAATGTGAGAGAATTTGGCAAATGTTGGAATTATTCTTCGACAGCTAAAAAGAATTTTTATTCAATTAACAGTTTACTCTATAACCTACATGCAAATAACAGGTCAAATTTGTGCTGAAAGTATAGTAAATGGTTTGGTGCTTGTAAATTATGTACAATTACCAGGGTTATTCAATTGAAAGTTATACAATTAAGTGGACTCCACTCAGCTAAGTTAGGTCCTGACAGCTCTATACACCTTTTATTACAGTATACTATAGCAAGCAAAAAACTGTCACTGGGCTCTGATTTCAAGTCTCTGGCTATATGGGCAGCCCAAACCTGACTGGATTCCAAAGCTGGAATGGCTTTAATGTAACCTGCAGGTATTACTCTGAGGCTTAATGTTGGAGCACTTTTTCTAAGGTAGGAAAATTGACACAAGTAGAATTAGGCTTTTTAGAACTGAACTTAATATCAAAAACTCAATTTACCACCTCTTGATTTCGACCTTGCCAGCGAAGAAGACTAGACTTCTGTACACTTGTTAGACTGCATTATGTAATAAAATGCATTGTGTAATAACTTATGTATTGTGTAATAAAAACCAATGCATTGTGTAAGAACAACACCTTGTGGAATAAAAAATCCAGCATAATCTAATAATGCATAGTGTCATGTGTAATAACTCATCTGTTATGAATAATAAATGAAAATATTTTCTTCTGTCATAAGTAATAAGTACATGTACACAAGAATAATTCTAAATGCTTATTTGGTAATGGTGTAAAGAACAATATACATCCACGGCTGTCTTCTTTAGAAACTCATCTGACAAAAGCTGTACAGTATTGTTACTTTTAAAACAATGGTTTTGCTCACCCTGCACCAGTATACTCACAAAATTAAATAATATGAACATTACGGAATCCTGGGAACACTCAATAAAGATCTTTATAGAAGCTTTGGGTACATTGCAGGAACATGGCAGCCAAGAAACTTCAGGTATAAGAAATATCCTTTCTGCTGTGAACTTACTGCTGAATCTGGGAACAGTGGATCTTAATAGGATGGTTGATCTTTTTGTCATCTTGGAAATGTGGATATGTAAGTAGTATATCATGTACTATTAGGAGCAACTATTTATCCACCTAAAATCTTAAACTGTGCTACCTCAAGGGAGTGATGTAGTATACTGGAGTTGCGGTCTCAGTGTTCCTAAGTATAATTCAATTAAGTGGAAAAGCTTCAAACCTGGAACAGAATCACCGATTTTCTATTATTTGCATTCCATCTTTTCTCTCCACTTTTGGTCCTACTTTGAAGGTTGTAATGAGAACAGGTGAAGAAGCTGATGTGAGTTCGGAGGATAGAGACTAACATGGTAGTGATGGTCAAAATCAGTTTTTTGTCTATTTTAGTCTAGGTTGTGCTCAAAAGTATTTATCTACCTTGTCTTATGCAATTCCACCTAATGAGACTGACAATGTAGTACAGTGAGGCAAAGTGTGTCCAATTATTCCTGAAGTACTCAATTTAAATGGAAGAGTCTTCAGTGTTAATCAGAATATATTTTGTTATTACTCCAGCCTTTTCTGCTTGCTCGTAGGCCTACTTTCACAGCTGTTTCATGGTTCTGGAGTGTTCCCATACAGTTGGGGAACCACTAACTTGAAACAACTACATATCCCAGACTGGTGTAGCCATTTTGTTGGCTACCACAGTCTCCCCATGTTATAATGTAATACATGTTATGGGTTAGATAACTAAGTTACAGAATATTTGCATTTGAAGAGAGTGTATGGCATGTCATTTTAGGAAATGCCTGGAAAACTGTGGAGCGGAACCTTAAGAGCATTTTGCCGTCAGTGTCAACTCTTCTTGAAGCAGGAAGTTCTTTATTTGTGTTTGAGTTCAAAATACACCATTTTTAAAAAAAAACTTTTATTATTTCTGGTTTGTTTGCAATTGTTAGTGATAGTTAACATTCATCAAATGATATCTCATCACAACTGGAAGGAAATAAGTGGAAATTTTGAGAAATTTGTTGATGTAGCCTAATTTCACAGCATTTTTTAATTTAGGTCAGATTTCAAAAACACATTAAGATAGAGCACTGCATTTCCTAAACACTGAGGCCTGTATACATGATAGATATATGCAATTATGAACAGCCCGGCTGTTATTGTTCACCACAGAACTGCAATCATAGTGTATACTTTTTCATTTTGGTCATTGGTGTCATGTCCGCGTGTCATCCGTCTATTAAGCTGTTTGCTCTTTTATATCAAGAGAGCAACACACCGACCCCAAAGCAATGGTTGTTACTGCTTATTGTTTTACATTTTGATTGTATTTAACACTGCTATTGACAGGACCTAGGTAGTTAATGTGTCTGGTGGTAATAAAAATGCTACCTCCAGTGGCTCCAAGCAATGAGGGGGTTGAGGAGGTGTGGTGTGGATGTGAAAATCAGGCGAAAACTGCCCGCAAAAGCTATTCAGCAGTCACAAAGACTATGCTGTAGCTTTTTACTGTTTGAAAATAGAGACTTGTGTTTTTTGTTCATTCAACTCAGGACAGACTCCAGATTCTTTTGCCCGAGTGAAATCCAAGGGGAGATCACTCCTGTTTTCTCTTAAGGTTCTGCTCTACAGTTTCGCATTATTGCACAGGGGTGAAATTCTAAACATAGGATATATGTTGAAAATAATGCCATGTAAATTGAAGATATATTTTTACTACCAGATATATGATTACATTAGGCTATTTGTTGGACAAGAGAATTTTTGAAGTTTTGATTCTAAAGTTGGAGGCTGATTCATAGGGGTAAATTACCAGATGAATTATGTGAAACAGTGGCTTCAAAAAATCAGCAATTTTTTAAAATGTAATTTTTACACAGGTTTGTTATCCTGGTACTAAAAAATGAGACAGAAACATGGAATTTTTTTTCTCCACATTTTTGAAATAGGGGGTTATATGCTCCAGGGTTAGGTGAATGGGGATAGTGGGAAAATTCTGCTTTTGAGGCTGCTGGGTGGCTGAAAATGACTGGTATCGGCATTTTTTCATGCAATTTTGCAGGCTGAAGTCTTGTCTTTGACAATAAATTATTTCACCCATATTCTGATTATTTATTTCTACTTAGTCATATAGTGTTATATGTTTTCAGTGGATTTGGGAAATGGAATACATGTTATGGTTTAGATAACTAAATTACAGAATATTTGCATTTGAAGAGAATGCATGGCATGTCATTTCATGAAATATCTGGAAAACTGTGGAGCCGAACCTAAGAACCCCATATTCCCACATGTAGATACAATACTCTTGTAAAGAGGATCTTTATTCAGTGTTCTCAGGGTTCAATGTTGCTTGTATACTTTAGTTTTGTTTATATACTTATATGAGATGGGTGAAGCCATCACACTCAAACCATATGTATTGTTTTTTGGTTTGGTATGGGCATATGTTACTACATTGAAAAACCACACCTGAAAACGAACACATCTATGGGTAGATTTTGATTACAAATGAAGTCTGTGGATTGATTCTTGGTAACTTGTGCTTGCTACTCATATTAGTAATGACTGAAGATATATATGGTCAATATTTTGGTGAGTCTTGAAACAATACATTGTTTTTTATTACATATGGTTGTGTTTTTAGTTACACATTACATCATTAGTACACAATGCATTGATTTTAACAATGCAGTCTAACAGCACAGCCCAGCTTGGTAAATTTTCTACTTCTCTATCAGTTGTCAGTATATCTCTGATGTATAAGTTTTGTCATGTCATGTCTCTGAAGACCCCAGAAATAGGATACATGGTCTACAGTTATACACATAAATTGGTACAGGTGTGCAATCATGAAAAATTATTCTGTGACACATAAAAAAGAAACACTGATGGTAAGGCAGCTTGCATGAAATAAATCGGAAACCAGAAATTAAAAATAAACTATAGCTGATTATGTTTGCCTGCTATCATGCAAACATAGAGAGTTTCCAGAAATGGTTAAAAATACAGGGCTGATTCAAAAAGGATATATGGAATTTTGAAGATCTACCCATGCGCAAACTTTTACTTCAATCTGACATTGGAAAGCACCCTTTTTGGGTGGGTGAAAAAATGGGGCATTTTTTGTTAAAGTTGTTACCCAAATATTTCATGTCCCCTTAACTCAGAAACAGTAAGAGATATTTTAGAATTCCCACATGTGCCTGAAAGAGGATGCAAAGTTCTATCCACATACAAAATTTCATAGAAATCAGACAGTTTTTGCATTTACCCCTTTTGGGTGATGACGTCATGAATATTCAGTTCACTGAAATGGGGACTTTATGTAATTTGTTTGGTTTGAGGTGAAAACAAGCAAAGTTTCAGCACTGAAAACCAAAAAGTTATCCAGCCAAAAAATGATTCTACTTCTTAATTCTCTTCTGGCTCCTGCCAGAAGAGAGTTAAGATGTTGAATCAATTTTTTTTTTACAAATGTAGCTCTCTCTCTACTGGTTTCTAACACCACCGAAAATTTCAAAAGTGAGAGTTGCATTCTTTAGATGTTATCACATGCACAAAATCCCTTTTTATGGCATTTTGACCAAAACATTCCAAGGGCAATACAATAACTCAAAAATGGACAGCGACATCCAAAAAAAAAAATCAAATTCTAGGATTCATGAGGTTTATCCCCATTTTAATTTCAAAGTAATCAGACTATTTTTTAAATTCTGTTTTTTGGCATGTTCTGTAAGAGTTAAAGATATTCACGCAGATCCATCTCTTTTATTGCAATTGAGTGAGCATGTTGTTGTGTATTGATATCCAAAATTTCATATTTCTATGACAAATAGTTCTTTCAGAATATAATGAAAATTGTTTTCAAGAAAATGGAGCTGGAAACTGCAAAGGTCAAAAATTTTGTATGTAGCAAAATCAGCGCATTTAGCTGCCACTAGGTCCTATAACATGAAATAAAAAGGTTAAGCCAAAAAATTCAGCAAAAATGCAAAAATGTTGCAAGAAAAAAAGAAAGAATGAGGATACCAATTGAAACCTGGAGACTTTATAATGGGAGATGCGATGAGATGAAATAGTGAAGACACAGGGTTCATATTATAGTGAAATGAGCATTTCACTTGAATTGCATTTCATTAGTTTGTATTTACCTCAAAGTTAGTTTGTTCAATCAGAATGCTGGAATACTCTATAAGGGTTCCGCCGTATCAGGTAACTTATCTGATATTATTTTATCTTGGGTGAGTAGCTGCCATTGCTATTTTGATGCATTTCCACTTGCTTTAAATTTTCAAAATTTGAATTAATACAAAATAAGAGAATTTAAGTACCAAAAATATTTTCAAGATATCGTATTTATTGATTTAAAACATTAAATATTTAAAAAAATGGACAGAAAATTTTATTTGTAGTCCCAAAAGTTTGTTGTTTTTACGATTCTATCGATTTTTTATGCTGAAGCAAACATTTTCTTTAAAGTTTACTCAACAAATAAAACGTGATTTTGTGAACATTTGAAAGTGCTCTGTTAACCCTTTTCAGGTGGTAATGACAGTAAATACTTGTAAGGGTATTTCAGATATGCTTGTAGCGATACATTTTATTTTGTAAGCAAATATCGTACTTTGATCAGCAATGATTGTTTACAGCCACCATGGATGCATACCGATACCAGTTACTGTTGATTCTGCATTTACATGGACTCTCAACATAATAAATATGTTATATGGCTGGCAGATATATTTCCATACAAGGATCTGAGTGTTCATATCAGGGTTGGCTTCACCTCACCTGATATGAATTCTTATCGCCTGTATGGAAATGTATACTGACGCAAGGTGACCCTTGCTGTCAAAAGTGTTGTTAAACTCCAATAAATAAATAAACCATGTGATGTACAATATCACCTCTGACATGTGTAATAAACACAGCATGGACATTATTGTCATGAAGCAGTGTATATAAAGCAGAATAGGTTCTATTTAGTGTGATGAGCAGTAAAGCAGATTAAATTTATATAATGAAAAGCAAAAATTTACCTCTTCTAAAAATTCTCTAATGTTGATAACATGAGGCTGTGGGAAGACATTCAGAATGGAAAATCCTACAGAAGTATAAAATTTATTATTGCATAAGATATGTTAACACTGTATGAATAATGTATCGGAAATACACTTCATTTTATGGCAGAACTCTAACCTGCCAGTATCACACCCATTTCAGCGAATGAAGCAGTAGTCAACAGTTTTATGGTTGTTTCACAGACACTTCACACAATCTATTATTTGTGCTCGCAGTGCAGAGACCAATATGCTATGTACAGCAACACCTCTCCAGATACAAAAAATCTGAATAAAGCTGGATAAACTTCAATTTTGGAAGTTTCAAAGTTATCGCCGAGACATTTTTTTGTGTACAGTGTTTGAGGGTTTGCTATTTGGCTTGCAGGAATGACCTTGCTGAAACACTTTTATAAATTATGTGTTACACACCACCTCAATGTACTCTTTATACATCAGAAAGCTGGTAACATTTATCTGTTGTGTAATATCAGAGTTAATGTCACAACACAATTTTAACTAACTTTCATACAAGGGACCTGAAACAAGACCTTGATCTTGATGGGTAGGTTTGACACATTTCCTTCATATTTCTAAATTGATTTGCTAAATGTCGTCCAACCTTATTAAAGTTAATCTTTAACAGAAGACAGAGAGATTGCTGGAGATGGACAGGTACATGTGGATACAGAGAAAAATGAAATTATTTATGGATAAATGGATGGATTGGTGGCTGAATAGATGGAAAGAGATTGTTCTAAAACAAAACTAGCAAACAGATCCAATCACTACAACCCTATAAGTTGTGCCAGAAGCATATAAACATTTTATCATTCAGAAAATGGCAGCAATTAAGATAAAAAAAGAGCTTCCCAAGGATCAATGTCAGGTGAAGGTATTATTGGTCAGAGAATAGAAAATGTGATTTTCACAACAAACATAGCTTTCAAGTACACATTTTGACTGAAATGAACCAAAAAATTAACTGACTATATTTTTCATGGGCTTTCCATGACATTTTCATAGAAAGACTGGTTTTCAGGCATTATCAAGGGCTTGGGATTTCATAAAATTCAAGTACTTTTAAGCACTTTCAAGGATCCATACAAACCCTGTGACTATGCTGAGGTTGATATAGGGTCCTGCAAAGTGAGTGAAATCAGCTGACTGATTCCTTTCCTCTCAAATCTGTTTCGTAGGAATATATAGCTTGGTATCAGTCATCTTCATTATCTTACAAAATGTATAGTTCAGATGGAAATTGTATATAAACTAGAGATGGTCTGTCACCTGGTATACCCCCACCATGGCATACCAGCTAGTGTGGGTGACTGAAAAGGGGCATTCAATTTTTCTAAGTAAAAAAAAATCCAATATGGCCACCAGTCGGCCATCTTGGATCCAATCGGGAAAAAGATTATGTCACACACTGCTCCTCATCATGTTGATCATTTTGGTGAAGTTTCATGAAAATGTGACTAAAACTGTGGAAGTAGTTTGCTCCACAAGTATTTTGCAAAATCCAAAATGATCTCTAGTCGGCCATCTTGAATCAGATCGGGAAATCATTTATGTCACACACTGCTCCTCATCATGTCGATCAATTTATATTGAGTTTCATGAAAATGCAGCAAAAACTGTAGAAGTAGTTCGCTCCACAAGTATTTTGCAAAATCCAATATGGCCACCAGTAGGTCATCTTGAATCCAATCTGGAAAAAAAGTATATCACGCACTTCCCCTCATCATGTTGATCATTTTTTGTGAAGTTTCATGGAAATGCAACTAAAACTATGGAAGTAGTTTGCTCCACAAGTTTACATGTGCAACGGACGAACTACAGACCGACAGACAAGTTGCCTCCAATATACCCCCTTAAACTTTGTTTTGTGGGGGTATAATAATGTTGAAATAAAAGACTGAGTGTAATTTCTGCTACATTAACATAAATAACATCTTCATTCATGTCACCAGCTATGCTAATTCCAATATCACTTATCACACCACTGTTAAATGTAAATATAACGTTTTCAAGCAATATCAATGATGAACTATAATCCTTACAGGGTAATACTCCAACTACATCATCAAGTCATGCCTTCGAGGAAGGCATGCCTTGATGATGTAGTTGGATTATTTTATCAGTCGGGACTTGAGCCATCACAGTTGGAACAAATCAGGTTTATAGCACACCAACCACCATCGCTCATTCTCAAGATGCCACTGATTCAATTTGGGATTCGATTCAATTTCGAATAATAGACATGATTTGATTTGAGATCTGATTTGAATCAAAAAATTTAAATGTGTAATTCGCAGGGCCCTAGGTTGATGGAAGAGAAGCCGCAGCAACACCGTCTACATGGAATGCCATAGAAATTTGAACCTAGATTCTTTAACTCAATAGTGGATTAAACACCAGGTTACATTTGCTCATAGTGTGAGTACAATCTGTCTTTCTCCATTAAACAGCAGACACACTTATTTCAGACACAACACTTTTTTCTTTCTTACAACACTCTAGACTGTATTTTAGGCTGTGAAGCAGCCAAATAGTCTTTATTTCAATATTCTTAAAGGTGACTTCAGGGTTTAATCCTAGGATTTTTAGGGGCCGAATTTCTTCCCCATTCCCAGTGTGAAATAGGCAGTGAAATTCTCAAATGAACTAACCATGTTTTCCCTGACCTACCAGTAATCCAAACAGCAAAGAGTCCAGGTCCTGGAATATATCACATGCATACATGCAGGTACAAAATTGCAATGGATTATGTTTTGACAGAGTTTAATACAGGGTAAGTTGCCAAAGCTGCTTTAAGAACCTTAATTCCAAATTGTCAGTCACCACTGATCTTTTTGTGATCCCTGGAACTATGACGTAGGCTGTTTGAACTTTACTGGTCTAGATGATCCTATTGTGGATCCTCCTGAAAAAAAAACCCTTCCCAATTTCCTTGGATTAAACCCTGGGTGACTTAAAAGGAATGGCATCGTATTATATGGTGATATATGGTAAGGATTTTAATTTACCTCAAAAAATGCACTTTTATGCTAATGTTGATAAATATTAAATATATTTTATGGTCATTAATAAAAAGATTTAGAGGAAGTTGGAACATTTTTATCAGCAACTATCCCCTTTTACATGCAAGACGAGTTTATAGTTAACTACCTCATTCATTAGAGAATCTTCAATGAGTCCCCACTTTATATTGAAATTTACAAAACGAGTTCAGTAAATTTGGTCTGGACCAAGCTTTACAATAAAATGGCACACCAGATTGAGATTTTTTTATTTAATAAAATATTATGTAAACTTTAGAATCCAATAATTCAATCTTCCTTTTATCCTTTACACTTGTGTGAAGTTTCGTAAAAATCCACCATTACAGAGTTCTGATGAAGATACAATTTTCCAGATGGACAGACAGACAAATGGATGCACAGAAGGGTGGATACATAGTCAGTTGGATGGACCTGGTGGTGTCACCTGGCAGAGCTTCCCTTTGTTATTTACCCTTTTGTGAAGTTCCATATAAATCTATGCAGTTGTTAAAAAAAGACAAATTGTTGAGACAATTTTTCTAAAATTTAGTTTTCATAAATGTGTGACCTTGACCTTTGTCATTTAGACTCGATGGTATCATACAACACACATTCCCTTTGTACTTTACCCTTGTGTGAAGTTTCAGCAAAATCCACTTGGACATTAAAGAGTTATGGCAACACAATTTTCTGGATGGACAGACAAAAGTTTTCTAAGATTTGACTTCATAATATGACCTTGACCTTTGTCATGCAGACCTACACAGCTCACTTTTCCCTTTTGTCCTTTACCACTGTGTGAAGTTTTATGGAAATCTACCCAGCCATTACAGAGTTGTGACGAAACCCAATTTTTCTGGATAGACAGACAAAATCAGGAGAGACAGAGGGATGGGCAGACAGAAGGATTACTCAGTACTCAGATTTAAGTGCTCCCTTTGGGGACATAAAAAACTAAAAAAAATGAGATACAAATATGTATATTCACACCCAATGTCCTCAATATTCCCAACCCTAAAAACATGGGTCCGAAATAAATTGCTTTCATTGAAGAGGTCAATTGAGGTGTGCTCTGAATGCCTCAAAATACATATAAATTACTATTTTCTGAAGCTGTAGAAAAAATACAAAAGGATAAGAATTCCACTGCCTATTTTAAACTGTCTTTCTGTTATGCGATACTAAAAATATAGAGGTGGGTGGAATACTGTAAATACTGTTTGGTATTCCAGATCATACTAAAGTATAGAGTTAGACAGTACACCATAAATACCGTTCGGTATCCGTACCAAGTAACTATTTAATACCAATTTACCATACCAAGGGAATTTCAAAGTACCAAAAATTTTTGGTACTGAAAAATATTCCTGACATTAGTTGAAAAATAAAAGGGCAAACAATATAATATTATGCAAAATACAGAAAAGAAGATGACTAACAGTGTATTTCAAAAGGCAGTCATCACCGGTCATTTGATGTAACAAAAAGACTGAGAGCAAATACCCATTTGATCTTGTATTGCTGTGAGTACACATATGTTGCTGATGCCAAATACCATACTATTACTGAGGTAAATCATTTTTAACAAGAGCGCTCGTATCGCTGAAGCAATACAATGTCCCCTACCGGACTAATGAGCATTAATAATTATACAAATGTTATAACCTAGATGTGATCAGCATGAATTCCGTTGAATCATTTCCAAAAAAAGTCCAGAAAACTGATATTTTGGTGCTTTTCCATATTTCCAAGAGCCATAACTCACACAAGAATAATGCAATCAGCATGAAACTCAAACTTGATCTGTAAGTCATCGTTCTATAGTAGGTTACCAAGAATGAAATCATTCGGTTGAAGCATTTCCAAAAAAAGTCCAGAAAACTAAAGTATGACTGACAGACTGACTGACAAACTGACGGATGGACAGAGTACAAATGAAACTTGATCTGTAAGTCATCGTTCTGTAGTAGGTTACCAAAAATGAAATCATTCCATTGAAGCGTTTCCAAAAAAAGTCCGGAAAACTAAAGTATAACCGACAAACTGACTGACAGACTGATGGATGGATGGCAGAGTGTAAATGAAACTTGATCTGTAAGTCATCGTTCTATAGTAGGTTACGAAAAATGAAATCATTCCGTTGAAGCGTTTCCAAAAAAAGTCCGGAAAACTAAAGTACGACCGACAGACTGACTGACTGACTGACTGACAGATGGATGGACAGAGTGTAAATGAAACGTGATCTGTAAGTCGTCGTTCTATAGTAGGTTACCAAAAATGAAATCATTCCGTTGAAGCATTTCCAGAAAAAGTCCGGAAAACTGATATTTTAGCGCTTTTCCATATTTCCAAGGGCAATAACTCACACAAGAATAAGGCAATCAGCACGAAACTCAAACTTGATCTGTAAGTCATCCTTCTATAGTAGGTTACCAAAAATGAAATCATTCTGTTGAAGCGTTTCCAAAAAAAGTCTGGAAAACTGAAATTTTGGCGCTTTTCCATATTTCCAAGGGCAATAACTCACACAAGAATAAGGCAATCAGCACGAAACTCAAACTTGATCTGTAAGTCATCGTTCTATAGTAGTTTACCAAAAATGAAATCATTCCGTTGAAGCGTTTCCAAAAAAACTCCGGAAAACTGATATTTTGGTGCTTTTTCCCATATTTCCAAGGGCCGTAACTCACACAAGAATAATGCAATCAGCATGAAACTCAAACTTGATCTGCAAGTCATCATTCTATAGTAGTTTACCAAAAATGAAATCATTCCGTTGAAGCGTTTCCAAAAAAACTCCGGAAAACTAAAGTGTGACTGACAGACTGAAGGATGGATGAAGTGCAAACCTATAGTCCCCTCCAGCGATGACGGTAGGGGACTAAAAATGAAAGTGTCAATGACACTGTAGCTCAACTTGTCAAGACATGTACATGTATAGTATGTGACACAGCAATGACAAACATCTAGGTAATGACCTGATAACAAAGGTACATATAAAGTATTGTAACGGCCTGTACATAAATACTGACCGTAGCCTGTAACAAATGTATAGGTAAAGTATTGTAAAGGTGGGTGACAGTCAGATGCTAACCAAGAAAAGAAATCTTTGAGTCCCAGAGTGGGTCTGACTGAACCCCAAAATATTTGTTCTCATAGCACAGTGATAACAAAGGCACCCCAAAACACACTCATTCCTGTCCCAAGGTGAAAATAAAGTTACCCAAGAAGTTTCGTGAAGATCAGTTCATAAATACGAGCTGTATAGAAGTTGTGACAAAAAACTGATTGGACCTAATTTCGGTACAAAATGGCCACTAGCAGCCATCTTGAATTTTGGACCGTACTCAGAAACACTCGTTCTCGTCTCAAGGTGATAACAAAGGTACCCAAGAAGTTTCGTGAAGATCGGTTGATAAATACAGCCCCTAACCCGAGCCGTATTGACATGTGCACTTACAGTGTATAAGTAGCACTAAATAAATCAAAATTCATCTAATTTGCATAATTTCTGCATGAGAAAAAAACCCGTACTGTATGTGATGTATTCCATTTTACTAAACATTCATACAAAAAATTATTCAAATCAGAACTTTCATACAGAAGTTCTGTACAAAAGACTGATTGCACTAATTTTGGTACAACGGAATTTTGTAAATATGTTGTGTTTTACCGTTAGGGCAGTTTAACTGTTTTTAAGTAGTTTTCACTCATTCATTATTTCATCCATCTCATCTCACATCCTGAACTGAAGGTCAACAACATATAAAGTAAGAGAAAATGCACAGATTCGATGTATGGTGAAGTATTTACCCACCCGAATTGGCTGAAGTGTTTGAACTATCACCTATCTTCGTGATATACTCATTTCGTATTTTCAAGCTGAATCTCCTTGAATCTCATAACGTACTAACATACTAACATTCTAACTCATCCTACAGTCATGATTCCTCTACTACTGTATTCTACTCTCTCGAATCTATCAAAATCTGGATTTACACTAATCCTTCTAACTATTTTTCAAGGTAAACAGCGTTGTGTATATATCTGTTGTTCAAAAAAAAAATAAATAAATAAAGTTCAAGTTAACGAGAATACGTTTAAAATAACACAAATATGGATCTTAACCTGAGTGCCGGCAGACCAAGCCACAACAAATCAGTGCTAACAACATGGAAAGCATATACTTTAAATAAAATTAAATCGCTAGAAAAGAAAGCCATATCGTGCCTGAAGAAATTAAAAATTGATCTGGAAATCAAGGCAAATAACTACATATATACCATGTCAACGGCTCTATATGAACTATACAAATTACAAGCGCTACATTTCTATGAAAAACTTCAAACTGATGATCAATCGCCACTTAATATTGAAATTATTCATCTTCATGAAAAAGAAGGAGCAAACGTTGAAACCCAAGTCAAGATCTCCTCCAAGAAGCAAAGAAAGACAAGAGGATATAGTTACACTATTAACATGTATCACACCAAAAGCAAAATCATGGTAAATGGCAGAGACATAATTCTTTATAAGGAACATCATGAAGAAATAAATGAAAGCATTTTGTCGTCGGGGGAAATATACCACTTAAGACAAAAAATTGCACGAGACTCTCATCAACATTCTTAAGAATCTGACATCCACGACAGCCTGGAAGAGTGAAAATACACCTGAAAAGCATAAGGAACACACCATCAAAGACAATAAGCGCATGAGTAATGCTCCACCTAGATGTATAGCAAATATCAAGGTAACTGAAACTAAAGATGTGGACTTACATAACAACTCTTCAAGCAATTCAGCTATGTTAGATTCCTGTCCTATATGCATGGAAAAAGTTGAAGAAGGAATACTATGCGACAAATGCTTATCCTGGTTCCACTATCATTGTGAAAATATGAACTCTGATGAAGTAAAAGGTATATCAGAACAAGACGAATACTACTGCAATTCATGTAAAGAGCTGCATGTACATACAGACTCTGCTACAAACCACACTAGACCACAAAGTACAGAAAACGATGATGTGTCACAAGAGACAAATGCAACAAACTCACAAACAAAAACCAACATGGAAAAAGCAACAATTAAGGACTCGCTGCTATCAAATCAATCTCATTCAAATTCTATTAAGGAATCAGACAAAAAATCCAACCCCACAGAAGATGATAAATTGAATATAAATACCATCAACAATATTCATTTGGTAAGTGATGAAGAACCCGGAAAAAAAAATAAGCACTGATGCAGATAATTTGATAGGCACAGAGAGCTCAATAGAAAAGAAGATTAAAAAGCCGAAGAAAAATTTGGGCCAACATACAGGTCCCACTGCAAATGAAACGGCTGAACAACTGAACCTAGCAAAAACATACATACAGAAACTAGAACGGAAATTAAATGATCTGGAGAATTCTAACAAAATCTTGTTATCCAGATTAGAGTCAGTAGAGGCACAGCGAGATTCAACTGTGAAACCAGAGTGTGAATATAACCCGAATTGCTTCAGTGAACTGAATAAAAGTAATTCAAACTTTAATTTGCATGTAACGAGTGAGATAACTCAATTGAAAGATAGACTAAACAAAATAGAAATGGTAGCTTTAAAAACAAGAGTAACAGACTTGGAGTTAAAATTAAAAGCTACCTCATCACCCACAGCTTCAGAATTACAAACTCGTATAAATACAGTCAAACAGAATGACCATCAAGAGACATATGAAAATATCAATGTACATATACCGCCTCCGAGAAATAATATGCAAAATCGAGCAGCCAATCAAAATCTGATAGTCAAAATCAACCTACATGTACAAATGGGAAAGCAAGTGTATCTTTATACCATACTAATTTACAGGCCCACCAAGGACAAAATCAGCAATATCTTCATTAGGACCCAGTCTACCATGCTGGTCAAATACCAGACACCAGTTATGCTTGGATACAGCAGCCCTGCTATGCACAGACATATGTGCACAACCAGCAAAAAACACCTATTTATTACCATTACACTACAGGATATGGTCCTGGCTACCAGGGTCCAAATTATAATTACCAAAACCCAGTCACTCAGAATTTCAACTACGCAAATCCGGTTTCAAATGAAAATTTGTTCAACCAACCTAAAAGTATGTCAAACACATGCTATCAAGAAGCTATGCGTACTAGTGGAAATAAAGATGTTTATGCCAACCAATGTAAACCAAATGCTAATTACAGTAAGCAGGCATCTGATAAAGTTGTTAAACCTAATAGAGACAATCTGAACTGGAAAGAATATGTTATATCTCCATCACAAACATCAGCAGATGGACTCGAAAAACAAAAAACTTATATGGACCATGGTCAAGATGGAAAAATGAAATCAGGAACTACACAACATGGTCAAGCACACACTATGAGATCAACATATGCAAATACTTCCAAGACATTTACCAACAAAGAGAGAAACCTACCTCATGATCATACCAATAGAGATGCGAAGAAAGATTATGTACACGCAGCCAGAAACAGAGAGAAACCTCTCTTTAATAGGCAAGACAAAAGAAATACTAAAGATTACACTTCTGCAAAACCCAGACAATTTGAGCACATTCATTCTTTTTTGTACCAGGGCCAGGCCTCAGAGGCAACATGGAAGCCGGCTCCCACCAACAACAACAATTTGTAAAGGTGGATAAAGAGAACGTTCTAAGGATCATCACTCTCAATGTAAAAAACATCCTAACTAATCTGTGCTATATAAATAATCTGATGAAAAACTGTGATATAATATGCCTGCAAGAGACTTGGCTATTTAATTACCAGCTGAAAGACCTGAACAACATAGACAATAATTTCAACAGTTTTGGAAAAGCAGTTGATGATGATGATCCTTTACCCCCTACACAGAAACTACGTGGCTATGGTGGAGTTCCCATACTATACAGAAAAGATTTGGCACACAGAGTAAAAAAATGTCCAGATGGCAGCAGCAGGATAGCTATAATAGAACTAAACACAGATCCCTCAATCATAATATGCAACGTGTATATGCCATCGAGAAACTCAAAAAATGCAGCCAGCTATGATGACACTTTATCAGAGCTACAAGAAATTACAGAAAAGTATGGGGAATCTCACAGACTAATTCTTTGTGGTGACTTCAATGCTTCCCTTCAAACAAGAACTCCATGTTAATGATAAAGATAAAACAGAAATAAACTACTTCTTCCTCAACACAAAAGCAACTGAAATACTTGAAGACATACAGGTAGAAGATAATCCTATTTTCAACACATCTGATCATATTCCAGTGAAAGCAACCTTACTTCTGGAAAGTAAGAAAACTAAAAAGAGGAAAGATCCGGAATTCATCCCCAGGCCAAACTGGCGGCTCTGCAACAAGGAACACTATAATAACTACATTGACAAGAATTTAAAGGACTGTGACGGAGACGTTTTGGGCAATTTGATATTTCCACATACCTGGTAAAATATTCCCATTTTGTAGCAGTTTTTGCATGCTTCTGTTTATCTTTTATAAGTATTGTTCAGGTGTTTACCAAGTATTCCTTCCCAGGTCGTAAAAGTTCTTTTATTTTTAGTCAAATTCAGATATATCCTATTTTCGTTTAAGAGTAACACCGTTCTCCATTTTGTGGATATCCCCGTATAGTTTTACTCAGAGGCATTTTAATTGGACAAGAGAATTTTTCTGTGCCAATTAAAATTGACCTCTAAATTTGTCCCCTTCACTGTGGGCCTTCTCTGACCAAGAAAATTTATTGGTCAGTGTTGCTATAAAAACCCGTGTTGCGGCTTATTCAAATCACTCTTGGTGATGGCTAAAGAACCTCAAGGTTCGCTTCACCTCTCTTGTTGTTAAAGAACCTCTAGGTTCGAAACTTAAGAGAGGTTGCTCTCTTTCCTGGGAATTCAGGGCGGGGATTTTGGCTATTAATCAAGATTATTGTTCTATGGCCTTACCAGAGTCGTATAATATTTTATTAAATATTATCTCTGGAGAGTGAAACAGTTCTCGCCTCATTTCGGCTTTTCGACTATTTCACCGTCGGCGGTATAGGTTGCACGTTGAAAGTTCCGTGCGTCCGTATATCCGTCTGTACACATGCACTTTGTGAGTTCATGTGTACATTCGGAGATCCGAACGTACGCCACTCTCAACTTTTGAACGCTCATTAAGGAGTGCAGGTAATATGTTCTTTAAAAAACTGGCACCTCAGAAATTCGCCCCCTGCAGCTTTTAGTTTTTGTATGGAGGTATCAAATTGCCAAAAAAGTCACCATCCATTTTCAGTGCTCATGTGTCACAGATTATATTTCTTGTTATCACTGAAATTTACAACTGTTATTTAATAAATCAAATTAACCTTTTCTGATGTTATAACTTTATTTCATATCAAACTATTTTCCTATGCCATAGTTCAAGACCCTCGAACCTGAGTATAGCCGGGAGGTGGCAGAGTGGTTGATTGAACCTATTTTTTGGTTGGTGTGCCCCAAGGCCCCTCCGGGATGATTCTTCCACTAGACACATGAGTTCTGAACATCGGACACTTTATCGTGGTGCTAGGCCTAAAGAGCCAACAGTTACCTGTTATTTTGATGACAATAAGTATGACAGGAAAACTGTTGAACTGAAGGACTATATGGTCCATTTTGAGCAGGTAGCAGCTTGGAATAAATGGTCATATGTGGAAAAGGGGCAACAATTAGTGATGAGTTTGAGGGGGGAAGCCCAAAAATTGCTTGGAGATTTGACTTCAGATCAAAGAAATGATTATGAAAATTTGAAATCCATTCTAACAAAACGGTTTAACCCCCAAGAGTTAGTTATAGCACATAGGTGCGAGTTTAGAAATAGAAAAAGGAATAAAAATGAGTCCCCCTCTGATTATGGCCATTCTTTAAGAAGATTGGGATGTTTGGCTTTTCCAGAAATGTCATATGATGATAGAGAAATTAACGTAGTGGAACAGTTTGTTAATGGCATTGGAAATTCAGCAATTCATGATCACGTCATTTTTCATCACCCAAAAAGTTTAGAGGCCGCAATATCGCTTGCAATAGCATTCGAAGCAGTAAAAGGGCCACAAAATGTTCCTATTAAACCAAGGCTGGATGGGGAAGATCAAGTTATAGCTTCAGTTAAACAACCACCTAATTCTGAAGTAGAGGCTCCTAAACAAAGACATCATGAACAACAAGAGTTATCTAAACTCGTTAGTCTCATGGGGGACTGTATAACTAAACTCTCAGAATTAACATTTAAAAGCAAAAGACGAAAGCGATCTTTTAACCCAGCTACTACTGAATGTTATGTTTCTCATGAAATAGGTTATTTATCTTATGATTGTCCTTTAAAAGGCAGTACGGCCAACAAGTCAAATAAAAAAGTTACTGCAAAGCAAGGGCAAGTAAAAGAGATAGGGTTACACCAATGACCCTTGATGTAACCCAGGTAACAGATCGTGAAAATGGGTCAGTAGTGAGGCTAAATTTGTTGAGAAAGACCAGTATGTCAGCACGAGCAATGATAGGTAATTGCACTTTTAAGTTTTTGGTTGATACAGGTTCAGCTTTGAGTTTGTTGTCAAAAGAAACATATTGGAATATAGTTGGAGATAAACCCAAGTTAATGGACGCTGACATCTCTTTGATAGCGGCAGATGGAAAGAGTCTTGAAATTTTGGGCAAAATCATCCTTGAGTTTTCTCTTAGTGGAATTCCATTTTGTCATGAGTTCATTGTTGCTGAATTGGATGGGCTTGAAGGTATTTTGGGTTTAGATTTCATGGAACAAAATGATGTAACCATCAGAGTTTCCAAAGGTTTGTTGTATGTTGATAGAAAAGTGGTTAAGTTAGAAAAAGATTTAAATCCAATCTGTGCACGAATTAAGCTTTCAACAAATATTACGATCCCGTCGAATTCTGAAGTAGTAGTTCGTGGTTATACAGAAGGAAACAAAACACATTTGCAGGGTAACAATTTGTTGGAACCTTACAGTTTCTTGAATAAAAAGGGGCTTTTAATTGCTAGAACATTGGTAAACCCAGAAAATATCTTATTTTCAGTTCTGAATATCACGGATAGACCAGTTAAACTTAACAGACACTCATCGGTGGCAAGTTTACAATCAGTAGACATTGTTAAAAGAAACAATGAGAACTCTACAGATGTTTTGGCAGAACTACCCGAATTTTTGCAATCATTGTTTCAAAGATCTTCTGAAAAATTAAATGAAGAACAAAAAGTTAAACTTAATAAGTTTTTAATTGAATTTCAAGATGTTTTTATGTCACCAGATGGAAGATTGGGTAGAACTGGTCTAGTGAAACATAAAGTAGATACAGGTGGGGCAAAGCCAATTAAAATACCACCTCGAAGATTACCCGTGGCTCAGAAACCCATTGTTGAAAAGGAAATTGATAATATGCTAAAAAATGATATCATTGAACCAAGTGAAAGTCCCTGGTCATCTCCAATTTTATTAGTTTCTAAAAAAGATCATACATGGAGATTTTGTGTTGATTACAGGCAACTTAATTCAGTGACGAAAAAGGATGCCTATCCCCTCCCGAGAATCGATGAAGCATTAGATGCTTTACTGGGTTCCAGTTGGTTTAGTACCCTAGATCTAGTTTCAGGGTATTGGCAATTAGAAATGGAAGACGAGGACAAACCTAAGACAGCTTTTTCTACTCATATGGGCTTATTTCAGTTCAAGGTCATGAGTTTTGGGCTCTGTAATGCCCCAAGTTGCTACAAAAGATTAATGGAGTTAGTTTTAAGAGGCCTCAGATGGGAAAAATGTCTTTGTTATCTTGATGACATTATTGTGTTCGGTTCTGATTTTGAGCAAGCTCTGCAAAACCTCCGTTTAGTGTTTGAACGACTTAGGAAAGCTAATTTGACCTTGAAGCCCTCAAAATGCACACTGTTTCAGAATCAGGTTTCATTTCTTGGCCATTTGGTATCAGGTGAAGGGATCCAATGTGATCCCGAGAAAATTGAGAGTGTTAAAAAATGGCCTGTACCCAATACTGTTTCAGAAATCAGAAGTTTTTTAGGATTAGCCGGATATTATCGAAGGTTCATCGAGAATTTCTCATCGGTTGCTGGTCCTTTAACACAGTTAACTAGAAAGGGGAACAAATTTGCTTGGACACAAGATTGTCAATCAGCTTTTGAAACTCTCAAAAGATTACTGACAACTGCACCTATTTTGGCATATCCCGATCCCAATGCTGAGTTTATTTTGGATACTGACGCAAGTTTGTATGGAGTTGGGGCTGTTCTTTCCCAGGTACAGAATGGTCAGGAAAAAGTCATTTCATATGCAAGTCGGACCCTAAATAGACACCAAGGGAGGTATTGTACTACTTATAGGGAGTTGCTTGCTGTGGTAACATTTGTGAGGCAATTCAGACACTTTTTGTGGGGAAGACACTTCACTGTACGAACTGACCATGCATCTTTGAAGTGGCTCAAAAATTTTAGAAACCCAGAAGGAATGTTAGCTAGGTGGCTTTCCATTCTAGAGACATATGATTTTACAATAATACATAGAAAAGGAAATTTACACAGCAATGCTGATAGTTTGTCAAGGAGGCCCCCTTCCTATTGTAAACGCTGGGATTGTCCAGATTGTCACTGTGGAAACCACAAAGATTCGAGTGAATCGGTGGGAAATGTGTTGGCACCTGTAAGGATTAATGAAAATGAATCTGAACCAGGAAGTGATTCTTCCATGAATCAGCCAACACCATGTGATGATCCAGATACATATAACTGGTTGCAAACTTGGTCTTGTGAAGAATTAATTGACTGGCAACAAAAAGATCCCACAATTAATCGGCTGTTATAGTTAAAAAAGGTCTATTCCGACAAACCACCCCGTCATATTGCATTAGATTTTAGCCAAGAGGTTAAGACTCTGTGGGGTAGGTGGGAATCCTTAATAGTTGTAAACAATCTACTGTATTACCAGTGGAGAAACTTTATTGGTAAAGAGGGCTACTTGTTAATTGCACCCAGTGAAATTAGAATGAACGTCTTTGAACAGCTCCATAAAAATAAAATGTCGGGTCATTTAGGCAGAGATAGAACCATTAAATCTATAAAATCTAGAGTTTATTGGCCTGGTATGTCAGCGGATATCAGACGATGGTGTAAAGAGTGTAATGTTTGTGCAAGAGCAAAACCGGGACCTGGTCTTGGAAAATCATCTCTGCATCAATCAGTTGTTGGCGCTCCTTTAGACCGTATAGCCGTCGATATAGTTGGTCCGCTTCCTCTAACATCTGATAGTAATGAATACATTATAGTTGTTTGTGATTATTTCACCAAATGGACTGAAGCATATGTTGTTCCAAACCACACTGCACTGACAGTAGCTGATAAACTGGTTAATGAATTTGTCTGTAGATTCGGTGTCCCAAAACAGTTATATTCAGATCAAGGTCGAGAATTCGAATCAGAGCTGTTTAGTATTTTATGCAAAGAACTGGGAATTGAAAAAACTAGAACTACACCATATAGGCCACAATCTGATGGTTTGGTGGAGCGGAATAATAAAACCCTACAACAAATGTTAGCTATATATGCTAATGATAAGAGAAATAATTGGGACGAAAATTTACCATTTGTTTTGATGGCCTATCGGTCTACCGTACACGACAGTACAGGTTGTTCACCTAATCTGTTGATGTTTGGTAGAGAGATAAACCATCCTCTGGATTTGATTCTTCCAAACCCTCCTGGTTATTTTGCTACTTACTGTCACGTTGAGTATGTAGAGTGGTTGAAAAGTGTCTTTAAAGATACATTTGACCTTGTTCAAAGGAATATGAAAAAAGCAGCAAGTAAACAGAAAAAATATTACGACAGAGGGTTAAAACCACGAAAATATGAAACTGATGATTTTGTGTGGAGATGGTATCCTCCGTCTGGACAGGCCAAGTTAGGTTTAGGTTGGACTGGCCCATATAAGGTAATACGAAAGATAACAGATGTCACTTATGAACTACAAAAAAGTCCTAATAGTAGGCTTGTGGTTATTCATGTAGATCAATTAAAACCTTATGAGGGGACTATGCCACCCGAAAATTGGATAATTTACGCTTCAGACAATACTGAATTGGCAAATACTTCCATAACAGAAGATAGTGAGCCAGAAAGTGATCATGAAATACAAATGCCTACTTTGCCAGAACTAGAGGTTTCTCCCGAAATTAAAAGGTCTAGATGTGGCCGGCAAATCAGGAGGCCTATCATTTATTCACCATAACTGAATCGTAACTCCCAGAGACAGATATTTGTATATAAGTTGTTTTTTTATTGTTTTATATAAGGGTTGATTGGTTTGTTGAATGATACATTGTACAAGTAGTAGATAGAATAGTAAATGGGATTAACACTGTTGAATTCCTAACACACTTGGCATGGTACAATTGAAATAAAAGAGTGTAGGGTTCTAATGAACTACTAGTCAATGAGAGTAGCTGTAATAAAACAGCTCCGTAGTTGAGGAAAATATGTATGTATCTTTTGAATCCATCCACTGACACACACCAAGTAGGTAGCAGAGTAATTAAAGATGTAATTCATTGAGAGTAGTCACTTAAATGTGATTCCGTAGATGAAATTTTCTAAAAGCATTCTTAACTGTGCTACATATATCAAGGGAGTGCATATTTATTGTAAGTAGGGATATTTTATGTATCCGTAGAACTTGTTTTCGTTCCTGTGGTTTGCAGACAATTTCCCATATATGAGAGATTGGAGACTTTCCAAGGAACGGAAACAAAAGTTTGTGACATAATTTTCTCGAGAGTGTCAGAAAATATGCTAGACCTAAGTGTTTGAAAAGTGTTCATGTACCGTGCCTTGGTTGTTGGAGTAGATTGGTGTTGTACCAAAATATTAAATTATTTTTCGTATATTTTCAGTGATGGACGTACTAGATATATCTGTAACTGAAAGAGAAATGGAAAGTTTGGACAGTGATTTACCAATGGAATGGCCAACAAAGGGAATGGTATGTCCCGTGGAGAAGTGTAATGATCACGTGTTTAACACCTTGTCAGCTTACCGTAGTCATTTCTCAAGGTTTCACATTGAAACCGTGGATTTGTGGTGTTGTCCGCTAGAAAGGTGTTTGAAGGTTGATGTCAAACGATGTGAAATCCGGCGACATCTCATCAGACAGCATAAGAAAGAAGTGAAGCAGGCAGAAGAGATGATCAGTAATGCTACTACCATCAAGAGATGTAAAGAGAAGTTTATCGATCCCATGGGATTTAGATGTCCACGTCAGCGGATACATCGAGAGGAAAGGGAGAGTGCATCACAGAAGAGAAAAGTAGAAACGTCAGTGAGTGATCAACTGGAAAGAGACTGTGTGGATGCAAGGGACCTTATTATATCTTTTTCTGAGGATGGGACCATGATGAAGAAGCCTTGTCACTTGTGGAAGTGAAGAGACTGATGTAGGCGTTTTAAGAAAAAAATTGTATTTTTATTTTTAGGAGGGAGGAATGTGACGGGGACGTTTTGGACAATTTGATATTTCCACATACCTGTTAAAATATTCCCATTTTGTAGCAGTTTTTGCATGCTTCTGTTTATCTTTTATAAGTATTGTTCAGGTGTTTACCAAGTATTCCTTCCCAGGTCGTAAAAGTTCTTTTATTTTTAGTCGAATTCAGATATATCCTATTTTCGTTTAAGAGTAACACCGTTCTCCATTTTGTGGATATCCCCGTATAGTTTTACTCAGAGGCATTTTGATTGGACAAGAGAATTTTTCTGTGCCAATTAAAATTGACCTCTGAATTTGTCCCCTTCACTGTGGGCCTTCTCTGACCAAGAAAATTTATTGGTCAGTGTTGCTATAAAAACCCGTGTTGCGGCTTATTCAAATCACTCTTGGTGATGGCTAAAGAACCTCAAGGTTCGTTTCACCTCTCTTGTTGTTAAAGAACCTCTAGGTTCGAAACTTAAGAGAGGTTGCTCTCTTTCCTGGGAATTCAGGGCGGGGATTTTGGCTATTAATCAAGATTATTGTTCTATGGCCTTACCAGAGTCGTATAATATTTTATTAAATATTATCTCTGGAGAGTGAAACGGTTCTTGCCTCATTTCGGCTTTTCGACTATTTCACCGTCGACGGTATAGGTTGCACGTTGAAAGTTCTGTGCGTCCGTATATCCGTCTGTACACATGCACTTTGTGAGTTCATGTGTACATTTGGAGATACGAAAGTATGCCACTCTCAACTTTTGAACGCTCATTAAGGAGTGCAGATAATACGTTCTTTAAAAACTGGCACCTCAGAAATTCACCCCCTGCAGCTTTTAGTTTTTGTATGGAGGTATCAAATTGCCAAAAAAGTCACCATCCATTTTCAGTGCTCATGTGTCACAGATTATATTTCTTGTTATCACTGAAATTTACAACTGTTATTTAATAAATCAAATTAACCTTTTCTGATGTTATAACTTTATTTCATATCAAACTATTTTCCTATGCCATAGTTCAAGACCCTCGAACCTGAGTATAGCCGGGAGGTGGCAGAGTGGTTAATTGAACCTATTTTTTGGTTGGTGTGCCCCAAGGCCCCTCCGGTTACAGGACAATGGACAGTATAACTCTGAGTTCGGGGCAATTCTGGCACTAGGTCACCTCACCTCAGTCTTAAAAAATGCAACAGCTGAGAGTATCGAAGGCCACGAGAAATCCAAAAAACCTAACAACATCCAAAAAAAGAGAATCTGGTCGCAAGAAATTACAAAAGGTTTAAAGATGTATAAGAAAACTTGGTGGGAATGGAAAAGATCCAAAAATGCTACGGAGCTAGCACAGGGCTTCGCTAGAATGAAGAAAGCAAAGAGAAATCTAAGGAAAACACAAAGAAGAGAAGAGGTAAAACAAAATATTCAGCTCAAAGAAAAGATCATGAGTGGAAAAGACGACCCAAATATTTGTTATGCCTTAATTAGGAATCAGAGGAAATCACCAAATTCTCTCACTAACTGTCTGGTCCTTGCCAATGAAACTTTCAATACAGATGAAGGCATCTGCTCAGGATGGGAGAAACATTTCAAATCCTTGGCATCACCATTAGAGCATAAAAATTTTGACCAAGATAAGAGAGAGATGGTCAGAAAGGACATCAAACACATTGAAAACATATGTACCAAAAGTAACTCAGATATTGTATCAATTACAAATGAAGAAATTGTGAGAGCAATAAGTAAACTCAAAAGCAAGAAGGCTGCCGATTACATGAATTTGATGGCCGAACATCTCAAATTTGGAAGCCAAAAATTTAGAGAATTTCTGAAAAATTTCCTGAATACTGTCCTACAGAATAAAAAAATTCCATCAATTTTGAAAGAAGGCATAATTATTCCAATTCACAAGAAAGGAGACATATCCAATCCAGGTAACTGCAGAGGAATCACGGTCACTTCTATATTAATGAAAGTCCTTGAACACATCTTAAATGCCAGACACAAGGAGATTCTGAAATCCTCACAACAGAACTCCAAATTCAGTTGTGCTGGCACTTCTTGGCATCATGCCAATTGAAAATACTATACACAAAAAAATGCTCTTAATGTTTGCCAGAATTTTGAGGAATAAAAATTCTATCCTGTATAAAATCGCTGAACGTCAACTAGCAGTGAAAAATCCAGATGAAAAAAGCTGGTTCAACAAAATCAAGACTGTCCTGCTTCACTATAGCCTGCCAACTGCATACAGTCTGATGGAAAATGTACCAGAGAAAAGACAGTGGAATAAATCAGTCAACGCAGCTATTTCAACAAAAATAAAAGAAACCTGGTTCGACGACATTGGCAGCAAGTCCTCTCTGAGATACATCAACCCTGACAGTCTAGCAGTGGGAAAGGCCCACCCAGTATGGGAAACAGTGAGAGACAATGTACACGACAGCAGAAGGGCTCAAATCAAATGCAGATTGCTCACTGGTACCTGCACACTGCAAGCTAACAGAGCAAGTTTCAACCAATATACTGTCGACCCAACTTCCAAATTGTGTGAAAATGGAGCAGAAACAAGACAGCACTTTTTGGCAGAATGCAACAGCTTTTATAATGAAAGATCCGCATTCAAAACTCAACTGAAGGAACTGTTGGGACCAGGGTCACCAAATAACATTAACAACCCGGAAGTGCTAACTCAGCTTATTTTAGATGCGAGTGTCGTACTATCACCAGGGAAATCCCCCGACAGCCTCGAAGTGATTGAATTGAAAACTAGGGAATTCATTCACACACTCCACTACAAGCGGCTGTCATTACTCTCCAACGAAAATCCAGTGCACTAAAATAACATTTTAATCATAACAAAAGCAAACAATACATTATCATCATCATCTCATTCTCTCATTAAAAAATTATCATTACTTTCACAAATTTGTCAACGGACTCAACACACAAAGACGTGTGGTGCACCGAAAAGTCAACGGCGGAACTTTAAGAAACAAGAACAAGAACGAGAACAATGGCTGCTGGTGGCCATGTTGAATTTTGGACCACACCCAAAAACACCCGTTCTCATCCCACGATGATAACAAAGGTACCCATGATGTTTCGTAAAGATCGGTTCATAAATACAGCCTCTAGCCTGAGCCATATAGAAGTTGTGTACAAAAAACTGATTAGACCCAATTTCGGTACAAAATGGCCACTGGCAGACATCTTGAATTTTGGACTGCACTCAGAAACACTCATTCTTGTCCCAAGGTGACAGCAGAGGTACCCAAGACGTTTCGTGAAGATCGGTTGATAAATACAGCCTCTAGCCCGAGCTGTATTGACATCTGTACTTACTGTGTGTAAGTAGCACTGAAAAAATCAAAGTTCATCTACTTTGCATAATTTCTGCACGAGAAAAAAACCTGTATTATATGTGATGTATCCCATGGTACTAAACATTCACACAAAAAATTATTCAAATCAGAGCTTTCATGTGGAAGTTCTGCGCAAAAATCTGATTGCCTCTAATTTTGAACAAAATGGATGCCAGCGGCCATCTTGAATTTCGGACCGCACCCAAAAACACTCGTTCTCGTCCCACGTTGATACCAAAGGTACCCAAGAAGTTTTGTAAAGATCGGTTCATAAATGCGGCCTCTAGCCCGAGCCGTATTGGCATTTGCACTGACAGTGCTGAAAGTAACACTAAATACATCAAAGTTAGTCTAATTTGCATAATTTACATATAAAAAAAACCCCGTATTATATTTGATGTATCCCATGGTACTAAACATTCATACAAAAAATTATTCAAATCAGCGCTTTCATATGGAAGTTCTGTGCAAAAAACAGATTTCTGCATCGTCGGTACAAAATGGTGGCTGGCTGCCATCTTGAATTTCGGACCGAACCCCAAAACACTCGTTATCGTCCCACGGTCATAACAAAGGTACCCCAGAAGTTTCGTAAAGATCGGTTCATAAACACGTTCTCTAGCCCGAGCCGTATTGAATTGCTGACGGACAGATGGACAGACGGATGACTGGCCATGGCATAAGCTCAAATTTGGCTTCGCGAAAGTTGAGCTAATAAAAATACAGAAACCAAACTTGAAATTTCAATACCACCCAGCTCTACTAAAATATACCACTGAAACATTGCCATACCATTTGCAGCATAAAGGATTTTTAAGAATAACATTTAGCATTTTGTATTTTAACATGATTTTAATGTAAAATGCTTTCTTCTTGCATTTCAAAAAGCATTATACAAAAAATATGCTTTTTAACAAAATGTTTCTGTTATGTTTGCCTGACAAGATGGTAAATTGTTACAAAAAACTGTCAGGTAAAACTGTTGAAAATGATCTGTGTAAAAGGTGTAATACAGAATAAAGAACATTTTTTTTTGCATAAGCAAAAGTAACAGTACTGAAACTAACCTACTCTTTTATAAAGTTTTTTACCACAAATTATTAAATGTTACTAACCAAATCTGGCTGTCAAACTTTCTTCAAACAATTTTATGGCCATCAGTGCATCATGTACAGTAACTTCTGTTTTTAAACTGAGTTTAGCAAAGGCATACGCAATGCTACTCCTGAAAAAATATAGGAAATTGTGGTAGATATGTTGGTACATAATTTAAATAGATCTTGTTTCTTTACTCTTGTTCTCTTGACTAAATAGCAGACCTAATTATAACAGTCAAACTTATCTTTATTTTCAAATCATTCTCTGGAAATTGGGTTACACAGTCCTCATGAAAATGTTTTACCTTCTAATACTTCCCACACAGTTAAAGCAGTCGTTACAACATCACTTGACCATGGTAAAATGCATAGGAAATTCCTGATTTCAGTCAGTCCTTTCATCTGTCCTTCACTCCATTCTTTCCTTTGTCCATGCATCCATCAATCCTAAATTTTGTAAGTTCAAGTGGTCTCACTTTTTAATTACTGGTTTGCTATTTAACTGAGTGAAAATTTCATTCCATCTCAAACTTGAATCTGCAACTGATTACACATCTTTAATCAGACTGATTAAGAGGAAAGAAGAACCATATGGTTTTGATCATACACTGATCTCTTTACAAATGGATTGCTGGTACACTCATTGTCACAAACAGAAAATGTCCCAGCTTCCACCATCTTGAGGGATTGGTTCTATAAATTGACAATGCTCTGCAAAACCTTTTTTCTCAATTGTGGTCAATTTTGCGATGCCTCAAAATCACCAATTGCTTTTTAAAGAAAAGAGTTTGATGTCTGTGAAAAACGAATATGTTTGTGATGAACACATCTTTCATGACAATGCAAATTGAGTATTCGCAGCATATTTATTTTAGTTATTACTGACTAAAAACAAATGCTGACTTTTGAAAGTTGTGATAGGCTTTTGGTAAACACCATGATGTTTGATGATGTGAAAGCTGTTACACTCTGACTTCAATCTCTGCTAAATGATAATTTTTTGTGTAATTCAATACACCATAGAAAATCATATCATAAGCTGATATTTTAGCTGATGTAGTGGTCACAAGGTATTAATCCAGATCACCCATTGCACATATCCCATGTGATGTGATCATTTTTAACATTCTTAATGAGACATAGCAAAAAGCAAGCCAATCCACAGAACCAACCTTCTTGGTAAGGTAACATGAGTAGTTATTATTCATTTATTTATTGTGTGACACAGTCAACAGCCAAAGACAGTTCTATTGGTAGAGGAAGCTGGAGGGCTGAGAGTGAACCACTGAACAGTGGCAAGTAACTATCAGGCCCACCAACTTTGTAAACTGGCATACACCTGGTTAGCAGTGATTGAAAGCATGTGTACCATCTACTTGCAGAACGCCTTAGCTACATGTGTACCATCTCCTTGAAGTATGCCTTAGCTACATTTGTACCATTTACGTGCCATTTGTCTTTACTACTGTGCCACCATGCTCCAGCTCAACACAAATGGTTAGAAAATCTTAAGAAAACAAGACAAATGGTGACCACCCGGCCATGGATGACCCCAAATTGCATATAATACTGGAATGAAAAGTTTTGTGTTGAATTTGTTCAGGATGAAAAAGCTGATTCTGTGAGAGAATTAAGTTTTCCCATTCCAGTGATCTTGACCTTTGTCACTCGAGCATGGTGTTCCTGTGCAACAGACATTCCATTGGTCTTTACCTTTGTGTGAAGTTTCATGGAAATCCACCCAAGCATTATATACTACTCAAAGTTTGCTAAGCACCAAATATATCCAACTCCCTGTTTTACGTTTTAGTTGAAATATTGTTATGAAAAGTGTTTATATTTTTTATTTAATTATATCTTTAATGATTTAAGTACAGAAATTAAGATTTTATACGTGTTTGACATTATTTTTTAGCTTTTGAATACGATAACCATGGAAAATGGATATTATTTGTAAAAGAGGAAATTTTTCAAATTTGCCAAAAAGTTGACGGAGCGAACTGATATGGGTTCAATATCGAGTATGAGACCCATTATTGTTAATTACAGCTTGGCAATGCCTTCTCATTCTCCCAATCAGGTTCCTGGTGGTCCTTTGTGGGATGTTGTTTGGTACCAAGCTCCTGGACACTTCTTGGTTGGACTGAACGGACTGAAATTGCAAGCTGCAACTCATTCCAGACATGTTCAATTGGATTGAGGTCAGGGGATCTTGCTGGCCAGTCCAAACGCTCAAACCCCTCCCTCTGTCGGTACTCCCGGACAGCATGGGCAACATGAGGACGGGCATTATCGTCCATCAGAATGAATCTATCACCCACTCCACCTGCATACAATCTGACGTGGGCATCCAAGATCTCATCAATATACCGCTGTGCAGTCAATGTACCACGGTCAAGGACACAGAGCTCTATACGTCCATCCCAGCTGATGCCCCAGACCATGATTGACCCTCCACCATAGCAGTCATGCTCAGCAATGTTGGCTGTATGGAATCGCTCTCCTGGTCCTCTCCATACCCTAGAATGCCAAAATGTGTAGTCTAGGCAGTACCTTGACTCATCTGTAAAAAGAACAGGTCGCCAATCTTTTCTGGTCCATCCAACGTGATCCATGGCCCATTCATATCGTGCCTGGTGGTGGTTCTGGGACAGCTGAATGTGAATACATGGTCTTCTCGATCGGAGGTCACCTTCGTGCAACCTTGCCCGGATAGTCTACGTCGAAACATTTACCCCGGATGCATTCTGAAGGTCACTGTGAAGCTGGGTTGCTGTGTCAAATCGGTTCCTGTGGGCCTGAATGATCAAAAACTGGTCTTCAGCTGCAGATGGTGCCCTGTCTCTGCCACCACCCTGTCGTTTTACTGATGTGCCATACTGCTGAAATCTTGCCCAGGCTCTGGTGATCACCGTATGGTGCACACCAAGGGCTTCACCAACCTGATGCTGGGTAGCCCCTTGTTTCCCATCCCTACAGCCCCCCACATTTCTGCTTCAGGGTTCATACAAAAATTTACTCATGAAGTTCAAGGGTTTTTCAAGGGTTTTTCAAGGGCTTCTTTTTTTTTCAAGGGCTACATATACTATTCAGCTTGTTGTATGAGCTCTAAAAATCTAAGATTCATGTGACACAGATCTGACTTTGGAAGTCAGGAAGTACTGGTACCCAAAGTGTGATCTGTGTTACAGTAATCTTGGTAAAACGTTCCATACTTTTTTATGTTTTTTTTTTAACTGAGCGACACGAACGCAACAAACAAGTAAAAGGCGAGTACACATATATTACACATATATTTACAATGCCCAGGAAATAGCTTGGTATGAACCCTGTGCTTCACACAAATGTCTTCTTACATTTGCAATTGCCATATTCAATCATTAACTGATAGAGTGCTAAATTATTTTTGTCTATTTAATCTTGTACACATGTCTTTGCCTAGTAATAATTTATGGGAGAGTGCCTATGGGCATTCTCCCATAAATTGTAATAAGGCAAACCCTTACAGACTAAATAATATCACTTCAAAGATAATACAAAGCATATGCACTGAATATGAGCTTTCAAGCTGTGGTACCTGCTCTTCAGAATAAAGCCCAAATTTGGGCTTCCAGCACTCTACCAGTTAAATCACAAGGGTTTGTGTAGAAATGAAGACTGAATACCCTACACATCTCATGTACATGTCGACAGTACATGAAAACATCATGAAAATCAAGGGGTACCTGCTTTCCATGACTGTCACGAAAAGTCTGCCTGTCGAGAGAGCTAATGTAAACACTGGGGACCATCTCAATACATTTCTCAATCATATCCGCTAAAAATATCCCAAATGTGTTACAAGAAAATTTCACAATGATGTGTCAAATATGTGGTGCTTAGCAAACTTTGAGTAGTATAGTTATGGCTCTGGACCGACAAATAGAAATGTGAAAGAATTAAGATTTCACTTTTCTGTGACCTTGACCTTAGTAGGTGATAAAGGCCGATTCAGAGACAGGTGTACATGTACGTGTACATGTACACGTACATCGATGTACACCTCCATAGGATTTAGTGTTAAAATCGTGTACAGGTACACGATTTTAACATTTTTAGGGTGTCTTAGAATCGGCTTTGCCGATTCAAAGACCACTGGATTGTATCCAAGAGTGAAAAAAACGCATGAAATTTTACGTATGTGTACATGTACCGTTTTGTCTTTGAATCGGCAAATGGGTTTCCCCCATAGGATTCAGTGTTAAATTGCGAGCAAAAAAACGTTTTGTCGTTTCTAAATCATCATCTTGCTGATTCTAAATCATCCGCGTCTGTACACGATTTTAACACTGAAACCCTATGGAGGCGTACACGGAAATCCATTTGCGGATTTTACGTCAGAAATCGAATCGTGTATGGTACACGGAAAAGAGGTGTCCCTGAACCGGCAAACCCACTGTCACGTTTCCTGAAGTAAAACTAACACATGTTATTGTTGTGACTGAATGAGGTTTTCGTTCAAAAGAGTAGACTATAAATATGAGAGTCAGTTTTAAAAAGGAGTTGCGTGAATGAAAGGCATCCGTTCAAAAAGAGTCGACTATAAAATATGATCTGTAAAAATAAACATTCGTGTTTTGTTTCGATGTAACGAAGAGAAATTGAGTTTAGAGACAATTAGAGAAAAACATCAGAGGTAAAAAATCATTTGTTCGCGTTTGTCACTATTAATTCTTGTGAAGTAATCTTAATAAACACTTAATGGAATGTTTGAATGAAAAATGTTGCTCATGTTTTTTGTTGTGGCGTGAATGAAGGTTTTTCGTTTTAATGGATCGTTTTAATAATGTATAATAAAACGCATTTTCCACTCAATTAGTTTTGAGTGGTAAATTTTTTTAATATATTCATGATAACGATCAGAGATTTGAATGAATGAATGAATGTATGAATCCCTTTACCGTTAAATTAGAAAAACCAGTTTCTTTTATGTGCTAGAATGTTTTTAACTGTCATCAAAGTTCTCTCTTAATTCGACACTGAGCGAATGGTTTTTTGATATGTGAATGGAATTCCTTTCAACAAACGTAAATTACTCTCAAATGCGTTAAATCAGAAACCGGTTTGTCATGTGCTTAAAACGTTTTTAAACTTTCCCAATTCAATAAATACTGAGTTGAGATGTGAATTTTTAGTTATTATATTAAAGACAGAAAGATTTTTATTAACTTAAAAAACATAAAAATATAATTATACATTTAATTTTGAAAATAATAAAATAACTCGCATTAGCATACTTAAAGGAACATTAACAATTAAAAAACGAAAAATGTTTTTACAGATGGATTCTAGATGCCGAGATCGAATTTTAGGCGAGTATGAACGTGCTAAGAAGGGCATTCAGTCGGCTGACAGAAGCAGACGTCTTGGTGAGATGGAACTCAAACGCGAAGCCACAAAAATATTTAAACCCGTGATGGAGGGTCAAGAGCGAAGCAGGAAGGAGATAGTCGAAGAATTGAGACCCATAAAAGAGAGTTCTTTGAGAATGGGTTCGTTGCCCGGTAGTTTTGGAAATCGGCATTTCGTTCAATCTACACCGGACTACGTTCCCACGGGAATTCAAACAGATTTGAGCGATGATACAGCTTCGACTATCACCACTGATAGCGTCGCATCATCCGAGGATGGCGGTAAGAGAGATCTGTTGAATGGATTTTATAAGGATTCGGACGGTAATACTTTTATTGGAGACACAGAAGTAGAAATAGGTGATGATGAATTGACCGTGGGTTCGAACAGATACGAATTGACTGATGGACTGCGCAGATTGCTCCTTTACGACAAGCCTAGTGATTACACGGAACAGGATTTCGACAATTACGGCAACATTCTGGTTCAGACCCACGCCATGAAGAGAAATAACGATGCCAGAGAGACGAGACCCAAAGCCAACAGAGGTTACAAGTGGACGAAAGTGGTGAAACCCATATGGGATATGAATAAGAAGTTCGTCGAATCGGTGACTGGCAAAGGGGTGAAAACCACTTTTCTTCCGAGCGATTCTGACGCTCTGTCTCAGAGATTGAGTTTGTTGATGGCGAGCAGACGGGCTGGTAACACAGGATTAGATAATGAAATAGTTACTATATCTGATGAATTGTTAAGACAGAAGGTTTTGAATAAAAACCATTATAAAAGGCTGATGAACGAATTGAAGGGTTGATGTATATATAATAAGTAGAGAGAAACAAACAAACAAACAAAAATAAAACAGTAAATTTTTACACTAGAATAATAAAAGTATTTAAACAACAAAACGATTTACCAGTGAAAAAACAAAATATATTATAAAAATAAAATAAGTTGGTGATAAAGAACAGGGGATACGTCAGAACTTACGTTCAAGGCGGTTCTGGCGTCGTCGATTCTATAATGCGAGCGTTCACGAGCGATGCGGGTAGAAAACTTGCATCGACTGCGTTTGAGGTTGGTAAGAAGACGGCTCTGGATGCTGGTAAGAAAGCCGCTTCCGAAGCCAGTGGTAGGATAGCTTCTGTGGCTGGCAAGAGGGCAGCCGACGTGTTGATCGACAAGTTGATCAGTCCACCGGCGAAGCGAGCTGCGTTAGAGCGAACGCCGAAAAGTTGGAAAGATTTTAAGGATGCTGTGGTACCCATACAAGATTTAGCCAAAATGACGAGTGGATCAGGATTGAAGAGAACTTGCGACGGTGTGATATAAATAAATAATAATATTAAAAATTGAGTTTGAAAAACATATAAAATTTGTGTTTGAAAGAATCTAAAATAACAACAACAAAAAAATAAAACAAAGATGAACGTTAAAGATATGTCTTGGAACGACGCCGCGACCAAGAGGTCGAATAACGAGTTCTTTCCTAAAAGCATAAGAGGCTTGATAGTGGGAAAATCGAATTGTGGAAAGACCAATCTGTTAATAAATCTGTTGTCCCAACTCGACTGGTTGGATTACGACAGATTGTTCGTGTTTGGCAAGAGCTTGTTTCAACCCGAATACAGATTGCTTCGAGAGTGCATGGATCGTAGATTGCCCAAGGACGTCATAGCCAGAATCTTTGACAATAGGGAGGAATTTGACAAGAGTGAAGCTTCTCTTTCGACCATTTTGGACGGTGCGGCGATGGAGCTGATGAAGAGAAATGCATCTTCGAACGTCGAGTGTCGATTTTATGAGAACGCTAGCGACGTTCCGGATCCTAGAAAATTGAAATCGGAAGATAAGAATCTTATGATTTTCGACGATCTGCTTTTGGAGAGACAGAATCGTATTACGTTAGGGGTCGACACAGCAATGTGGACTGTTTCTACCTGTCGCAGAATTATTTTCGATTGCCCAGACAGACGATAAGGGAGAACGCTAATTTTCTATGTCTCTTTCGCCAAGATCTCAAGAATCTCAATCACATCTACGGCGACCACGTCACAAACGACATGAGCGTGGCGGAATTCAGGAGATTCTGCAAGAGGGTTTGGGATGGGGGACTTTACAATTTCGTCGTGATCGATTTGACAAGCGAATTTAATCGTGGAAAATATCGGTGCGGATTCGACAAGTTTTATGTTTCTGATAATAATAAGACAGAGCGTGAAAATAAAAAAAATTTAGAAAATAATAAATCTTCAAATAATTAGTTTTGAAAAAAATAAAAAAAAATAAAATTAAAATATAATGTTGGAACAAGGAGAATTGTTAGAACGGATAACCGAGAATACGGCTGCAAAACAATCCATTCAAATCGTGGTGAGTGGCGATTCGACTCGATTCGCTACGAAATTCGAACCTTCCATCGAATTGAATAGAGAGAAAAGATACGAGATGGCGTTGGTGAATCTGGAGACTTATTATTCCTTTCCCAACGTCATCGAAAAGAATAACTCGTTCAAGTATTCCGACGGAGTGGATTGGTTGGAGATTCGAATTCCCAAAGGGAGTTACGACATAGACGATCTGAACAATTACATTCAGACGCGAATGAAGACGGATGGAAAGGGAAGCAACAAGATCAGACTCGCTCCCAATCCTAATACCTTACAGACGATGTTGGAGTTGGAAGATAATTTTCGAGTGGATTTCAACACGGATGATTCTATAGGCAAGATGTTGGGATTCGATTGAAAGATGTATCGAGGCCACGCAGCATCTGAAAATACGGTCGACATTCTCGCAGTCAATAGCATTCTGGTGAACGTGGACGTGATTGCTGGAAGCTACGTGAATGGTAGCGCTCAACCGACGATCTATTCCTTCTTTCCAAATGTGTCGCCGGGTTATAAGATCGTGGAGCGACCTAGAAATTTAGTTTATCTACCAGTGATTTTAGACACGTTGTATAGTCTCAAAACCACGTTGACGGATCAAAATGGTGAACTGTTAGATCTTCGCGGAGAGAGGGTGACGATACGATTTCACATAAGAGAAATATAAAAGCAAAAAAAAAAAAAATATTGTGTATATATATAGATAACAAAAATAAAATAAACACAATATTAATTTTACAAAATTATTTTAATATAAATAATTATTATTAAACAAGAAAACAATTGAAGTAAATATATTTTAAAAAAAGAATTATGACAGAATACGTGATTAAAAACGTGAACATATCCGCAGGACAGAGGAAGAAACTTAAGAGAGCGTTATCAACTCGAGGCGAGGCGATGAGATTCAAATTCACTCACGAAGATCTGACGAGAGGCGGTCAGGATTCGATCGTCTGGACCAGAAGTCAAATCAAAAGGATGGAGAAAGCGATTCGCGATGGAAGAGGGTTGACGGTGAGATTGAGTCCCGCTCAATTGAGATACAATTTGAGAATGAAAGGTGATTTCCTACCGCTATTGGCAGGAATCGCCACAAAAGCATTACCCTTTGCCGCAAAGGCAGTACCCTTTCAAGGAAAGACTCTCGGCGTGGGAGCTCTCACGGGACTCGCGAGTTCGGCAGTTGAGAAATTAATGGGTGGCAGCGGACTGTTTTTGAAGAAGGGAGGAGCCGTGTGTCACGTCCACGTAGACGACAGCGGTAAAGGATTGTATCTAGAACCCGTTAGAGGTGGCAACTCTTTGAGTGGAAACAGTCTCTATATGAAGAGTGGACAGAATGTTGAGCGACTCGGCAAGGGTTTGTTGCTCGGTGAGAATTCGCTGTTTAAGAATATACCGATTTTGAATATGTTATTATAATATAAAATTATAATTATATAAAATATAAATCATAGAAAGTATAAAATAATATATAAAATGGATAAAAAGGTGGAGAAACAAATAGACGATAATGCTGAATATCGCGAGACAGAGTGTGAAAAAAAAGATGTGGAAAAATGTTTAGACGCTAATGATGGATATCTAAGGAAAGAACTGATGAAAGAGTTAGATAAACAGCGGGATAGACGGTTGAAAATGAAAAGAATGAGACGCTTTCCACCGTCACCACTACCTTCTAAAGAGAATGATAATGATGCGAGTGTTACCAAGAGATGCACAACATTCATTCATAATTATGATTCGGATAAACAAATGTGTTGTTATAAAAACGTATCATATTACAAAAAAAAGAAAAGAAGAATCGACGCTGAAATTTAAGAAAAAGGGAAACGTTATTATAATATATGGTAATAGTGAAGAAGGAAAAAAAAAAAAAAAAAAAAGTAATGAGATCTAAAGATGATCTCATCACTTTTTTTTTTTTTTTCCTTTTTCTTCGCTAAAAAAAATCAATCTCTCTATTGTTTATATTTCCAAGCCCGTTATTAGCATGTTGACACTCGTGTTTTCAAGATGATCTCATTACGTTTTTTTTCCTTCTTCTTCACTAAAAAAATCAATCTCTCTATTGTTTGTATTTCCAAGTCCGTTATTAGCATGTTGACACTCATGTTTTCTCCTTTTTCGCAAATGTGTTGAATGTTTATCTTTACTCTTTTGAGTTTTGTTACTTCGGTCAACTCGCTCTCACCACCCAATTTCTTCACGAGTTCGAATGAGATGTTTGGAAATATGTAACTTCCATAGAGCAACGACAAATCGTCCTTGTCAAATTCTCTATCTTCGGCGATGACGATGTTCTGCAGATCTCTTTCGTACTCGTAAAACAAATCGAGCGCAGCTTCATCCAATTTCAAAGGCATGCGATATTTGTCGTATTTGTGCTCCAAGCCCTTCGTCTCAACCTCGTTCAATTCGATGGGATCGTGTCGTTGTAATCTATAGATTTTAAAACATAATTTCTTACACGTTTCGACTCATTTCAATTTCAATTCGCATCTTTTAGGTGTTGTTGTCGTCATGATCGATTATTTGGGTTTTTTTTGTTTTATGAATTTTTGCAAATAATGTATATTTTAAATTTTGTATTTAAATAATAATTTGTTAAAAAAGTTTGTTTATTTTTTTTTTGCTCTTTATATATATAAAAAAAAGTTGTTTTTTTTAATTTTAATTTTCTTTAATGTAAAATTTTTTAGTAAAAGTTTTTTTTCTCTTTATATATATATAAATAAAAAGTTAAATATTAACATTTCAATCTCTCTATTGTTTATATTTCCAAGTCTGTTATTTGCATGTTGACACTCGTGTTTTCTCCTTTTTCGAAAATGTGTTGAATGTTTATCTTTACTCTTTTGAGTTTTTTTACATTGGTGAACGCGCTCTCACCACTCAATTTGTCCACGAGTTCGCGTGAGATTTTTGGATATATGTAACTTCCATAGAACAACGTCAAATCGTCCTTGTCGAATTCTTTATCTTTAGCGATGACGATTTTCTGCAGATCGCTTTGGTACTCGTAAAACAAATCGAGCATGGCTTCATCCAATTTCAAAGTCATCTTATATCTGTCGTATTTATGCTCTAAGTCCTTCATCTCGACCTCGTTCAATTCGATGGGATCGTGTTGTTGTAATCTATAGATTTTATGACCGAATTTCGTTTCGACTCGTTTCAATTTCAATTTGCATCTTTTAGGTGTTGCTGTCATGATCGATTATTTAGGTTTTTTTTTTTTTTTGTTCTATGAATATTTGCAATAATGTATATTTTAAATTTTTGTATTTTAATAATTTGTTTAAAAAGTTTTGTTTTTTTTTTTTGCTCTTTATATATATAAAAAAAAAGTTTTTTAATTTTAATTTCTTTAATGTGAAAAATTTTTTTTTGTAAAAGTTTTTTTCTCTTTATATATATAAATAAAAAGTTAAATTTAACATCTCAATTTTAAATTTTTTTAACAAATTATCATTAAATACAAAAAATTCGAAAAAAAAATATTCTTACAAACCCAATTTTGTGGTAAAAACAATGATCAAGTCCGAACATCCGAATTATAGTTTAGAATGTGCAAGACTTCAAACGTTTAAAAATTGGCCTTCGCATCTTGCTCAAAAACCCGAAGATTTAGCTGCTGCGGGTTTCATTTATGTGGGTAAAAGTGACAGAGTTAAATGTTTTTGTTGCAACATACATTTAATGAATTGGGAACCTAACGACAGACCTTTGGTAGAACACATAAATAATACCAAAGGTCATTGCGATTATTTGAAGAAGATTCAATCATTGGGATTGATTAAAATTGAAGACGAAGAATGTGAAAAAAAATAAAAACGAGAGTTTATTAAGGGGTATTTTACAATCCGGATACACGAAGGAACAATTGTACAATACATTGAATCATGCAAACGAGACGTTATCTCAATTCTTGACTTTAGAAGATTTGATTCGATTTATGAAAGAAGCAGACGAGTTTTAGAACGTGCAAGACTGTTTGTTTTGAACCTCGTGCGAGACTTCGCGTAAAAGTCGTAAGAGTTCTATTTGTCTTGAACCTTCTTCTTTTTTAATAGTTCGAACGACATTGTTGATTAATTTTTGTTCGCTAATAGTATTACGATTCGATTTTCTATCGCAAATCGTATCGTTTTCTTTCGAAATGCGTAAATATAAATTACAATTTTTTTCTTCTTGGTTTTTTGGAGAATAACAATTTATTAAACAACGTCGACGTTTATGTCGAGATTCCGTCGTGGATGTTGTCGTCATGATCGATTATTTGGGGGTTTTTTTGTTTTACAAATTCTTGCAAATAATGTATATTTTAAATTTTGTATTTAAATAATTTGTTTAAAAAGTTTTGTTTTTTCTCTTTATATATATATATAAATAAAAAGTAAAATTTTTAACATCCTTTTTTTCTCGTATTAATTCAATTTTTTTTCACGTTAAGGAACATAAAAAAATTGATTAATTTCATCAAAAAAAAATATTTTTCACATTAAAGAAAAAAACAAAACTTTTTAAACAAATTATTTAAATAAAAATTCAAAAAAAAAAAATATTCTTACAAATGGAGCAAACAGATAAAAAAATGGAAAATTTAAATGAGAAAACCATACCTCAGTTAAACGAGATTTGTAAACTATTAAAAATTTCACATTTCAGAAATCATAGAACTAAATCAAAAAAAATTGAAGTCATACAGGAATATTTGCGAAACGATGGAAAGGCAAACGAAATGCCGATAGCAACGACGTCAAAAAATGCATCGGTTGTGAAAAATGAGAAGAAGAAAAAGATAGTAAAAGGAATCGAAATGCCGACGTCGAAAAAAACAAAAACGTTTCGATTGTGAAAAATAAGAAGACGACTAAACGAAAAGCCGTTGAAGAACTTCAAGTTTCCAAAGAAAAGAAAAGAAAAACGAAAACGAGTGATGCACTTCAGATTCTAGGCAAACGAGATATATCAAGCGAAATTCGACGAGCAATAGACGAAGGGAAAGGAAAAGAATATCTAGCACGACTCGCTGCGGAACTATTTCAATCGAAGTCCGTAGAACGGGAGAGTGCGATCAAAGGTATTTTTAAAACTTTCGACGTGGTTCCCTCATTGAAGAAAATCGATCCGAAATTGTTCATGGAACGGGTGAAGAAAAAAGTATTGGATTTGTTTCGCAAATACATGAACGTGGGACTAAAAATTAAGATGATACTCCATTGTGTGATGAATAAAATCGACGTGAAGTCCGGTGAGAGCATCGTGAAAAATGCATATTTCAGATCTAACGTAGAACCCGTATTTCGAGGTTCAGATTTATCGGACGTTTTCGAAAAGATGAAAGACAAGATGTTGACGTCTCTCGTGAATTATCAACATGAAGGTAGTAATTGGACGTTCGATGAGGTGTTGAAACTCAAAATTCACATAACTGAAAAAGATTCGTTGAAAGGATCTTCCTACGTGGAATTACTGTATTTCTTAGCTAAAAAACACGCCGTGGTCAACGTGAGAAATAAAGATGATCAGTGTTTTAAATGGGCAGTCACTTCTGCTTTATACCCTGTCAAAATCCATCCTGAGAGAGTTTCTCGTTACGAGGAGACTTCTAAAAATCTCGATTGGACCGGAGTGACTTTTCCAACAGAGTTAAAACACATCGAAAGTTTCGAGGTTCAAAATCCCACCGTAGCAGTGAACGTCTTGGGATACGACGCTGAGAAACGAACGATCTATCCTCTCAGACAGACTTCGTATCTCGAAAGAGAAAGGACGATTATTTTATTATTGATTTCGAATGGTGACAATCGTCATTATTGTTGGGTTAAACATCCGAGCCGATTACTGTCGAGACAAAATAATAAACATGAACATAAGGTATGTTTATGTTGCAACTGCATGAACATGTTTAAGAGCGAAAAATCATTAGCGAAACATCAGGAATATTGCAACGAAAATCAAGGTGTCGCCGTCCAAATGCCTAAACCCAACACCATCGTGAAGTTTGAAAATCACAATAGAAGGTTAAAAGTATCATTCGTCATGTACGCCGATTTCGAATGTTTCACCACGAAAATGAGTTCCTGTCAACCCAACGCTCTTCAAAGTTACGTCGAAAGATATCAAAAACACATACCTTTGGGCTATTGCATTTACGTGAAATGCGCTTTCGACTCTCAACACGACATGGGTCCCTTCACCTACATGAAACAGTATGAAGACGACGACGTGGCCCAAAGGTTCGTGGAAGAGTTAGAATTGAAAATTCAAATGTTATACGACAAATTCAAAACTCCGGCGAAAATGATCATCATGCGAGAGCAGCAGGACGAAAATAACAGAGCCATCAAATGTCACATATGCAGACAATCGTTCGACGAGAATTTGGAGGAGAATAAGAAGGTTAGAGACCACGATCATTACACGGGTCTGTATCGCGGTCCGGCTCACAAGAAGTGTAATTTAAAATATCGAGATGCCGCTTTCTATCCGGTGATGTTTCACAATCTCTCGGGTGACGACAGTCATCTGTTCGGGAAAAATCTCAGCACCTCACACGAAGAATTAAATTGCATCGCGAACAGCAAAGAAAGATACATTTCCTTCACGAAATGGAAGCTCATGAAGAAAAGAGTAATCGACGGAAATACGTTGGAAGAAAAAACGAAATCCATTCGTAGAGGCATACGTTTCATCGACAGTTTTAAATTCATGTCGACCGCTCTGGAAAAATTAGTCGATAACATGAGCAAGGATAAATTTAAAATCACGAGCGAACATTTCGGAGAACGAGTAGACGTCATGTTGAGGAAAAGAGTCTATCCTTACGATTACATGAACGATCTAAAGAGATTCGAAGACACCGCACTACCTTCGAAAGAAGATTTTCATTCTAAATTATACGAATCCGACATTTCCGACGAGAATTACGAACACGCCAAAAACGTGTGGAAATCATTCGATATGAAAACCATGAGAGATTATCACGATCTCTATCTGAAGACCGACGTTCTGCTCTTGGCAGACGTGTTCGAAAATTTTCGAGACGTCTGTCGTCGAAATTACGATCTGGATCCTGCTTGGTATTTCACCGCACCCGGTCTGGCGTGGGGCGCTCTGTTGAAGACCACTGAAGTCCAATTGGAATTATTATCCGACGTGAACATGTTGCTCATGTTCGAAAGGGCTGCGAGAGGTGGCGTCTCGATGATCTCTCAGATATTCTGAAGCTAACAATCCCTACATGAAAGAAGGTTTCGATTCGAAACGATCAATTAAATACATACAGTATTGAGACGCTAATAATATGTAAGGTTGGGCTATGAGTCATCCTTTACCGATTGGAAATTTCAAATGGGTGACGGAGCCGGAAGAGATGCAAAAATGGAGAAACTATCCTTGCATTTTAGAAGTTGATTTGAACTATCCGGAAGAATTACACCATCTACACAACGATTATCCGCTGGCTCCCGAACGAATGGAACCGAACGAAGGAGACGAGGAAAAACTCATTTTCAATTTATTTAACAAACGTAACTACATCGTCTACAGCAAGAATTTGAAACAGTACGTCGATTACGGGATGAAATTAGTCAACATACATCGCATCATTCGATTCAACGAAAAGCCTTGGATGAAAAAATACATCGATCTCAACACGAATCTCAGAATTCGAGCCAAGAACGATTTCGAAAAAGATTTCTTCAAACTCATGAACAACTGCGTGTATGGTAAATCGATGGAAAACATCAGGAAAAGAACCGACGTTCGACTCGTCACGTCTGAGAAAAGAGCTAAAAAATTAGTGGCGAAACCCAATTACAAACACCGAACAATATTCGATGAAAAACTAGTGGCCGTTCACATGCAAAAGACGCACCTGAAGTTCGACAAACCGTATTATCTCGGACCGATCATCTTAAATATCAGCAAGCGATTGATGTACGAGTTTCACTATGATTACGTCAAACGAAAATTTGATGATAAAGCCAAACTACTGTTCACCAACACGGACAGTTTAGTTTATGAGATAGAGACGAAAGACGTCTACCAAGATATATCTCCGGACGTGGCCGCGTGGTTCGACACAAGCAATTATCCCGTTGATCACCCATCCAACATTCAATCGAACGACAACAAGAAGGTGTTGGGTAAATTTAAGGACGAGAGCGGCGGTAAACAAATCGTCAAATTCGTGGGCTTGAGACCCAAACTGTATGCTTATCGTCTAGAAGATGAAGAGATCAAGAAGTGTAAAGGGGTTAAAGCGTGTGTGGTGAAGAAAAACATCTCTTTCCAAGAGTATAAAGATTGTCTGTTAGGAAGTGGTCCGGTGTATAAGACTATGAAATCGATTCGAACCGAAAATCACGACTTGTATACCGAAATATTCAACAAGATTTCGCTAACGGCTGACGATGATAAGAGATTCGTGTTAGACGATAAAATAAGCACTTTGGCACTCGGACATTGGACTTTAGATCTAATTTTAGACGATATGAATGTGGATGATTGGATTCCAGATATGATTGTGGATGATAGGATTCCAGAAAATCAAGAGGAATTAGATGGATTCAAAATTATAGAAATCGATAGAGACATCGAGAGAGTTAGTTTAAAAAGAAAAAGAAAAAAAGAAAAAAAAAAAAAACGTCATTTTAGTGAATTATAATAAAATTAATAAAAAAAAAAAAAAAAAAAAAAAATATATATGCATTTATGAATAAGAAAATAAAGATACCCATAGAAGGTGTCGTATTACCTAACGAACCCCTATCCAACATCGATCTGTCGAATGCGGCAAAAGATTTGAAAATCAAAGATTTTCTAGGCGTGTTTTCCAGAGATACCTTGCCGAAGAGAAGACCTCGACAATCGGAATGCGGAATTTTAAATCTAGACGATCCATCGGGTGAAGGCACTCACTGGGTGGCGTGGATCAAGAACAGGAAGAAGAAAAATTATTATTTCGACAGCTACGGAATCTCACCGCCAAAAGAAATAAAGAACTATTTCAACAAATTGATGGTTCGTTACAACACGGAACAAGTGCAATCACCAGATCAAGTGGTCTTTCAGAAATGGAGGTAGCGGATCGAAACATGGTCAGGTGGGATATCCCATGCCGCTGGGAGGTGAAATCCTTCGAATGAGTCTGGCTTCCTCGGATTTGAATAACAGAGCGGTCGTCAATCTCATGGTGAATGGAGTAGAGAGCGATAAGAGATACAGCGTCGAAAAGACTGAGAATCAACACGCGAATGTTAGCACGTTCGGCATGCCTCTCAAAGTGAATGCCGGAGACAGGATTAATTTCGTTACGAAAACCAATAATCCCGAAGCCGCCACTTCCGTGGTGAGTCTACTGATCGAATTAGTTCCTTTGAACAAACAGTGAACGTGTGGAAAATAATGAATTAAAAACAAATAATGTGTGATTTATTAAAAAACAAAAAAAAAAAAGTAATGAGATTTAGAAAGATGTTCAATCTCTCTAGATCACATTACTTTATTTATTTATTTTTATTTTTTTTTTTGAGGTTTTGTTTCAATACGTTATTTCTCATAATATTTCATCTCATGAAATTGGATCACCTATCTCGAAACATGTGTCGACATCTATTTTAGCATTTCGAAGAGTTTTAGAAATTCTCGAAAAGCAGTCGGTCCTCTATACATCAACGTGTCTAAAAGTTTTCTGGTCTTATCTTCTATCAAGATTTTACTTTCGATTTCACGTCTCATATAATCAGTCAATATCAAAGGTTCTGTTTCGACTGAAGTGTCTAGAATTATTGCTAACGAATCTTGCGAAATATTTTTAATCAAAACACGTCTGTTTCTTCTTAAGTATTCTCTTTCTTTATCATTCATTTTTATAATAATTTTTTAATTTTTATTTATATATATTTTTTTTTTTTTACACTCGTCTCTCATCGAATGATCGACATCTTATTTCCATCCGATTCGAATTGTAATTCTCTGTCCGACAGGACCAAGGCGAAGGCTTCGTTTTTTCTCGGTACGTTCATATCGAATTGCATCTTGATCTGAATGTCCAAGACGCTACTCTTGAGTTGTTTACTCTGTTTACTGACGTCGAATACGAACATGGGATACATCGACTTGTATTCGCCGGGAGATATGTTAGGGTTGCTCATCAATTCGTCTAGACCATGATACTTCTTTCTAAAATCAGCGGCGTCGCCATGCAGTCTGCAGAAATCGTTCTTGTCGAACGACGCATTGTAATCGATTGCTGGATATCTCATGGCGTTCAGAAACACTTGCATGTTTCTCAAATGGCAGTGATCGAACAGCGACGCATTCTTTTCCTGAGACCCGTCCCTATCGGTCTGAAATGCAACCACGATGAAACGCGGTCTCTCGGAAGTGGATTTCACCGTCAATCTCCAATCGAAGTGATTCATGGAGGGTGGAATGCTAGCCGTGTCGCACTGTCTCATTCTAAATCCCACGGGTAATTTACTCTTGGATTCTATTATCTTGTAGAGATGCGCTTTTTCCATGATCGAAGGCTCCACATGCGGAACGAACCACGATATCTTGTGTAGAGTTATCTTACCCGCATTGGTCGCAGTGAGTCTCACTATTGCGTCGTCGTCTCCTTTTCGAATCAACGTCAGATTGTGTTTGAATCCGTACATGATCTTGTTGTAATCGTCCGCAAATCCGAAGATGTGTTTCAAAGATATCCTGAACGAAAACGTTCCTTTAGGTCTGGACGTCTTGACGACGCAGTCGAATATCAAGGCGGCGCCGGCGCTAGCAGGGCCGACGGTGTCTTTCACCCACAACTGATTAAGTCCTCTGGATTTCGAAAAATCATCTGGATACGTCAAGAGTCCGAACATCGTGGTGGCCTGACCGGGATGAAACACAGATTCTATCTCTTGTCCGGATAGCATGTATTTTATATTAATGAATAGATGCATGATGCCATTATTGGCTAGAGTAACCGTGTCGTTGTCGGCGTAGTCGCTCCCATCTTCCTTGGTGAGACGTCCCTGCACCACTATGTAACTCTCGTTAGGATGTATGAATAGATCTTGAGTTTCGACATTGATTCTTATCTCTCCCGCATTGTGCAAACTCGTTCCGGTTACCGGTTCGTATTCGTGAACCTCATATTCTTGAATACTTTCATCTTTCACTATGCTTTGTACTATATCTAGTATATTTGTCATTTTAAAGGATTTTTAGGGTTTTTTTTGTTTATTAATTAACTTGCTTTATCTAAAAATAGTTTTTAATTATTTTTTATTATTATTTTTCTCTCTTATATATATGTGTAAACAAGAAAATATTAAAGAAAGTAAAAAAAAGAAATTTGTTTTCTTTATCAAAACTTTGTCTTCTGTAATTGTTGTTCGTAAAACTTTCCGATGATCTCTTCTCCATCCAAAGCTTCGATTTCGTAAGTCACCGGATCGGTGTGAAATATTTTGATTATCACGAAGATTTCCGAGGTCCATCGAGGAGTATAACCCTTTTCGAAGTGCTTCTTATAAGCGTAGATTCTCACTCGATCACCGACCGCAAATTTCGGCGTTCTAGACTTCTTCCTGATCTTAGATCTTTCAGGATATAGATTCGCGTAGACCCGTTTTTCATTTCGAGGATCGCTAGCTTCCACGGGAGTCATCTTGATCGATCTGTGTCGCGTGTTGTTGTAATCTTTGACTAGATCGTTCAGAGCGTATATGTATTTCTTGGTTGAATTCACTGTGAAGTATCTGTGCATCTTTTCCTTCATCGTTCGATTCCAACGTTCCACCATGCTGGCTTTCTCTTCGTTTTCGATCGAGTAGAGGTCCACCAATCGATGAACGTGCTTGTTGTAGAATTCCTTTCCCTTGTCCATCCACAATTTACTCGGTTTTCGAGAAGACGAGTCGAACACGCTCTTCAGAGCCTCGGCGACGCAAGGTCCCGATTTATTCTTCAAAGCTCTGATCCAACCATATTTGGAAAACACGTCGATGACCGTCAATAGATATTTGACGCCCTCGTTCCACCTCGAAAACGATCTCATGTCGACCAAGTCGGCAGACCAAATATCATCCAAACCCTTCACGAACACCCTTCTCTTTCGAAATTTACGCACTATGGGTTTGTGTAACTCCTCGGCCAATTCGCTCGTCAATAATCGTTTCTTCTTCTTTTCTGATGCGCTTTTTTTTTTTGAATGCCCCATCCGAATCGACGTTTCGCACCGATCAGATTGCCGACCAGCGAACGTTCTATCTTCTCTCTCCTGGTCGGATTCGATATGCCTCTCAATTTCCCCAACATGTTTTTATCGCAGACGTCGTTGCGAGTCTTGGTGTCGGGATGTCCGGCGTAGCACAGATCGTGATCATACGCGGCCGCGTCCACCCTATTCACAGGTTTGCTCCAAGATTTGGGTGTCAGATCGGCGTTGAGTCTTTTGTTCAATTTCGTTCCGGGTCCCGTGAAACTGTGACCGGGCAGATGCATTTCGAAAGGTAGATTATTGATCATTTTATTCACGATGCCTTTACCTTTGCTCGCGTTCTTTTTTTTGACGAATCGAGTCTTGACAGAACCACACACGTTGCAAATTCCGCAAAGCATCTGTCTGTCGTTTTTAGTTCGTACTTCTCGAGAATTACTCGTCTCGGTAACTCTCTTACACTTTACGCAATACATTTTTAAGAGTTATTTAAATTTATTTCGTTTTTTATTTTATATATAAATTTAATAATTAATTAATTCTGTTCTTATTATATATATATATTTTTTTTTCAATCGCTGCTCTTGAGTACTATCATCTTACTGAATTCCTCCCTGGCCTCTTTCCTCCCTTTTTCCATGAGAGAATCCTTCATCTCTTCCTTAATGATCTGACGAGTCTTGATTCTCACGGCTTCTTTCATGGCATCGTATTTCATTTTCTCGCTCAATATCGCAAAGTATTCTCCGTCCGATATCCTACCGTCTTTCAACGCCATAGAGATCATTTCGGATATCGTGTCGATCTTGGAGTCAGCCAAGACGCGAATCTTGTCGTGTTTCCTCGCCTTCAGATATAATTTCCTACTCAAAAAGTTTCCGAGCGTACTAAACAATCCGGCAACGAGAGCCACTCCTTCTACGGTCAACACGATCGGAATGCCAACCGCGGTCGACAACAATCCGATGCCGGCCGCGTGTAAACCCATGGAAATCGTGATGAGTGTCGTGTCGATCGCATCGACGAATTTCATGAAACGCGAATACTTCTTGAGAGAATGACGAGAATCTCTCTCTCGAGTTAGATACTCTTGGATTCTACTGATTTGATCGATGCGATACCTCTCTCCTCTTTCTTTTTCTTCTAGCGACGGTGCTGTCGGCAAAACGCTGATCGGCTTCTCATCCTCGTCGTCATCTAATGCCGGATACAATTTATTTCTGGTTCTCATTTTTGTTTTGTTTTTTTCTAATATTAGATAAAAAATTTATGTGTGTATTTATTTTTATTTTCTATTCTCCCTTATTTTATATCAACAAGAAACTTAGACGTATGCTTCATTGAACAATAATTTCATGACGCATCCCTTCTCTTCTAAAGTCAGACTTTTACTCGCCAATTTCTGTTCTTCCGAAACTGTGGGCTTGCTTTGATCCTTACAGAAGAGTAATCTCTTCCAAAACGCGATCACTTCATCGATTTGAACGCGTTCGAACGCCGGTTCGAAATACTTGACGACCATATCTTCCCTTTCCATCCACAGACACGAATTATTCTCGTGATCGAAGCCTAGGTGATCCCGACATCCGACGCATCGTTCTAACAAGAGACGACCTAGTTGTTCGTTCACGCAGAATGCGTAGGCTCTCATCAGCATTTTTAAAAGAAACCTTACTCTAATAGTCTGAGAATCGCTCATGATTTACGTATTTATTTTTTTTATTATCTATTCGATTTGATATATTATTTTTTTTAAATAACTATTTATTTATATATATTTTTTTTTCTCTCCTATATATATCAAGCACTTTTTTTTTATTTCTTCAGGAAACGTGACAGTGGGTTTGCCGGTTCAAGGACACCTCTTTTCCGTGTACCGTACACGATTCGATTTCCGACATAAAATCCGCAAATGGATTTCTGTGTACGCCTCCATAGGGATTCAGTGTTAAAATCATGTACAGACGCGGATGATTTAGAATCAGCAAGATGATGATTTAGAAACGACAAAACGTTTTTTTGCTCGCAATTTAACACTGAATCCTATGGGGAAACCCATTTGCCGATTCAAAGACAAAACGGTACATGTACACATACGTAAAATTTCATGCGTTTTTTTCACTCTTGGATACAATCCAGTGGTCTTTGAATCGGCAAAGCCGATTCTAAGACACCCTAAAAAACGTTAAAATCGTGTACCTGTACACAATTTTAACACTAAATCCTATGGAGGTGTACATCGATGTACGTGTACATGTACACGTACATGTACACCTGTCTCTGAATCGGCCTTTATCACCTACTGACCTTCGTCACTCGGGCATGGTGTTGCTGTGCAACAGACCTTCCACTGGTCTTTACCTTTGTGTGAAGTTTTGTGGAAATCCACCAAGCATTATAGAGTTATGGCTCCGGAGGGACAAATCCAGTCTGTGAAAATAGAATAACATATGGATAGAAACTGAAGGTGAATGAAAGTTCAAATTGAGTGAAGTTTATGAACAGAGATAAGAATCTCTCATACATATACAGGTTTCAGTTTTCAATGTAGTGGACCAGTCCAGCATCATTCCCCAGCTATTTAATTAATGACTGCAACATGAGGTCATAATTAGAGGGCTGTATGGTCACCAGTTTATTTGTCTGTATTCAGTGTAACTTTCAGTTCTGACAAAATAGGCTGTACTTACAAATCTCCAATTTTCTCAAAACTTTACTGTTCTTATTAATTTTATCTCAACAGTGTTAGTGTCATAACATTTTTCAATGGATAAACAAGTGGAAATGGACTTGAGACAGAAGGATCAAGAAAGTAATCTTGGCTCAGATTCAGATTGTGGTGAGACCAGTACTGGTCATACTGAACAATTTACTTGCAAGGGAACACCTCCTGCATACGGTTTATCCCTTGGTGTATCAGGCTCAAGAGGGAATGAGACTCATCCCACTGTGGTACAAACAAGGACTTGCCAAACATGCCACAACTTTCAAGACATTTTTTCAAACTGGGAGATGGCTATTCCACTTGAAGAGAATGCTAAAAGGCATGACACAATTATTCCCCAGCCCTCATACCGCAAGAAGAATAATTCAACTCCAGGTGAGGATCAGCTTTCCAGCCAACCAAAGCACCGACACAGGGGTGCCAATTGTTCCCAAAACAAAAAGGTTTCATTCAAAGGGGATATGCAAAGATCTTCTAGCCCCTCAAAATGGACAGTGGTGAAACTTTGAGGGGAAATGGAAAAAATGTCTATTAAGCTTCCTAAGGGGATAAAGAAACCTCTACTGATCCAAATCTGTACAGATAACATAAACTCTATTGGTTCAGCATCGCCTGAAGATATTGAAAGTGATATCAATTTAGAAGATGAGGAGGAATCCAGGAGTAGGGAAGAGACTGTTTATTCAAATAGGACACTTCATCCAAGCCATAGTGACATCTATATGGATGAACATTCCACATGAAACATGGACACAACTCTCGGCCATTCATCTGGAATTGTGAAAACCCATTTCAACACAAATTAATCTTTACAGACTAGTCTGAGGCACATGCAGACTCAACTCCAATTTTTAACTTCCAAAGTTGATGAAATGACAAAAAGTTAGGCTGCTCTACCCACACAGAGAATTGTGCCACATACTTATGACCCTCATAGGATAGACACAGACACTTGTGGACTTTTTACACTAGCTTCTGCTTTGGGACAACCTGAAACAAGAAACTGTAACATATTTTCTGCCAGGAAGGCAACACCATTTCATGATGAGTTGTGTGAGGGACACATTCACCACCCAGACATTACTTACACTACATGCCTGGGTGGATACGGTCCAGATGTTCAATTTCACCAACATTCCCCAAACACATGAGGACTATGTGACATGGTATTCACAGGAAAAAGAGGTATTGCAGCTGATAGTATTCCTTCTGTTGAAATAGTTTCACCCTCTCTGAAGCAGGCAGTCATTGAAGGGAAAGATGTCAATCTCTCCAGTCTTTTGATACTAGGTTTCGGCAATGGGGATCACAGGACTATTGAGTTTGGATCGGTCTCACTCACAATGAAAGACAGGGACAGCCGGCTTCAGAGAAACTTAACTATTGGAGAGTTTGTTTGCACATTTGGCAAATATAAAAACATAATGTGCGATGCTTATCCTCACCGGCATAAAGAGCTGGATAGTTATGAAAGGGAGATCATTGATATGCAGTTACGTTATGGGAGGATTCAGTTTCTATGAATACCACAAGGCTTTTTATGCCCAGGCGGCTGCCCAATTACAACAGAATAACATACTAATTGACTGGTCATTTGGGGATACAAAGCTTTTTCAAACAATTTTGTCAGGTGTCCCACATTTGAGCTGTGAGATATGTAAAAGTTCATCTCACAGTGCTCCATTCTGCCCACAAGTTGCAGATACAAATGTACCATCTCCTTATAGTATCCCCTCTCAGTTGGCAAGACCTAGCTTCCATAGAACTGGTCCCCATTCCGTCAGTGCATCAAAATCCAACACTCGAGGCAGAGTGAGATTGATCTACCAGGGCAGAGAAATCTGCAACAATTTCAATGAAGAAAAGGGCTGCCAATGCCCAAGCTGCTTCTACCTGCATAAATGTCTGCGCTGTAAGCAAGACTACCCAAGTTTCAAATGTAAAAATATGTCAAAAGGTGGCCCAGAGTCCATCAAGGGGTTAAATGTTTCAAATAACAAAACGGCATGACTGCCTGCAGATTATTTGCAACAGAATTGCTGCTTTGTGGAACCAGGGGCACCAATGAAGGCATCAACTCCCATAAACATCAGCCGCTTGGCGAAAGAACTGGAAACTCACCCCAATCGAGAGTTTCACAACTGCCTTATTCAGGGTTTGAAGGAAGGCTTTCACACTGGGATCAGGTCAGTTCCAGCGAACTCATTAGAGTGTGAAAACCTTTTATCTGCCCGTAATGATGCAGAGTTTGTAGACGGTGCTGTCCAAACAGAAGTAAACAATGGTTATCTAGTAAGCCCCTTCACAACTCCCCCATTTAAAAAAATACTGAATTTACCCTTTAGGTGTTGCCCAGGGAAAATATTCAGGCATAAAGCGACTAACAGTCGATCTATCAGCACCTCATGATCACCCGTCAGAAAGCAGTTAGAATGACCTTATCAGTAAAGAAGAGTACTTTTAAAGTTATGTGCGACTAGATGATGCCATTAAAGTAATTATGGATTTAAGAAAAGGTGCTTGGTTATGCAAGACAGATATTACTGACGCCTGATTCCAGTTCACCCTTCCCTTTGGAACCTTCAGGGTGGCAAGTAGAAGAACTGCTATTATTTTTACTGTATACTGATTTTCGGGTCTCGAAGTTGACCCAAAATCTTTGATCAGCTATTACAAGCCTTCTGCTGGATAGCTACAAATAATTATAAGATCCAAAATATTTTTCATCTCCTAGACGATCTTTTAAAACTATTAACCCACCTGAGGCAACAGCAGAACAAACAATAGCATTGCTTTTACATATATTCAACTCTTTAAATATACCCATGGCTCCGCATAAAACTGTTGGTCCTGTCACCTCCTTAGAATATCTAGGAAACATTCTAGACAGAGTGCAGATGGAAGTTAGACTCCCTCAGGATAAATTAGATAGACTCGTGTTGGTTATCAAAAAGTTCATCAATGCTGATCAATGTTCAAAGAGAGAACTCCTATCTCTTCTAGGTTACATGAATTTTGCAAGTTGCTGCATTATCCCAGGTAGATCATTTGTTTCATACCTTATTTCTCTTTCCACACAGTCGACAAATTGTTTGCTCCTGTCTCTCTTACTAGTGACTGTAAAAGTGATTTAAAAATGTGGAAAAAGTTTCTTGAGGAATGAAATGGCATTTCATTTTTCTTGGAACAGCATGTCACCTCGTCGGCAAATTATAAACTCTTTACTGATGCAATTGTAATGAAATCCCATCAAAGCAGTGCCCATAATTCCCACAAAATGGGAAGCAATGCGATTACAAACTAGCGATAGATGGCGCGAGAGTACTACTGGTTAGAAATGCAGATTGATTTTTGTTTACGCTTAACAACGCACATACAATAGCAGAAAGCTCAGTATTCAAAATATTGATAAAACGACTTTTCCCTCAATAATGCCACCCAGTTGTTGTGTCCCATTATGTGGGAATGTCATAGATGTTTACATGTTTAAAAAAAACAAACAATTTACACGAAAGATGAATAAAAACTTTGAAAAGAAATGTCTCGAGTCGAAGCAATCGTCAAAACGCTGGATGCCGGCCGGACATGCAATAACTGAAAAAGGGGAACTCGTCCGCAAAGACCAATTTTTACCTTCGGATATTCTCTACTCCACCTCCACTCTGTTTTTATTACAGACGCGTTTGGGGCAAAACACAAATCATTTTCATGGGGTATTACAAAATTATGTTTCATGAACAAAAGGCTAATTACCGGTAACAACCTGAGTGCGATATACCCTTACTCAAGTTACTGAAACACACGTATGGAATTAAGCAATTCACTTGGGCATTCCTCAGTGACACCTGCCTTTTGAGTATGGAGGTTTCTCACAATTAACTTTGTAGTATAAAATTATCTGTCTAATAACTCATTTTTAGACATATTTTAAATGTGACAAGAGGTGTTTTTGGATCACCAATATTAGTAACACTAACAACTGTTACACTACAGTTGTTGAGTTAGCTGTTTTGACATTTTGTCGCAGTTTTATTTGTTCATGCAGTTTGTTTTGTAACAATATATTGGTGAATTTCAGCCAAGGACTGTCCCCCAACAATTTATTATTTATTTATTATTTATTGGTGTTTAAGGTCACATATTTCTGCACAATGGCTAACCATGACTGTGACAGTTTTACGGGTGGAGGAAGCCGGAGTACCCAGAGAGAACCACCGAGCAATGGCGAGCAACTGTCAGCTCCCCAACATACCAACTCCACACAAGCAGGGTTAGCATTGGTTGAAGACAGGTGCACCATCGACGTGCAGTACGCCTTAGTACACAGTGTCACCGTGCCCCCACGTGGGCAATGGGGGTGAAGTGTCTTGCCCAAGGACACAACGCGGTTGCCGCAGGTGGGATTCGAACCGAGGACCTCTCGGCTTGCAGCCTGCACCTCTACCAACTGAGCCACCGCGCACCCCCCCCCCAATAATTTATTACAAAACAAGTTTTGTGAGTAAGTGATTGATTTATATTATTTTACTTGTCCAACCAATCCTTCTGGGACGAGTCGTCCCAAAACCAGTCTGCCCCAGGATTATTCATCCCAAGTGGATTATCCTAAGTGGGATGATCATTTTATCCCATGATAAATAGCAGAAAACGTATAAAATATTTATTTATTGGGGTTTATTGCACTTTCAACAGTCAAGGTCCCCTTGTGTCAGACAGTTTTACGGGTGGCGAAAGCCTGAGTACCCGGAGAGAACCACCAAGCAACTGTCAGGCTCCCCAATATTACTAACTCCACAAAAGCAGGGTTAGCATTGGTTAAAGATAATTGCACCATCGACGTGCAGTACGCCTCAGTACACAATGCCATCATGCCCCCATGTTGGACAATGGGGGTGGAGTGTCTTGCTTAAGGACACACTGCAATTGCAGCATGTGGGATTCGAACCGATGACCTCTAGGCTTGCAACAGACTTATAAAAACAGTACAAATAAAAAATCATTCTGCACTAGTATTGCAGGAGTAATGTTATGGATAATGGAATTCACTACAACATGAACTAAAACACTGCAACAAACTGAACAATATTTGTGTTCAAAAAATTTTGCAAAGTGGAACTGTTAACTGGTAAAGTGCTAAGTTTTTTCTGACAGCAAATCAAAGCTCATCATATACTGCTCTATTACATTTAATTGGATAGTGCCTTATAGGCACTATCCAATTAAATGTCAGAGAGCAAGTTATTGTATAAAAAATCTGATTCATATCAGGGACAATAAAGGCTTCCTCAGGCAGAATGTAGCTACAGACAATTATTGCCTGTCATTTTTAGTAAAGCCCAAAATAGGGCTTCCAGCACTCTACCAGTTAAACATATACAGTTAGGCAAGATAATGTCATGTTTTTAAACAAGAAATCAACAGTGTCAAGACAATAAAATTTATTCAATACATATACCAATATAAAAAACACATTCTTATAAGAAATAGTAAGAAAACAATAAACATATATGTACATATGTAAAAAATTATTCTTTCCAGCATTCTTTTCCCTATATCTGACATAAATTGATGTGATACCACTTCTCATCTTAAGTGATAAAAACTAAAACCGGGATAAATAAGTGTACTGTAAAGCAATTTAAATATAATCCCAGGGGGATTTTTACATATAAGTTTACACTTCTACCATCTCCCTTCAACAATTTTTTTCTTACCACTATACTGTTGATATTAATATTTCATTTAATAATGTTCTATCCTATTAAAAATGATATAAACGCAACTGCAATATCACTTTGTATTTATTACTAATGTAACTTGTTATATTTGTTGAGTGAACCATTCATTCATCCATCCATTCATTCATTTATTCATTCATTCAAGAATTATTGAGAAAGTGCCAAACAAATTGGAGTCAGTAGGGCCACTGGGGATAACACTTTTTCTATCTGTTGCATGTACATCCTTTACTCTCTTTTAACAATTACCAGAGTAGGAATGTGTATGCGATTAATTAACATTTCCCTTCTTTTTACTAATACTATTAACTCCCAGCCCCTTCACCTCACCCGTCTTTGTCCCATAACTCAACCAATGAAAGTATTTAAAATGACAGATATGTATGGATGAATATTTAACTTTATTTCTAAAAGTAAATCAATTATTTAACTGAAAAAAACTAATAATCAAAGCTCAAAATATTCTTTTTTTCCGGTGCAGGTCAAAATGTTCTGCCTCAATTAGTTGGTACAGGTCATTTTAATTTGGTGCAGGTCATTTTCAACATATTGCTTTACACACTGTAAATTGACATATGGTGACTACTAAATGAGGAAATGACTTGTTAATTCGCAATGGAATTTAGGTTTATACCAAATTATCGGTGTTTTTTAAACTCGGATTCTAAAATTGAGCAGAATATTGCATCGGTCAAAATGTCCTATGGATTTCAAAGAGTGCAGGTCAAAGTAAGTTTGGTTCCAGTCATTGTCCCACCACTTATTTCAAGCCTTGCTGATAATTTATTTTACGTTGAAATGTATTTAGAATTAAGCTTAGACATTTGATTAACAGATATATGCAGTTCAGGGAAACCTTAACATGATTGGGGACTGGGTTCTAAGCTTACACCTATTTTGGTTTGTGTTACACCCACTTTCAAGTCCAGATACTCTTGGCATTAAGTTGAAAATGATGATTGACTTAGTTGCGTATATCTGTAAATGACTGTAATGTACTGGCAATGATACTACAAGTAATTACTTTTAAACTACTTTTAAACAATATGTGGCACCCCTCCCCACACTATAATGTAGGATGTGTGATCCTTCACTCTCCATTCCATCTCCCCCCCCCCCCAACCCCCTTCTGGTTGTTTTTGCCAAATTACCCAACCAACACAAAAATAAATACAAATGAACTGACAGACATGGCATAATCTTGTGCCACTTACTTTTCTAGTATACAAGTTACAATTTTGGAAGTTAAGTTTAGGCAAGTGCCTATAGGTATGCTGCAACCTGTGTACTGACCCCAAAGCATGGGACAGATGCTAAATTGTTTTTGTTTGGGAGAATGGACACATTGACTGGTACATACAATTAAGTCAACCATCATTGCCAAGAGTATCAGGACTTGAAGTTGGGTGTAACACAAACCAAAGTAAGTGTTAGCTTAGAACCCAGTCCCCAATCATGTTCAGGTTTCATTAAACTGCATATATCTGCATATATCAGGAATAGATTGTTTGAAAGCAGCTAGTACCACTGTCAATACAGATACTGGTACATGTACATACAATTAAGTCAACCACTCATTGCCATGAGTATCAGGATTTGAAGTTAGGTGTTACAAATCAAAGTACAATACATGGAGGGTGTATTATCACTAAATCAGCCACAGATTGAAAAATTCTACCCAAGCAATAATTGCAAGTTTGTTGCAAAGTGTAACAAGCACAAGCAAAATTACTCCAGTCAATGGACCTCTGGGTTAAACACAGAGATCCATTGGCTGAAACATAGCTTGTGTTTTTTGTCCATATGTTCATAATTTGAAAGAGATACTTTGGGTAATAACTCCACTCCAGGGGGTGATTACAATCTACTCTCCGCATACTGTAAGCGTGAGCTTACAACTGAGTCCCCAATTATGTTCAGTTTTCCTTAAAATGCATATATCTGTAAATGAATAATTAAAAATACAAAACATTATTTATTTTTATATGCAACATTATATCTTCATTCCTCAATAAATTTAAAAAGATATTTTCAGTTATCAAAAAATGAGGTGTTGTTATTTGTATATATTTTTAAGCCTTGATACAAGCAAAAAGGGGTCAGAAGTTTATTGAACAACCTTTTTTTTGTGGCATGTGGTACAGGCGTGTGCATATATGTACAGTGTGTGATCTGAAACTGAATATCTTCTTAGCAATTTTAGGCCTCAAGTCAGTAAAAAGATTTTTTTCTTTCAATTAAAAATTTGTACAGAAAGTTTTAAATATATTTATTGAATTCAATTGGTGATAGGCTCATTGAACACTCCTTGCAGGGATCCACAGAAGTTGGGATATGACGAAAATTTCAAACCGACCTGTCACCGAGAGGGTAGATTGCAACTGCTGTGGCTTTCCATTCCCACTTTGCCTCTGGGGTGGGGGTTTGGTATCTTGTTGACCTTTTTACCCTATTCCTTACTTCAATAATAAATTTGCACTTTACTGTTTTTCTTTTCTTTATTTATCTTACTGTGTTAAATATTTTTCTTGTCTGTGAAGTGTCAGTAGGACGGGGCCGAATACGCAGGTTAGATTATCACCCACCCCCTCTGAAAATTATTCTCTCCTAAAAATTTCCAATTTGTGAGTCTTAAAATTAGATTATATTGGGGATGACTCTTCGGAAACATTAATTTGTGCCAAATAAAATGTTCTTGTCCTTCAAGTGTCAGGTAGGGGGAAGACACACAGCTCACCTTATCTCCCCACCTCATGAATTTTTTTTTTTAAATATTGGACATATGAGTCTTGAAATGGGATTGTATTGCGGAACACCCTCCCAAAAAATTTATTTTTGTTTAAAAATTGATTTTTGTATAAAAGAAAAATTCTTGATCTTGTAGTGTGAGGTAGGTGAGGGGATTAACATACTACACACACAGATGTTTTTTCCCAGATACATCCGACATAAGTCTTGGATGAGATTGAGGAAAACCATTCAGAAACATTGGTTTGAGAAAAAAATATTTGTTGTCCTTGAAGATCCAGGTGGGGAAGATACACTTGTCGTGTTTTATGTATCAGTCACCTCCACTTCCTAAAATGTTGTCTTCAAAACTGTTTTACATGACGGTCATAAAATACATATTTAAAAAAAATACATGTATTTCAAAAATATTGATTCCTACAGAAAAACATTTGTGAGTTCAAATTTTTTTTAAAAGTCTCATTACATGGAAAGGCAAAAAAAAAAAAAATATGTGTGTGTGTCACTGTGTGTGTGTGTGGGTGTGGGGGGGGGGGGGGGGGGGGGCTAACCAGGGTGTGGAAGTTAAATTAGTTCATCCAGGGGAGAGTGGGTGTATAAATTGTTATACCAGTGTAGCAGGATATCTTCCCCACATCCTGGATATCTCCCCCCCACCTCAAAAATAAAATATGAAAAGAACTGAACAAAAAGATAAAGATAAGAACATTTATTTATGGACTGTTCATTGAAATTAACACAAAAAAGTGGTTCAACTCTTTAATAAATACATGACCAGTGAATAGAAAATAGGCAATCTCAGAAGCAACTATTTCACAAATATCAATAGGTTTTTTTACACCGTGGGGCCAACCATAACAAAGTCCAAACAATGGCTGCAAAAGGTTCTATGAATGTCTATTGGGAGTTTGACATGGGGGGGGGGGGGGGGGGGAAGATATCCAGGCCTGGTTATCTTCCCACCCCCCGACCCATGTCAAAAAATATAGAACAAATTAAAAACAGTTTCCCAGGAGGGAAGATATCCAGGGGGGAGGAAGATATCGTGGCACACCGGTGCTTCATTAATGAAAATTTTGTATTTGAGTTCCATGTTCTACGATGAATTCCAATGCCTGTATGAATAAAAAAAAAAAAAAACCCATGTGTGGAATTTAATCAATGCTCAATAGCCATACTGTGCATCAAACAGTGTTCATCTTATACGGATTGATTGTGATTTGCTTTGTACATTGTAAATACATACATGTATAACTAATACAATGTCTCCAATTCTAAACACACTTAGGAAAAGATTGCAGCTAAATTCATTCATCAAAAGTAATAGATTCAACATTTCTACACTTAACATGTATTCTTCTTTTATTATGGACATTTTTGGTGTACAACATGACCCATTTCTACATAAAATGACAAAGTACTGTGGAATTGAAGAACCGTCTAATTACCAATAACAATTTGTGTCAAATATGCCCTCAATACGGCAAATGAAATCTAAGAGCTAAGTTTGTATTTCAAAAGTAATGTTTTCAACACATCTTCAACTAACTTGCATTTGTGTTTTAAATACGGGCACTTGAAGTGTGTAACATGAATATTTATAATTAATCGGATGATGACTGAGACACTCGCCTGGTTATCAAATCTGTCTTCCAGTCAGTTATAATGGCCCTTCTGTTGTCAAGTTAAATTTTCAGACGTTTAACGGTGTAATTCCCGTGATTTGACATATTCATCGAAAAATATTTCAGCTTTTGCGATAACAAGCGTGCAAATATTTTCATGAACAAAAATAACTTCCACTGGTCAAATCGAAAGTATAGTATAACCGATAGAACACGCGCGCCATCTATCGACAGCCGACGTGGTACACCCCATTGATAAAGTCTTGTTTGAAATGTCTTACTTCCCTGGTTAACAACAATTGTAAATGCGTCTCTCTCATCTGGAACTTTCCCATCCACGATGAAGCAAGCTCTGGTCACACCACTTCTGAAAAAGCCAGGGCTTGACGCTGAAATTTTGTAAAACTACCAACCAGTTTTTAATCTGAGCTTCATATCAAAACTGATTGAACGTGCTGTGGCTTCTCAAATTCGAGAACACTTGAAAGTGTGCGGTTTATCAGAAGAGTTTCAGTTGGCTTATCGGCAGAGTTGCAGCACTGAAACTGCCTTACTCCATGTCCAGAATGACATTTTGCTGTCAATGGGCAAAAAACAAGTATCCTGCCTGGTACTCCCCGACTTGAGTGCAGCATTCATTAATCACACCATACTACTGCACATCTTAGGAAAACGGATCGGAATTGGGGGTACGGCACTTGACTGGTTCAGGTTGTACCTTTCACTTCGCACACTGAAAATCACCATCCAAGGTGCGGAATCAGAGGAGCTACCACTGAACTTTGGCATACCCCAAGGATCTGTCCTCGGCCCCTGCTCTATGCAATCTATGTTTTGTCACTGGGAGACATCATTCGCCGACATGGGCTAAATACATACATGTATAACTAACACGATGTCTCCAATTCTAAACACACTTAGGAAAAGATTGCAGCTAAATTCATTCATCAAAAGTAATAGATTCAACATTTCTACACTTAACATGTATTCTTCTTTTATTATGGACACTTTTGGTGTACAACATGACCCATTTCTACATAAAATGACAAAGTACTGTGGAATTGAAGAACCGTCTAATTACCAATAACAATTTGTGTCAAATATGCCCTCAATACGGCAAATGAAATCTAAGAGCTAAGTTTGTATTTCAAAAGTAATGTTTTCAACACATCTTCAACTAACTTGCATTTGTGTTTTAAATACGGGCACTTGAAGTGTGTAACATGAATATTTATAATTAGTCGGATGATGACTGAGACACTCGCCTGGTTATCAAATCTGTCTTCCAGTCAGTTATAATGGCCCTTCTGTTGTCAAGTTAAATTTTCAGACGTTTAACGGTGTAATTCCCGTGATTCGACATATTCATCGAAAAATATTTCAGCTTTTGCGATAACAAGCGTGCAAATATTTTCATGAACAAAAATAACTTCCACTGGTCAAATCGAAAGTATAGTATAACCGATAGAACACGTGTGCCATCTATCGACAGCCGACGTGGTACACCCCATTGATAAAGTCTTGTTTGAATGTCTTACTTCCCTGGTTAACAACAATTGTAAATGCGTCTTTCTCATCTGGAACTTTCCCATCCACGATGAAGCAAGCTCTGGTCACACCACTTCTGAAAAAGCCAGGGCTTGACGCTGAAATTTTGTAAAACTACCAACCGATTTTTAATCTGAGCTTCATATCAAAACTGATTGAACGTGCTGTGGCTTCTCAAATTCGAGAACACTTGAAAGTGTGCGGTTTATCAGAAGAGTTTCAGTTGGCTTATCGGCAGAGTTGCAGCACTGAAACTGCCTTACTCCATGTCCAGAATGACATTTTGCTGTCAATGGGCAAAAAACAAGTATCCTGCCTGGTACTCCCCGACTTGAGTGCAGCATTCATTGATCACACCATACTACTGCACATCTTAGGAAAACGGATCGGAATTGGGGGTACGGCACTTGACTGGTTCAGGTTGTACCTTTCACTTCGCACACTGAAAATCACCATCCAAGGTGCGGAATCAGAGGAGCTACCACTGAACTTTGGCATACCCCAAGGATCTGTCCTCGGCCCCTGCTCTATGCAATCTATGTTTTGTCACTGGGAGACATCATTCGCCGACATGAGCTAAATTTTCACTTTTATGCTGATGATACGTAACTTTATGTACATTTCAGTCCCATTAATGAAAGACAGGCCATCACCTCTTTGGAAAACTGCGTATCTGACATTAAAACATGGATGACGACAAACTATCTAAAATTGAAGGCCAAAAAAACTGAAGTAATTTATATCGGACTGCTGAATCAACTCTCAAAAGTGACAAATATCAAACCAAATTTCAATGGTCATGTGATCTCCCCCTCGGCTGTTGTGAGGAACCTGGGATATTTTATGGATGGGAATCTAGCTGGTGATAATCATGTCACACAGGTATGCCGCAGTTCATACTACCATCTGCTGAATATCAGCAGGGTCCGTTCTGTGGTCAATGAGGGGACTGCAAAACAATTGGTTCATGCATTTGCAACAAGTAGATTGGACTATTGTAACTCTCTGCTATTTGGCTGTAAACAATCAAACATTAAGAAGCTGCAACTTGTTCACAACTATGCAGTAAGAATTATCACCAGGCAACAGAAATCATGTCACATCACTCCCATCCTCTCTCATCTGCACTGGTTGCCAGTAGAAGAGAGGATCGTGTATAAGATGCTCCTACTGACATTCAAAGCCCTGAATGGTCTGGCTCCTGATTATCTGGACAGTTTGGTGCAACGATATGTACTATCTCGACTCCTCCGTTCAACAGCTTTGAACTCCCTGATATCCAAATCAGGCATCCTTGTAATGGCAGGCGATCAGGTGTTTTCTGTGGCTAGCCCCATTCTTTGGAATAGGCTGCCCAATCACTTAACTCTTTACTCAACGAATCGCCCGCATCCGCCTGCGTAATATGCAAAATCAGCAGTTGAAAAAATATTATTTTTCAAAAAAATTTCAACAAAACCATATCATGTGACCTCTCGTTGGAACGAGCTCGTCGAGATCGTTCCAACGAGGGGTCACATGATATGGTTTTGTTGAAACTTTTTGAGAAATCTAAAAAAATGATATTTAAAATAATCAATTTTGATATCGTCTTCGTTAGGTAAAGGGTTAAAGGCACCTCAGACACTAGAAAGCTTAAAAAAGGCACTCAAAACCCACCGCCCAAGCTTTCGGTGTTCATTACCTTAGTATCAACTTTAAAATACATGTACAATATAGCAGCAGACCACTGTAAAGCCTGAGAGTGCAATTTTGTGGATTCATGGCTCTAAACTGTATTTATTATTATCATCAACAGTGGGGTTTTTTGCCTTTTACTTGCTGGCCAGTGGTTCCAAGAGAAGTGGCCAAAAGAACTGCATCAACTAGATACAAGCAAACCTTTTTCTATGGCATTGCTGGTACTCTACCCTATAGTAGTTGCAGCTATGGTAGAGGGAAAGGGTTGGCAAAGAAACAAAATACTATTTTTCTGTGATAATGAGGCCAGTCTACATAATAAGAAAAGGCCGCTCAAAAAACCCACTGATTATGAAATTTATGAGAAAGCTGTCTTGGTGGGTAGCAGTACATAATTTTGCAATTTTTACTAAAACTAAACACATTCCTGGCACAAAAAATGAGATTGCTGATTCCCTTTCTCGATTTCAGATGGATCGCTTTCGAACACTTGTCCCACATGTACACAAAGAGCCAGACCAGATTCAATCCATCGAAGAAATTATCCAAATTTGAGCCGTTCACGTGACCTGCTTTTCCAGGCTGCTTTAAACAGGAATACTAGGAGAGCATACAATGCAGGCATGAAAACTTTATGAACATTTTTTATCATTCATTGTTTTTCCAGCTTGTTATTTCCTGCATTTGATGAAACTACTCTTACATATTTCTTAGTCCACTGTTCAGCAGTTCTGAAATTGAAATATTCAACAGTCAAATTGTATTTAGCAGGCATCAAATACAGCTACCTAGAAGCAGGTTTTCCAGACCCCTTATGTCACAGAGATGGTTCTTCCAATTTTGCTTCGAGGCTACAAAAAGATATCTGCAGGTCCCCAGAAGCCTCAACTTCCAATCACATTCCCCATCCTGTGCAACATCTTTGATCTTTTACAAGATGGAATTTTTTAGCCTTTTACTGACCTTCTGCTACAAACATCCTATTGCCTGGAATTTTTTGGCTTTCTGAGGTGTGCAAAATTCACTTCAGACATGGGAATCAGGACTAGGTGATGTTCGACTTAATTTTAGGGAAGAAGTTTGTACAATCACATTGCAAAAATCTAAAACTGACCCATTCCGACAAGGTGTTTCAATTAACCTGTGCAAGACTAAACACAGAGTATGTCCATTTACATTAACAAGGAAGTATTTAATTCACCAACTATCCAGGACCAGTGGAGAGGCCTTCTTTGTGACAGAGAGGGGTGATCCCATGGCAAGAGATTTCTTTATGAGGCATCTGCACATCATACTAGGTCGGTTGGGATTTAACCAAACTCTATATTCAGGACACTCCTTCAGAATTGTGCCTGCCACCTCAGCAGCTAGGGTGTGAATTGAGGATCACCTGATCAAGACTATGGGAAGGTAGTTCTCAGACTGTTACACTAGATATAATAGGACCCACATGGAAGTAATATATTCGGCACAAAAGGCATTGCAAAATCACCAATCTTCGACACAGTCCAGAATGCCCAAATATCCATATGCAGTGAGTCATCATAAGGACCTTAAGGGGAAGAGTTAATATCACAACAAAATGCTCATATTTGTGAAAGGCTATGAATATCAAGAGAAAGTGACCCAAGAAATATCAGAAAAATCCTCGTGAGAAATTGTTTTATTGCAGTTTGTTGGGGAGTGAAAATCCTGTTCCAGTAAATTGTAATATAATGATTGCCAATGAGCAGTTTGACTGAGAATCTCCCTGCATTCCAATGGCAAATATAAGTGCTGATCTCTATAAATACGTGGACAGGAACTAAATTTACCAACCCAACAGATTGAGCATCTTTGTATGAATGATTATAACTAGCTGAGTGCCATAGAAATGAAATGAGTCAATGTACACTTTCTACTACTCCAGATATCGGTAGATTACTTCCTGCATTATAGTCCTCTTGATATTTGTTCTGAATTATACTAAAGATACCAGAGTAGCAATTGAATACCTTTCTAGGGAAGATGCAGTGAACATGCAGTTGCACATAATCAGTTTAAACAGGTTTTTGTATATATGTACAAATTTAGAAACAATATTGCTGTCAAATCATGGACATTTCTTTAATTAGGTTACTCTTCAAAGACTGTCTTGAACAGTCTCAAGTTATTGGTGTTTAATTAAGTTATATTTCATAGAGACGGTCAAGCTCACTGGGGGTTCAATTTGTCTGGCTCATCTATACTTTTGGCCACTTCAACATAACCTTTGTCATTTGTATTCAGCTACAAATTACAAAGGCTATTATTTATTATTATCATTTTAAAAACCTTCCAAACTGCTGCAAGTATATCGGAATAGCATCCGGGCTATGCATATAGCTTACGAGGACCTATATTAACACACAGACGGGCTTCATCAAGCCTTGCAGGAATAATATCGAACAAGTCCCAGTTGTCGACCTGCATGTACAGCTTACAGGACTTGTTACAATAAGTGTACATTTGATACGAGTTTGGGTTATATACACTGTATCTGCTTCGCAAAACTTCATTATGATTTAACAGGTAACAGGGCTACACATTGTGTGTGCCATCTCAAACATAAGCAATGCATTCAAGAGGTTACACTTGTCATCTGGGTATACCATGTGTTCCCTGCAAGTTCTATTTTCTAATACAATTGTACATTGGGGCAGTGGTGAAACCTCTTGAATGATAACTGTGCACATGAGCCTGCCTACAAAGGCCAAAGTTGTGGAAATTTAATAAAAGAAATTTAAATCAACTTCTGTCTTGTCTTCTGTTAATAAACTAGAAAACTAACCCAGAAAGAGCCTCAACAAAGTTTATAAAACATAGAAAAAACTCATCTCAGAAATGTATCATGGTAATTTTGTCTTCCACAAATGAAAGTTTTCCGAAAGATTGTATTTTGTGTAATCTACTTCATACAGCATGCAATTAGAAACTACAAACTGGATTCAATGTGACCATTTCATAAGGAAAGGAGACAATCTGATAACTATAAATGATATGTTTAAAACTTTCTTTGGTACATGTGAGGAATGTGGAACTACATTTTTATTTATTTAAAGGGACAATAAGCAACGAATTAGAAAAAATAAGTTGTCCATTTAACAAAACCACAATGTTTGTTATGCCAAAGCAAACTAATATTTCATATTCTTCGTATATACATGCTCATATCGATTAAATAAGTTAACTTGAAGGTGAGAATTTACTGGTATCATCAAAAAAATATGCTATCATTTTTTATCCCGATCTAGTTTCCTGATCTCTCACAGAAATTTCTAGCACAGCACAATTTTCTATACTTCATCAAAATTAGGTCTCACAGAAAGACAAATGTGAAGTTTGAAAACACTTGTTCCTATTTATAGCATATGCATTCATGAAAACTATCTTGATTTGCCATTGTAAATACTCATTCTGTGAGTTTTATTGGAAGCGTAACTGATTTAATTGAAATAATACAAGGTTTTTGATCTGATAATGCCCAGTTCGTGCTAGAATAGTGCACAGTTGTTGTTCGTGACAATCGAATATTCAGAATGCAGCTGAGTTATTCAATTACTTCCACAGGTTATAAAAAATTATAACAAATGGTTTTCTGTTTACATCCGATCACTTTGAGCTAATTTGTTTATATGTTCGCAATGTCATATCTTTTGCAAATTCATCTGCATGAAAGTTTCTTAATCAGACATGTTAACTCTCCCGGAATGCCCGGGAAAATCCCGGAATTTCAGTGTAGTTCCCAGCCTCCCAGACGGGAATCAGTTTTGGACCAAAAATCCCGGAAAACAACAGTCAAATATTTCGTTCCTGTTGTAACTTATGAAAAATGTCCGGAGTCAAATCACATCATTTCAAACTCTGGTAAAAACTCACGAAGCAGTAAAATATGGCTCTAAGTTAAATTTATTCAAGAAAAGGGTATTTTATGATATATATTTCAACTGTGTTCATGTTTATTTCTGGGTTTTTTCTTCAGAGATTCATGATCAATGTGCGAGTGTCAAAGTGAAAATAGGTGACTTACTTTTCAAAAAATTGAAAACTCCACCTTCATTTAAATGCAGTTTTTGAAAATTAAAATATATGAAAATGAATTAAATGATATATATTTATTTATTCCTTCATAGAATAGCTTTAATTCTCATCCCTTTTCCAAAATCAAAACATAAACAACAACTATTTAACACAGCTTAAAAGTAGGTTAAAGTCGCTTAGGATGCCGAAAAATTATGACTGCATAATTAAACACAATGGACTTATTTTCTAACACTACATTTATTCTGTTGTGCTGACTACAGAACTGTTAACTGTTGGCCATCTGTACTCAGAAACTTTCGAATGGAATTAAAAAAAAATGCTTCAATGATGAAAAGAAAAGTTTTGTGTAGGGCACAAACGTCCCACATGCATGAAGTTTGATAAAGATACTTTCTAAGTACTAATGTTCTTGAAGTAACTGAACATTAGGACATCTTTTCCTGTTAACAAGCTAGGTAGACTTTGATAAGAGCAAACCACAGGTGGTGGTGCTCTGTGGGACAGTGTAGGTGGGTGGTGGTGGTGGGGGGGGGGGGGGCTCATGAAGAAGAGGATCCTGGGCAGGGGGAGGGGGTGGGGGTTAAAATCAACAGTTATTTTATGATTTTTTAACATAGCATAAATGCATCAACATAGTTGACAACTAGTTCTGGATATAACCTGGTGTTAATAGTGGTCCATGAGCTGAAAATTCACAAGTTTTTTCTTTCATTTTGTCCCCACGTGAACTTTTCCCTGAAATCCATCCCATTGCCCTGAAAATCACCCTCAGGTTCCCTGAAAAATTATTCTGGAGGTTAACATGTCTGTACTTAATCACAGATTTATGTAACTTCCTGTTGCTTCTGATGTCCCTCACTTTGTATGCAATGGTTTTGTAGCATGCTTTTTCACATACAAGCAAAATTCAGAGTGAATATTTTTTTCAAATTAGTGGCTTATTGTCATTTTAAAAAAGGAAAAAAACTTTATATTTTTGTGACCTAAAATTTGCCAGCAAGTGTATTGTTATGGCAAGTTAAGGTGAAACTGTTTACTACCATTATGACTCTGAATTTAGACACTATATTATCAAATCAGTAGAATACATTCAAAAAGAAAGATGGATTGAACAATATAAAGAAAGGAATAATAATAAATCAAAGCAGCAATAATGATCTCAAGGAGATCAAATAACAATGTTTACAGATTGATGCACTTACACAGCAGTTTGGGCTGATGTTGGTACATTTGATGCTCCAGTTCCATTACATCTGGCTTTTCTACAGGAAAAATAATAGGTGTTTAACAGATGTTCAGCATCTTTGGTCATTCTAGGAGAAAGTTCATTGATATATCTAAAAAACTGGAAAATGAACAAAAATGAATTTTTGTAATTTGAAACGTTTTATGACACCAAAAACAAAAGTACCAAAAGGCAGTGGCATCATTGCACAGACACTTTAATCATTTTGCACCACAAAATACACTTTGTACCTTTCAACTGCATCTCAAATTACCAAAAAAACCCAATATAGATGGCATTCAGCACATTGTATATGCTAGAATACTGATTAACAAAAGGTGCGCATCGAAGATGCGGATGACGAGTTGTGGTGGCAAACAGAGAAGAGTGTTGCATGTCCATAACCTGGTTATCAATCATATCCTGGTTGTCAAATTTGTAACCTTTGTTCAAGTTATAATGCTAACAAGTTCAGAATTCGTAAAAATTATTTTATTAAGGCCCATAACTCTGCATCGAAAAATCGGGCCAGGCCAGTTTTCGAACTCACATGAGTTATTATTGCAAAGCACTTGTATGGCAAATATCAGTCAAATTATTATGCTAATGTGTAGTGCTGAAACAGTTAGCCGGATAACCAGTTTGCAACCAGTTATCGGCATAACCAGTTGGAAAAGCCATCAACTGGATAACCGCTATACCTATAGTTTACGGGATAGCATCGGAAAAATAAATAGTATTTGATCGCCAGATGTTAGAATTCTTTTGCTCATGCAAGCATTGTCAAAGCTACCAAACATTTGTCGGTTTATAATGATGTGTACTCGATGTAACATGAAGGTGTTAAGGTGTTGGAATTTTGAATGAACAGTTATTTCATTCACTTGGGCAGTCAACTCGCAGATAAATGTGTATAACAAACTACCAAAAGTCAAGTGCATTGCAGGTTGTTTTCTGTGTGGGCAGCACATGCCTGTCAATGTAACATAGCCTTCTACAGACAAATTTGACATTCTTCTCTTTGATGAGTTGTTGTTAATTGCTGATTATAATGCTGAAAAAATCCCTCAGTCTGAGTGATGGTGCTTCCAAAATAAATTGACTGTTTGCTACTTTACCATCGTGTTTCAGAAAAAAAAATGTTTTGATTTTATTGAAAGGTATGAACGTATGTCATAAAAAAAAACTAGTTTAAAATCTTGCATTTTAAAATTCGTTTTTCAATGGTCAATGTCAGACAATGAGGGGCTCTTGGTCAATGATACATATAATAATTTCTTACCACATCTGTTTCATGACTTGCAACACAATATTCCCGCCAGAAATTTCATTGCGTTGAATAGGCAAATGTAAACGGGGAACTGTTTGTAGCAATAACCAACCGTTTTTTTCTGAAATATTTTCCAGGAAGATGAAATAATAATAAAAAAAAACATATAACCCCCTAAAAATGTTTAAAAAGACGTTTTGGCTCAAAAAATGAATGGTGACGGGATGCTCGGAAAAAGTGCTTTTTTACAAAATTTGAAAATTCTGTCACCACTCTGGTATTCGAAGAAAAATTAACTTACAGAGTTTGTGTTTGCTTTGTTGTGTTCTCTAGATATCACTATAAAAAAGAAGCACTATTGGTGTATTCAGGACACATTTGTGCTCAAGGCTAGCTTAAAACTAAGCATACCCCAAGACGAAAAAGGCAAAAATTGCTAACTGTCCATATTTTTTCATAGGAAAACTCCTCTCAACTTCACAAAATTTACTGATTATGACTTTTGAGGATTTACAAATCTACATGAAGCATAAACTCTAAAAGATGAGCCATGCTTTGACTTTGAATCTTAGATTTATTATGATTGAACTGGAGTGGCAAAAAAAAATCATTTGTTTACAATTTCAAAAATGTTATTTCAAGAAAAATAAAGAGAGAATGACTTTTCAAATATTAAAAACAACTATGTCAATCTATTGAAAATTATTCGAAAACATTGTGAAGGCCATTAAAAGGATGTAGGAAAAGATAATTTTCCGTTTTCACTCATTTACCTACATTTTGAATGCTCGATCTGCTGTCAGCCAACTTGGAATTTTTGCAGGAATTTCCCAGCATCAGGACCAAGAATGACTGCAGAGTTACCTCCCCATTACTAAATTATATCACAGACTATAGATTAACCAGACGTGCACGTTATTTTTTGAGGTCAAATATGGCGGCCCTGGAGCGCTGGCCCCCTGGCGGCCACGGGTACTTTTTCGAATGAGAACGCTGTTGCAAAGTGAGGCGAGGGGCGAAATCAAACCAAAGAAATGCGTTGAAAATCTACGAGTAAACTGTGTGATCGTTGCAAAGAATGGAACGGTTCGGTTCAAGATGTAAGAAGAAAGGCAATTTAGATTATTTCGCATCATGCCTTCTTCCCAAATAAAGGTTTAATATCAATTCTGTCGGAGCAAATTTGCTTACTAAATACACAAAACATCACAACGCTGTCAGAGCACTGTCAACATTTTTGCTGAATGCAGGTGAGAAATGATGAAGACGACCACAACAATGTCATTCAGCGTTTGTTTTGAGCATACTTTGGTGCCTTTCTTTTAAAATTTTCATCCCACTCAAATTCTCAATATTTTTTTTTAGTTTTGCAGGGATGAGATAGTTGATCTAATAAATTATGCCTAACTGATTTCAGCTTGACTAAATTCAGTAATTTATGACTGGAATACAGAAATTTTATTTTCTGTAAATTTACATAATCCAATTGTCATGTAAATTTGTCGAAATAAAATTAGATTTTTAATAAATTCTCTATATACGGTATGTCCTTATTTCATATTTGGGGGGAAAACACATTTTTTACCAATTTTTCAATTAAAATTTAAGAATTTTGGCCGTTTTCGGCTAATGTTCATGCACTGCAGGCTCACACCTGATTTTAGTAAATTGTGACACTCTGTTGATTCAGATTCTCTCAATATTCAATTACTTTTAAAAATTATATGGTGAAATTTAACAAATCGATACCAACAAAACCCCAACATTTGCAATCCTTACTGGTAACTGCCCAATTTAGCGGCCATGTGGCATGAAATACACTATTTTTTATTTTAACTTATTTGTGTGGTGGGCAAGAAATCTAAACACCAGCATAATGGTACAAGATTTCAATCATCATTTTTGGTTTGGAAAGGGGGGTGGAGGGAATTGGGCTGTTTTGGGAAGGAGATGAAAACTGAAAAGAGCAGCTTACATGATACATATAATTACTTTAGGGAAGAACAGGTGACTTTTTAAACAATGAGATAATACTGATGAGTAAGGTTACAAAACATGTAAGTCTATTCAGTATTCAATATGTTTAGTGAATTTTTTTTTATCAATTTAAGAAAATCTCATTAAAAATTAAAATAAATTATCATGGTCACTGTAGGCTTCTGTCTTGTCTACTTTGTTTTAAAGAGAAAATTAACAGTTTGAAATTTTAGTTTTTAACTTTCCAGTTCAGTTCTGTTGAGATCATATCTTTTATGGTGCATTATAAATGTGTTTGATCGTGAAAATGTGAAGTTTTTCAACATGGTCTCTTTGCCATAATTATAATTTATTTCACCTTCCAAAGAATTATATCATTGAAATAAAAAAAAGGAAAAAATAATCTCCTTAATATTACTGGAAATATTTCGAAATCGTTATTCGTTAGAATACTTAGCCAAATCACTGGGTACTAGGTATTCACTGTGCTGTAAGTAAGACTTAGTTGTTGATATATTGTAATAATGTTCAGACTAATAATAGGTTGACTTATGAAAGTCCAATATGGGTATTTGGGAATATAACAAATACGATTACACCACAACTAAGATCAAGTTGAATTAATTCCTTTCTTCCGGTCCTAAGGAAGCTTCACACAGTATAAAAATTCTCAGTGCCATGTAGTTCTGGAGATATGTGCATTTAAAAAAAAAAAAAAATTTAGCTCCTGCAGGGGGGACAGACAAAAAAAATATTTTTTAGCTCCTGCAGGGGGGACAGGAAAACAATTTTCGGTATAAATTAGGTACTTGTGACCCAATAAGCCCTCATATCAAATTTGGTTCAAATCGACCTCTTGGTTTGGAAAATAAAAATGTTGGTATAATTTGGGCTTCCACAGTGAGCCCAAATATGAACCCAGGGATTTGGCTTTAACAAACTTCACTCTCAGCCCACTAAGAATGCTGTACATCAAATATCAAAAGATTTTGACTGGTGGATCTGAATTTTTTTTTTTTTAAAGAATATTCCTCATATTGAACTAAGTTATAATTTGGGCTCCCACAGGGAAACCAAATATGAGCCAAAGGACTTGACTTGAACAAACTACAATCTCACCTCCCTAAGCATACTGTATACCAAATATCAAAAGATTCTGACCGGTGGATGCGAAGAAGAAGATTTTAAAAGAATATACCTTGTATTGCACTAAGTTACAATTTGGGCTCCCAAAGGGAGCCCAAATATGAACTCAGGGACTTGGCTTGAACAAACATGAATCTCACCCCCTCTAAGGATGCTGCATACCAAATATCATAAGATTCTGATTTGTGGATCCGAAAAAGATTTTTGAAGAATATCCCTCATATTGCACTAATTTGAACATTTGGGTTCCCACGGGGAACCCAAATATGGACCGAGGAATTTGATTTCAACAAATATGTGAACCAATGTTCCAAAGATGTTATATGTAAAATATGAAAGCTTTTGGAGTAGTGGTTTGGAAGAAAACGATTCTTTAATTTTTTCCCATTGCCCACTGTGTTAAAAAATGCTGACTCAGTGTCCTGAAAAAGTACCCTATGATAAAACCGATAGCAATTTTTTTTACCAATCCTTGCTGTTGGTCCCAAGGAAGTTTCACACCAAATAAAAATTCTCATTGCCGTGCAGTTTTTGAGATATGGGCATTTTAATTTTTTTCTAGTTTTAGCTCCTATGGTTCCCACGGGCCTACGGGAAAAAAATTCTGCATAAATTAGGTACTTATGACCCAATAAGCCCTTACTCAAAATTTGGTTCAAATCGGCCTCTCGGTTTGGAAAATAGAAATTTGGAGTGGGGCTAAAATTTTTGCCCCAGCCATTACATCGCCAAGTATACACCCTCAAACTTCTCTTGAACAAACTTGAGTCTACACGTCAAAAGGAAGCTGCATACCAAATATCAAGTCTCTGCTATTGCTGGTTTTTGAGAAGTTTTTTTAAGAATTGGAGCATTTTTGCCCCACCCCTCTGCTCAATATGAGCCAAAACCTAATTTGCCAAAAAATCAAAATGCCCCTATATAACCCCTACTCATATGAAATTTCATTAACATGCGGCCAGTGGTTTGGGAGAAAAAGACCCAAACACCACCTTCACGACGGATGACGGACGACGGACAAAAAGTGATCAGAAAAGCTCACCCTGACTTTCAGTCGGGTGAGCTAAAAATGTTCTTCACGTCCTTTGGTCAGAATCTTCTGGCCCCCACCACCGAGAGGGTGATGCCCCCTCTCGTGATCTTCCCAAAGAGCCACGCAGCGGATTCATTGGAGATGGTAAGAAAAAAATGAGCCCCTGACCAAGGCATCCACCACATCTGGACCCTGTCGGGAGACAGTCAGAGCATGCTCAGAATCACTGGGGAAAAGAATCGCTAAGAAAAATAGTTTTGGCCTCCCCGCTGGGGGTGGGACTTTAAAATACACTATGGGAAAAAATCGCACAGGTAAGGGGGAAAGGCTGTGATTCACCGTACTCAGTTTAGCCTGTTAAAGGCAGAAATATTGACGGGGATATGAAGTAGTTACACTATATCTTTGTCCGAAATCAACGCGGGGAGGGGGGGGCATTGTCATAGACCCAATGATTGTAATCTACCCTTTAGCACCCCATCACATTTTAAGACGCCTGTCATTCGATGTCAAGATCACGCAGAAGATAAAGTGAGTTTGCCGTTTGTGTAGTAAATGACTAACAGCCCTCTGTGCATGTTGGTCAATGATTTCAATCAAAGCCTGCGCCTGACATTCCTAAAAATGCAGGCGGGCCAAACTTCGCTCCCTTCTCATGCCTAGGAGGGCGATTGGCTTTCCTAAAACCTACAAACGCAAAAAGTGGCAAAATGAAGTCTTCCTGTTAATGAATTCTGCCTTTCATTTTATTGCTGCTAACAACGCAGTCAAAACGAGAGACAGCAAAACTGCCCTCACACCTCCAGAGCAGCCCTCTTATAGAGATCACTAACATAGCAGAAATCTAAAACACTGTGGATATTAGGAATAGGCCGTTATGGTAATCATTATTTTCTGAGGGCAGGGGGGTAGCTTTCGCCCTCCTTAATTTTTGTAAGGCGAGCGAATAAATCGCGCAAGAACGTAAAAATATTGGGGGAGGGGTGAGAGAAGGGATTAACAGAGCACCCATTTTACTAACAGTATGAACTGTGATATGCAGTATGATCCCATCCGTGCGTGGGAGCTGGATAGAAGGCATTCCCCTCTGGTGTGTGTGTCGGGGGGAGGGGGTCATTCCACGTGGAAATCTTGAAAGATTGAGGGCCAAATATTTTGTTCTCGGTGATTCTGGGGCTGCTGTGACCACTTCCCAGGTGAGAATTGCTTATCACTGCAAGTTCGAATTGGTACATGGGTTAATTTTTGGGATGTGGTGGGCCAAAATATCCATGGGTTGGTTTTGGGGCTTCGGCAAAATGAAAGCCCGCCCAAACACAATTTTTTTCATTTTTATAGCTAATAACATGCTACGGGTTCGATTAGTAGCCTAAGCACAGAAAATTTCGTGGCCATAGCTTCAGCCGTTTTTGAGTTATCCAGTCAGATAGAAAATATTAACACTGTGCACAATGGGACTTTTTTTTATTTTGGAAATTTTCTCAAAAGTTATGGGCTCATATCAATGAAAATCATCCATGGACCCATTAACCCTTTACCTAAAGCAATGGTCAAAACCGGCCAGCGCTATACACAAAAATCGCCATTCAGTTTTTTTTAATATTTTCATTTTTTACTTCCAAAACATAGGTTGTGCGTCGTGCTCGTTCCACTGCTCAAGGAGTCACAACCTATGTTTTGGAAGCAGAAAATGAAATTTTTTAGTTATAAGTGATTTTTTTACGAGTGTCATCTGTTACTAGCGTTAGGTAAAGGGTTAATAAGGAAAGAAAATTTCATGGCCAAAGCTACAGCCATTTTTGAATTACCCGATTGGACAGAACTCCAAAATGTAAAACTGCGTATAATGATGAGAATTTTTTTTTTTTTTTTTTTTTTTGGGGGGGGGGGGGAATTTCCGACGGTTTGGGTAATAGCGCGCCCGGTGGTGCCATGGGTAAGCACGGAAACTTTCGTGCTCATTGCTTCACCCGTTTTTAGTTACCCTGTCACAGACTGACGGACAGACATTTGCTGAATTATAGCAAGATTCAGTTGTCATTCGTCATGGATTGGATGGGCTATTAATTGTGATCATGACTTTTTCCAGTGTTGGCTATTACTCGAGTGCCCAAACCAGCGGTTTGTGGGGATGGTTGCAAAATCGACACTGCAGTATGCAAATTCATTTCACTTAAATCATGGTACTTATTTCTTTTTTAAATTATGGTATCAACAAAATGCACCCAGAACTAGCCGAATGCTACCAGTGATTTTAGAAACATTTTTGATCGTTGAAAAATCTTTTTTGAGATGTTACTCGGTGGACTGGGCGATGTTAGACGTCTGGTCATTTTCGATGGCTTTGAAGACACTTTTTTCCAATTTTAGTAAGTTCAATCAGTTTTCATTGATTTTTTATGAAAAGGAGATTGAGAATTCATTCATAACTTTATAGTATTATCAGTTTTTGATAGATAAAGCATTTTAATTCACATGAAATGAAGAAAAAAATTAACAAAATCTTCGTGATTTTTACTTTGGATCTATTTTTAGCACACGTTAAAACTTTGACAACTGACTCATATAATTTTTGGGGGGAATGGTTTCATTACCGTTCAGTGTTTGCTTCTCCTCTTGGGAAATTGTAAAAACAAAGGCCGGGGTTTTTCTCACGGGAATTTGTGCAGTTAAAAGCACAGCAGCCGTGACCCGGCATTTCTTTTCGCCATTGAATTTGGAATTGTTTTTGTTTTGAGTACCGTTTCCCGCCACGTGGCAGTATCGCCCTCGCGTACTTCATTTGCTCCCTTACCGTCGCTGGTCTGGTTAATCTGTAGTCTGAGATTATATGCTGAATTCCGTATAGAATCCAGTGTGGGGCTTTGAATTTTCTTTTTGAAATGGATTTAGAATATATTTATTCTATATTTGCTGCATTTTATTTCGATGAAATGCAATGAAGCGGCAATGTTTAAATATTAGCAAATTACTTATTGTTGTTTTCTTTGTCTCCGGCCGTCATGAAATTGTGTTTCATATAATTCAAACCAATCAGAATTAACCTCAGCTAAATTTAGCCCCAAAAATCTTGTCATTACCTTTAATTAGATGGTTTTAAACCAGCCACCCATGAAAACAGTGCCTTGTGATGCCATTCGCCGAGTTTCCAAAACAGGACAGGAAGTGCCCCCAAACAACATTGGTTATTGCTACTGTTTGTGACATTTGTCTTAGCAGTGAACAGAAAAAGATACTCAAAAAATCAGTACATATTCACCCTATGATGATATGATCACATCAAATTCAAGCCACTCAAGAGGCTCTTTGCTAATACGGTTAATTATGCCTAACTACAATTTACAAACTGGTAGGAAAATTCTTAAGTAATATCAATGACAATCATTCCTCACTTTAAATGCATGCACGTGGAAACAAATTGCACACGTAAACTTTGTTTCAGGTGCGCGGCATGTCGTGTGCCTGTGACTTTCAAATGGTTTTGTGACCGGGCAATGCAGGTTGACCTCAGTTAAGATGTGTTTGCACATCGGCAATTTATATTGGCACTTGATGGTTTCCATTTGTTTACTTTTTGCGGAAGTCAGGTGGCAGTGTTTTGAACTGTTTTCTCGCCATTCCTTACTGATTTTGCGGCAGAGACAATACAATAATACCAGCAGTTGAAATTAATGGATATCCGGTTGAAATCCAGCTATGCCCGGCGGTTAGCCAGTTACAAAAACCGCAACCGTTTCAGCACTACTAACGATTAAGGCCCATAACTCTGTCAAGAAAGATCAAGCCAGGCCAGTTTTCGAACTCGCTTGAGATATTATTGCAAAAGACCTGTATGGCAAATATTGGTCAAATCGGAGAACGTTTGTTAAAGTTATTGCGCCAACAGTGTGAGGACACCCGGATGCACACCGACCGTCGCTAAACCATGGGTCTCAGTTGTCAACACAACTCCACCCAAAACTGGATTGAGTGACATAAAAAATGGACTGATATTCTTCTTTTTCCCCTTCTCGCTTTCCACAAAATATGATCATACATATTTATACCCCTAAACATCCACACAAATCTATACACTTAAACATCAGTGTGTCTGATGGACTGAGATATCTTACTGTTCTCTTCATTGTTCCTAACCATGACCCTTACCTTGTCAAACTGCCAAGAGAAATTCAAATAGTGAAGTTCAGGGATTTTTGTTTAATTCTACAACCTGAGGTTGTAATCAGTTTTGTTCTTATATACCTCAGTCGATAAGGCAGACCAATCCTCATACAAACATACACAAGTACAGAGAAACACCTCACCACACATATATTTACAGATCCAGGAAAAAATTCATAACACATAGGTATTTTTCCAAAATAAATGACACAATGGAAAATGGTTTTCACAAAAAATTCTTATGTATTGTAGAATTCTGACTAAGATTTGGAATGAGTGCTAGAAAAGTAAATAAAAACAGTCATGATACATGAAAATGGCACACCAGATTGAGATTTTTTATATAATAAATATGATGTAAGAATTTCATACCACAACTGCTGGTTATCAAAAGATGATAGGCAGACCAACAATGTTATATTTTTAATATTTACAGGAAGTTGTCCAAAGAGGATAGAATGAGGTATTTACAGATTGTTAAATTCTTGGAGGAAAAGAAATTAACAGATGATGGTAAAAAGAGATAACAATGGATTATAGAGAGTGTTTTATGAACGCGATGGGTGTGTGTGAACTTGTATTGTGCACTCCTTCAAATTCTTCATGCTCAGATTTAAATAAAGCAACCTATGGTGCACAGACGTCACAATGAAATTGTTGAATTGTTCAGTTACTTTCTGGCATGCTTTGCTAAAGTTGAAAAGATCAGAAACTTGACCCCCAGACAGCTCTCCAAGATTGATGTTGCAGAGGTAAAGTATTATCCAAGCCTGGAAATAAGCAATCTGCCATTTGCAGATTGCAGTTTCCAGAGGGTGAATTTGCTGATGCTATCCCATACACTGGGCTAGAATCCCCCAATTTATCCTCTGGGTACCTCTTTCTGTTTAGGTCAGAGACCTTGATTCAGATTGAGGTTCAAAGAGGGTAAATTTAGTTATGCTACCCTGCTGTGCAGGGTAGCATCATCAAATTCACCCTCTGGGGACCCCATTCTGCAGATGACAGTCTGCTTATTTCCAGGCTTGGTGTCATCTTAAACAAAAGTGTGTGTTTGATGGTGAACCGGCAAAAGACGCACTGCAGGGACTTCACATTGATGAAAGAAATAATTTCTATGACAGAAAACATATTGAAACAGCCGTATACATTTGCCTCTCGGCAATGGTGTACTCAGATCATTGTTAGAAACTGACCCTCGGGTGATTGGACACAGCGAAATTGAGTCCATGGTGGAGAGACTTAAGATGTATTTTCCAAATGTGTTATCCAGAGACCAGTTTGACCTGGAGTGCCACAGTTACACACTGATCCATGTCTTAATGAATTTACTGATGAAACCAGACTGGATGAATGGTGGGCTCAAGTTTTGAAAAAAGGTATTCAGTTTTTAGGTAGTTATCAAAGCATGCTTGTCAATATTCACAGGACCTCGAGTAGAACAATCAATCAACGTCTTAAACAATATTATATCAAAGAAGGCTAACAACATGGCTATCTACACACATTCGGCCATTCAGACAACCAAATATGATCTCTTGTCAAGAGGAAAGACATCAATCGAGATGTTCCATACAGAAGATCGTCTACATTCACCAGTCAACAAGTCACTTGTATTACATGCAAACAGCATATGGGTGACATCAAAGGATGCAGTCAATGGAAAAAGATTCAAAATTGCCACAGAAAAGCAGTACTTATATATGTAGCAGTTCTAAAGTTTCAAAAAGTTCTAAAGAGAAAACAGCTTAAAAAAAACAGCATCAAAACTCAGGACCAGTGGCAAGAATAAATAGTTGATGATGCTAAAGCAAGGAAGTGAAAGCTATCCATGGATTGGCACATAAAATGAAGGACTCAGTTTTGAGGAATTTTATCAAGAGAAAGCAGGAAGATTCAACCCCTGCAGAACATATAAAAAACGAGACTATAATAACATTGTTCAGGTCATTGTATATAGTGTGAATAAGTTGGGTGGTGAACTTGCAGATATACATAACTGTCCAAGGAGTTTCTATAAACTGTGAACTAAAATGAGAATTGATGACAGGCCATATTTAAGAAGGCTCTGATATGATATCCTGGTTGCTAAATTGATAGTTGAGTTAGTGATATCATTTTTTTTTTTTTTAATTTTACTCATTCAAATGGAAGAAATTGAGCTAGCCTTTCCACTTCAAATTCTACTCCAGGATAGCCTCAGATGGGTTCTAAGAGTTTAAAAAATGTAAAAAAGTTTCTATCCCATAGGAGGGAGGGGGCCCCCTCTAATACTCTCCCCCTACTATGGCTATGCCACAGATTTCATTTTTTTAAAGTCTTGCTCATTTGCACCTCTGGTACATATATACTATTTGGGTTTGGGATACATAATAGTGGTCCAATTAAGTACATTATCCTGGAGGAAAGAAAGAAATTGTGGTGTGAAATTAGTTTTACACCATCTTCTGACACAAAGCAATTGCTTACTGGTGGGAAGTGGAAAGATTCCAAACAGATGAGTCAACTTGAGCTCAGCTTTGTGCATTTCAGTGTAAATATTTGAGACCCAAAAAGCTTTTCATCTTTGCATGAGAACTTTTATATACATCAAGGATTGAATAAAGTTTAAGAATTGAAGATGTCAAGGTGACATTAACTCATCAGTGGGGGTTAGCTATGTCACATGCTTGATACTTTTGTGATAAAATGCTTGAGAGTGACTCTAGTTTTCATAAAGATCTGGCATGATAAATGCCTCCACTGGGTTTGGTTGCACAGAAGCATACAGATCCTTAGTTTTCTATAGATCAAATAGAAAAATAAATATGTGAGTGAGACCACAGCACATAACTTTATCTCACTGCATTTGATTTTTCTATGTAGGATTAAGCCTTCACCCAATGCACAGGATATAAAAATTTATTATTTCAATTATTGTTTTTTAAATATTTTTAAAAAGTGTCAACAAAACCATATCATGTGACCCCTCATTGGAACAAACTCGTTCCAATGAGGGCTCACATATGGTTTCGTTGAAACTTTTTGAAAAATATACTTTTTTCAACTGCTAAATTTGAAAATTATGTGGGAGGATGCAGCAGATTCATTAGGTAAAGGGTAAAGCTGTTTGAAATAATTCCAATTTTATCAGTATGAAATTAAACTGTCAGTGATGGAGGAAAATGAAAAGGGGGGTGTAGGAAAATAACAAATGCAAATTATACACACAATCACAGAAAAACAAATCAAGACGAAACATTTATGTAATGTAAAATACTGTGTGCTGTAACAGATTTGTTTAAGAACTAATACAATTTGTATAAATGGAAGTTTAAGCTGAAACAAGAATATCTTTCACTAATTAAACTAATCACATATGGTTTCCATGTATATCAGGCTAGACACAAGTAGCTGAGTTGATTGATACTATGTATAGCCTCAAGAGCTATTTCTATAAGTTTAACTAAGTTCTGGGCAGATATTCTAATGTTAACACTGGGCTTTCCTTGGTTGTTGAATTTTACCATTTGTGGCCTCCAAGCTGACTCAGTTTTGCAGGCTGCAGAATGGTATTTTTCTGCAGGCCTGAACAATCCCTCAATTGTCATGTGTTACCATAGTAGGAGAAGAGCTTATAAATAATAGCTTGTGACATTCCAGAGTTGTGGCATGGGTATTTCAGCTAAACTTTTCCAGGAAAATTACAAGGAGGTATGATCAAATATGGAAATGGGAATTGCATAACTTGCTTGTATATACTAAGTCACCAAATCAATCTCGCTTGTTTCTCTGAAATGCACAGACATTTTGTTCAGTATGTTAAGTAACCACCCACTCACCAGCCCCACCAATTTCCCATCCTCATTTCCTTTTTGACCTTTAACCAAAAGTTAAAATGCATCAGAATTTTTTTTATATTTTAGGATGTTGTTGAACTCAAACAATTAGATGATAACAGTTTTTAAATTTAAAACTATTTTGATGTTTTAACATCACTTTGAAGTTTAGCCTATTTTCTACATTCTTAATTAAAAGCCCTATGTTCTTGAGTCCCATTGTGACCTATCTGTATGGGATACTGTTAGGAAATTTATCACACCTATTTGTGGTCATTTGAATTTGTGAACCCTTTTTTTGATTTCAATTTGAGACACCCAATGCCATTTTCAGCCTTAGCCTTTCAAAATTTTGGGAATATAATCTCCATAAAAAACATATCTAAAAATGTGGTTCCCCCTGGGAAATTCCCAACCATTATGGGTCGAACTCTCAGGTGATGTCATGGGGCTGGGGGGGGGGGGGGGGGAGGGGGGAGGGGGGAGGGGAGAGGAAATTGTAGTATGTTGTAGAGCTAAAACAAAATTAGGAGATGGTTGTTTTTTATTTTTCAGTTTAACGGTATTTTGATGGGTTTTTTATGTCACTGAAGTTCAGCCTATTTTCTACATTCTTAATTAATAGCCCTACATTCTTGAGTCTTTATTTATTTATTGGTGTTTAAGATCACATACTTATGCAAAATGGCTAATCGTGACCGTGACAGTTTTACAGGTGGAGGAAGCCGGAGTACCCAGAGAGAACCACCAAGCATCGATGAGCAACTGTCAGCTCCTCAACAATTCTTGAGTCTAATTGCACCCCATTTATATAGGATAGAGTTATGAAACTTACCACACCTATTTGTAGTTGTTGAAGTTGTAACCCTTTATCAAAATTTTGGGAATATAATCTCCACAAAAAAAAAGACATAACTAAAAATGTGATGCCGTCCTAGAAAATTCCCATTTGTTATGATCAAACTCTCAGATGACATCACAGGGAGTAATAGGGTCAAAAATTAAAACCTGTGGGATTTCTATGAAATTTTAGTATGTTGTACAACTAAAAATAATTTGAGATAGCTGTTTTTTGTTTTTCGATTTATCGCAATTACTGATGTTTTTACCTCACTTCAAAAGTTTAGGTTATTTTTGTCAAATTTCACTAAAAACGAGTAACAACATATCCTTTATTGAGTGGCCTGGTATGTTAAAAGGTAACAGACACCTTCCCCTCAATGGAAGGTTTGGCACTGGCAATGCTTTCATCAGAACTTTTGGAAATTCGCTTTGCACTTTCAAAACCATCCAGTTTATATATCAAATCTTACTTCATTAGTGTTAATATTTCATGAGTAGATCATGATCTAATCTAGAAAGCGGCTGCATTTTTTTCAATCATAGTAATGTATATAATAATTTATGTTTATAACTTTACCTCTACAAAGTCATTTTCTGGAACAGGATTTTCTCCAAAAGCTTCATCAGTTGACGAAAGTAATGTGAAGTTTACAAGTTGGTGATGTAAGAATTCACTAGATGAGCTCTCTGTGCTGTCTGTATAATACACCATTCCAACTGAACTTTGTAACCAAAATTAAAGACTGAACTTCAATTAAATTCAACATAGTTTCTTACAGCAAGCAGAAAATTGTAAAAGAAAGTGCCAAGGTCAGTCTAGCTCACCTTGTGTGTTAATTTAGATCTTTGGGTAATTGTTTGTGAAAGTTATTACAATGGAACCCATTTAACTGGATATTTCTTAACCAAAGAACCCTGTTAGTTGCATATCTTTTCGACAGAACTCTATGAGATCTGTCAAACAAGATGCAATAGAATAAATATCATTGGAACATAGAAAAATGACCAAATTTCTATTAGTTGAGTTACTTTCACTGGGCAACTGACTATTCAATTAACAAGTCCCCACTGTGCTAACTGCCAACAGGTTTGTTATGGGATGATCAGTAATGATCTTTGATTGTAAGGCACCAGAATGTAGATCTTCTGTTTTTCAGGCCATTTTTTGTAACTTGCATGCAAGTGGGTGGTTTTTTATCTTATTTTTTATTTTTGTCATTATTTCTTTGCCATCAAAAGTTTATGTTCTTTGTTTGTTTTAAGTTTTAGGCCTCATAATCTTCAGAATGGCATGGGTGGTGGTGTATTTCATCCCTCGAGTGCAAAAAGGCTTTGCAATGCTAAAGCACTGCAAAGCCTTGTTGCACTCAAGGGACAAATTTATCAAATTTATTAACTTGGGTAAAATATCAGACATAAACCATTTAATTTTTATTTTGTTAAGTTTGCACTGGTTATAAAAAGAGAGCATGCGACAGCCAATGGGACCATGCCAGAGGGCCTGAGAAACAGATTTTTAAATTATTTAGGCCTAAACAAGATTTGAACCAAGACATAATTCTACCAATTTTTTAAAAAAGTCTGACCTAGGGCTATGTCGATGAAATTTTTTCTACATATTTCAAACAATGATAACTACGATTTTCCATTTTGAATGTCAATTGTGGTCAACAAAAAAACAACCATCTTCAAACTGAGATACACCAGAAGGGACAAAAAGGTGCAAGTTTAAAAAAAACCTTTATTGTTCAACTAAAAAAACTCCGTAAATTCTGCAAAAGTATTATTGTTTCATATATCATACTGTTAAAATTACTTGTTCGGATTTAAAAATTAACCTGAAAATAACAGTTCGCAAGGATTTCACATTAACTATAGTCTCCTGTAAAAATCAAATTCACATACTTAAACTTTAGCATTAGTTTTTTTTATTTGCAACAAATGATTACAGTAGACAATAAATCAACATAGAGGTCAATGGGTCAACTAAATAAGAAAAACTTCCCATATTTGCAACATCAATTCCTTGAAATATTTTAGTGCTAAAATTTATTTTTAAATTGGAACAATCTGTTTCTACATCTTTGCCTTTTCTGTTGAATTGTTCTTATTTGATACACTTTTAGAAACTGCTCCTAGAAACCTTCCAATGGATTGACACTTAACATGGTTTATCACCAGCTTAACATAAGAAATTCCAGGAATGTCAGAAAAATATTCTGGGTAAATCAGATCGATATGGCACAAGAAAAGTGAAGAAAATGTTATATGACTAATAAAGTAAAACAAGTAATTTGCTTAACAGAATTGTTAAAAAATTTGTTCATGAAATTTTGAAAAAAATGTCTTTCATCATTTTAGACAAGAGTTACACGGAAGATGGCAAGTACCATTCCACAGAATTAGATATACACATACATAGTGCCAAAGACATCAGATAAATAATAAAGCCTAACTTCTGTGTCAAAAGACTTGAACATATAACTCATATGAAGTATGTGATCACCTCATTTGTATAATCTGTCGTATGGTATGATTTGTGGTATCATATCATTTGCTGCAGAATGAATGGTGAAGACTTTTTAGTTACTAATAGATTTTCCAAACAAAGATAATAAGCAGTTTTGGAAGGACTGGTCTAAAATGATAAGTATAAATCATAAGATAAAACTACCGGTAAACTTATCAAACTGTAAAAGTCTGCTAATACTGTTAGTAAAACTACTATCACATTTTCAGAGAAAATGGACTTTTTCCGCTTGGATTACAATTCACACAGAAAATGATAAGCATTTTTTTTTTATGAAATTCAGTAACAAAAGTGCAAGAAGTTTCAAACAAATCAACTAAAGAAATGAGCACAAAGCCTGTGTTAACAGAAGATACATTAATATTCCAAGTTTTAAAGAATCTGGATAGCAAATGAAGCTCCTTGCCTATATTAAGGAATTTGATGATGTACGTTGCAATATCCTATAAAAAAAAAAACTAGAACTATCACTGATTAACAGCCCCACATACACTTAATTCAGGAGACTGGGGTGTAGTTAATTTATGAATCTGTGAAGTAAATAATATATCTAAGTTCATGATGAGAAAAATCAGTTAAAAACAGTTACAACTTGAAAATTGGGAAGAATCCACATGTCTACTTGATACAACTTGAAAATTGGGAAGAATTCACATGTCTACATGTCTACTTGCTAGTGCTCATGTATAAGAAGTTTCATCAAAATCAGTTCATAAATCTAGAAGTTGTGCCCACAAGAATTCCATATATATGTCAAAATCAAAAGTAAATCTGAGTTTAAGTGGCATTAATTCAGTGGAAAACTGACACGACTTAAAAATTTGTGACTGTGTACATGTCTGTCTGCTTGAGATACTTTTTAGAAGTTTCAGCAAAATCGTTTCATCAGTCTAGGATTTGTGCATACTGGAATTTAAAATAGAAATCAATAATAAATTCAAGTTCAAGAGAAGCAAAATCAGTTAAAACTGTTGCAGCTTGAAAATTGAGAAGCATACAAATGTCTACTTGCTAAGGATCATGTATGAGAATTTTCATCAAAATTAGTTCACAAATCTAGGAGGGGTCACAAATATAAGAATTTCATATAAAAATCAATAAAAAAAATAAATTCAACAGGAAGTAATTCAATTTAGAAATGCCACATCTTAAAAATCTGGGAGTTAACATATATATGTTTGCCAATGATCATGTATGAGATATTTCATCAAAACTGTTTCATAGACCTTGGAACAACATACACAAGAACAAAATGGAATAGACATGACAGGCCAAAGAAATCCAAGTTCATGAGGTGGTAATTCAGTTATTAAATTGTCACAACTCGAACATTTGGAACTTGGAAATATATTCTTTCCAACAAGGGCATAAAATTGGTTCACAAACCTAGGAGCATTACACATAAGAATAAAACAGGTTGGGGAGGATGGATGGGTTGAACAGATGGATGGACTTTCAGGTGATTCCCATATAGTACCCTTTTTTGAAAAATGGGAAGGTATAAAAATTTATTTTATAATATGTATACTGTTGTATGTTACGGTTCATTTCTAAATAGAAACTTGTTCAAATTTACATAATTACAAGAATATGCAGCTTCAAAAGAAAGATGGCTGGCACTGACCATTTTAAATTTGAATCAGACCATTATTTTGAAGAAGATATATCCTTCTTTGGGGAAAAATCTCTGTACGAAATATAAAGAATTTAGGTTTGATAATCCCATCAGCAGTAAATGCTAAAGGATTTGTTGCTGTACTTATGTATGCACATACAGTGGAGAAAACACAAAGACAACACTTTAGCTTGGTTTTGTCAAGGTGTGCTAAGAATTAGAGTGCCACAAAAGCTTCTTCCCCAGTAATTCTCAACAGTGAACAAAGTTTTTTACACTTTGCACCAAGTCAGTCACTTTTCTGGGTTTTTTTCAAATATCAATTATTAAAATATATCTGGAATAAAGGTAGGGGCATTTTATTTAGTTCTAATATAGTTCTCAGCATCCACACAAATCCCAATTTTTCAAATCTAGGTCAGAACAGTTCTATTTTTCCTGCAAAAACTTAGGCGGTTAAGAAAGATTACCACTGTTTTCCAGGCAACTCCTTTTGCAGTTCACCCTTTCAAGAATATTTTAAGTACAATAAAAGCAAAAGTCATTGCAAAGTTGAGTAACCTACATAGTACTGTATGTTATCTCCTGAAACTTTTTCAGTAAGTCACTGTTCTCATGTAAAACACCACTGGAAAAGATATTAAATGAATGTCAAGGGCAATTTGAATAAAAACTTTCTGTTCTTTTTCTGAGATGTAATCAAATGTTAAAAGTAAAACAGGTGAAAAAAATAAAAGCATTCAACCCATTTTCTGTGAGGCCAATGAAATGACTATATGGCCATTTTTACAAGTCTGTCCATCAGATTACTCTTGTGATAGACATATATCCATTGGAACCCTAAAAAGTGCAGCAGTGCTTGATTAGCATGGTAAAGAAGTTTTGCTTTATAGTAGTGCTGTTCAACATTTCTGCATGTCATGCTAATGGTCTGATATTTCCCTGATAAGACATAATATATACTTTTCAGAAAAAAAGAAATAAAAATTAACTTTCAGTACACTGATGCTGAAATATCAAACTTTTAAGTCACAATTTTTTTCAATAATGCAACTAGGAATTTAACCAATTCAATTTTTGTTATATAGAGCTCACTGAAATTGAAATTTTGGTATTTTAAATTCAGTGTGCTGAAGGTCAAAACCTGTTCTTCAATTCTAAAATATATTGTACAGTAGAACCTATCTTGACAGACCACCCTTTTGCCATGCAAAAGTGGTCTCTCAAAACAGGTGGTCTCTCATGACAGGTCCATTACAGTGTAAAACAACCAAATGGTACAAAGTCACAGTGGTCTCGGGCTCTCACGACAGTGGTCTCTCAAAACAGGTTTTACTGTACAATCTTTCTTGAGAAAAAACAATAAGCCCCAAGGGGCCTTCATCGTTCACCTGATAAAATTGTTAAAAGATGGATTTAAGATTACATTCAGTATCTACATGTTAATATAATTAATCTAATTTAGCAAGGGTAGTGAGGGTGGAGAAGAAGGGTCTGTTGTGTGAATAATCTTTTTTGTGTAATATCACTCAAACCCCTTCAAAACTCGTTTTGAAGCAAAGAGAAAAAATCACCCAGTAGATCCCGCTCCTGCCCATCCCCAACAGGGTGAAAGATTACTTTGTTTTGGCATAAAATCACTCAAAATCTTCCAAATCTTGTTCTTGAGCAAAACAAAAAAATTGCCAATGGACCCTCTCCCTCCCCCATCTCTGGGGATCTCAAGCTGCCTGGTGAGTCCCCATTTGAACAAAGGTTAATATTACGTATTCACATTTACATCTAACTAAAGTTTACCACAATCAGCACTGTCATGCATGGGCACAAGTCATTTAAACAAATAGTAAATTCTCCATTGAGTTGTGTGTTAAATTTCAAATTTCTCTGGTGCTCACCAAAATCAGTGAAGCATAACACTTTGAACAAACTTTAATCTAGGAGTTTTTGTAATGCTATATACCAAATATTAAAGTTTAAAATTCAGGCTCCTATAGGGAGCCCAGGGATTTGATTTAAACAAACTTGAATCTCACCATGCCAAGGATGTCAATACTATGTAACAAAAGAATCTGACTCATGGATGTGAAGAAGATTTTTTAAAGAATGGTCCAATTTTTTAAAGAATAGTCACAGAGTTAAAATTTAGTTGGTTGGAAGATCTGAAGAAGATGGCTTTTAAAAAATATTCCTCATATTGCATTAAAATATGACCATAGGGACTTGATTAGAAGAAACTTCAATCTGAACGTCCTAAGGATGCCAAATATCAAATATCTAAAGATCTTGATTGGTAGATATGAAGATGAAGATTTTTAAAGATTATATATTACATGAAGTTAAAGTTTGAGTTCCCATAGTGTAATGACTGTAGTTGGTACGACCTTTTGGACGTACCAGGGTATGTATGCAACGCTGAAAGTCTACACCAAATCATGTTACTCTAGTGTAATACAACAAGCATGCTGTTATGATTTGTGAAATGTAAATTTGTGTTGATAAATTCCAATTTGAAATAAATCCTTATTATCAAGTTTCAGTGAATCATCAACTTATTCAAAGATATCACAAATGGCGACAATGGAAAACTGTGTATGCCAGTGATTTTGAATGAAAAGAACTTATATTTTTGACACAATAATATGGCAATGTTTGGAAAAATAAATGAGTTCAATGAAGCCCATGAGGAGTGGCCATTGTACATGGAATGCCTCTTGCATTATTTTAATGCAAATGACATTATGGATCATGAGAAAAAAGGGCAATACTCTTAACTGTTTGTGGAAATTGTATTTATTGCCTTATAAATAGTTTGGTAGCTCCCAGTAAGCCTGGGGAAAAAATTGTTTGATGAACTGGTTGAGATGGTGACCTGACACCACAATCCCAAACCGTCTGAAATTGTTCAGCATTTTAAATTTAATAGCACATTTAGTCGTACCTGTGAATCAGTATCCATATTTGTTGCAGAATTACGTAAAATTTCTGAACACTACAACTTTGGCGACACACTAGAAACCATGCTACGCGATCATTTGATTTGTGGCATCAGAGATGATAGAATACAGAGACGTTTATTGTCGGAAGTTTGAATTGTGCAAAAGCTCTTCAAATATCCATGTCAATGGAAATGGCAGTGAAAGATGTGAATGACTTACAGAAAGTAGCAGATGATTCGGAAGGGCCGAAAATACATAAATTAAAGACGGGCGAATATAGACCCTCTCATTCCTTTTTCACAGTAAGCATACTCCGTCAAACATAAAATCAGCCGAGGTGGTGGTGTAGCTGTCATCCACAGCAATGCCCTAAAAGTAAAACATGATCCTGACACCTATAAAACTCAGCCATCTTTTGAAATGCTAGACTGCCTCATGTCGACCAACAGTTCACTTCGATTACTCATAGTTTACCGACCGCCACCATCAAAAAGAAACAAACTTACATCAGCACAATTTTTAAATGAATTCTCAGAATGTCTGTCCTTCTATGCCTTGTATGGAGGAGATATAGCTATTGCTGGCGACTTCAATATCCATGTTGACAATTTAAATGACACTCTTACGAAGCAATTTACTAATCTGTTCGATTCATTCGGCTATTCGCAACTGGTTTTGAAACCTACCCACAACAGAGGACACACCTTGGATCTAATTCTTGTTCATCAAAGTAACAGCACGTCAGTACAAAACATCTATGTCACAGATCCAGCATTATCTGATCACTATGCAGTCTTGGCTGAATTGACACTAGCAACCTCCAAAATTCCTCCCAAGAAAATTACTTATCGAAAATATAAATGCATAAACATTGATTCCTTGAAAATGGATATAAGTTCATCAACACTGTCTCCAAATTATTTTTGTAGTAGTCATGGATCATTTGAGCAACTGTTATCTTTATTTGAAGAAACTCTTAAGGGCATCATGGCTGAACATGCACCACCAAAGTCAAAAGTTCTAACTCATAGGGAAAAAGTGGAGTGGTTTACAGAAGACGTTAGAGCTGCTAAACAACAGCGTCGTAGACTTGAGCGTCTATACAACAAAACGAAGCTTGAGATTCACCGGCAGATGTTCTGCCACCAAAGAAATACAACTAATAAGATCATCAAAAAAGCGAAGAGGGAGTACTACAATTCTCTGATAGAGGGGTCATCAAATACTAGGGTGTTATTCTCGGTAACCAATAGTCTCCTTGGTAAAGAACAAAAAGTCATTCTCCCAGATCATCTAAATACCAATGAAATTCTGGAAAAATTCAGTGATTTTTTCATAACCAAAATTCAATTAATCCTGGATAGTATACCATCACGTGAACCACCAGAGTTTGATCAACTTGACATAAAAAGAGATTTTTCCAGTTTTCACACTGTCTTGGAAGAAGATATTCGAAAAATGATTTTGTCATCATCCAATATATCCAATGATCTAGATGAAATTCCAACATTCCTTCTGAAAGAGACAATTGATCATCTTCTGCCAGCCATATCATCTATTATATCTGCATCCCTTCATGAGGGATTTGTTCCACGCCCACTGAAAAAAGCACTTGTTACTCCACTCATCAAGAAGCCATCTCTTGATCCTGACAACCTGAAGAATTATCGACCAGTATCGAACCTCTCCTTCCTGTCTAAATTGTTGGAAAAGGTTGTTGCTTCACAACTCAAAAAACATCTGCATGAAAATGATCTTTTAGAGCCTTTCCAGTCTGCATACAGAGCCAATCACAGTACAGAGACAGCTTTACTGCGAGTCAACAACGACATTGTTAAATCAGTGTCTGAGGGTAAGGCTGTACTGCTTGTTCTCTTGGATTTGTCAGCAGCATTCGACACAGTCGAGCTCAGTACTTTTGTTTACTCTGTACACTTCTTCTCTGGGTCGTCTTCTTAAAAGGCATGGCATATCATATCATCTGTATGCTGATGATACCCAACTGTACATTACATTTAATTCATCTCTTCAAAGTGACTCAATCACTGCAGTCAGCAACATGGAAACTTGCATAAATCTGGTGCAGGAATGGATGATAGATTTTAAACTGAAAATGAATGACTCTAAAACAGAATTCTTAGTGATATCCGGGGTTTGCATGCCTACACCCACTGTTACATCAATTCAGGTTGGAAACAACATCACCATGAAAAGTGAATCGGCCAGGAATATTGGACTGATTATGGACTCAAATTTAAAGCTAGACATCCAAATAAATAAAATATGTCAAAAATGTTACTGGCAGCTTCGGAATATTGGAAAACTGAGAACTTATCTTAACCAGTCAGCACTTGAAAAACTTGTGCATTCTTTCATCACCTCACAACTAGACTATTGTAATTCAGTGTTAGTGGGGCTGCCGCAGTATTTGATTCAGAAGCTTCAAAAAGTTCAGAATATTGCTGCTACGATAATTACTGGTACCAAATGCTCTGAACACATGACACCTGTTTTAAGACAATTACATTGGCTTCCAGTTGAACAGAGAATTAATTTCAAAATATTGATCTTAGTATTCAAATGTATCCTCAAACTGGCTCCAGTTTACCTGCAAGAGCTCATCACTGTATATACTCCATCATGCAGTCTGAGATCTAAAGATCAAATTCAACTAGTCATACCTTTTAGCAGATCTAATCTGGCTAATGATCGTGTGTTCTCCATCGTGGCTCCAAGATTGTGGAATGTGTTGCCTATTAGTGTCAGAAATTCAGAAACTATCAACATCTTCAAAAGAAATCTTAAAACTTTCCTATTTACTGAAGCATTCTCCTGAACCTCCCTAGAGGAAACTGAAACATGTGACTCTTTATTTTCAGAAAAGTATATTTTATTTCTGTGAAGCGTTTTAGGGCACTCGTGGTTTTACGCTTTTACAAAATCAATTATTATTATTAAATTATTACAGCTGTGGGTGTTCATGTTCCAAGTAGTGGTCATTTCAAAGAGGCCGAGTGCTTGTGTGTAAGAAGAAGGGACACATTTCAAAAGTATGCTGAGCAAAAAACAAACTCGAACATGGGGGAGTTCTTAAAAAAATTCAATTAAAACAAATAATTTTGTAGATGATGCTGTTGTTTATACAATGTTTAGTTTCAAACTGTCTAAAACAGACCCATATTGTGTTAAAATGAATATCAATAATTTTCTAGTTGTGATGGAAATTGATACCGGTGCTTCATTTATGGTTCTAAATAAACAAATACATCAACTTTTGGGGAAACCAACTCTACAACCAACAAAAGCTTGTTTGAAAACATACACCAGGGATAAAATTGCAGTTTGTGGTCAAATGTCAGTGGATGTAGAATATAACACTCAGACAGAATGTTTACCAGTCATTGTGGTGGCAACTGAAGGAACCAATTTATTAGGTTGAGATTGGTTGGAGGTGATAAAATTAGACTGGGGCAAGATTTGTAGTGTGCAAACTGTTCAAAAGACAGTTCCAACTGATTTATCAACTGTTTTGGAGAATTTTCAAATGGTTTTTAAAGAAGGATTGGGCAAATTTAATGGTCCTAAAGCTAAAATTTATGTTGATTCACAAGCTACTTCAAAATACTATAAAGCAAAATTGAAACGGTATTGGAAAAACATCAACGGGAGAGTGTGATTGAACCCATTGAATTCTCAGAATGAGCAATGCCCATAGTTCCCATAATGAAAGAAGATGGCACAGTGTGCATCTGTGGTGACTTTAAAATTACGACAAATAAAGTTTCTATGTTGGATAACTACCCTATTCCTAAAACAGAAGATTTGTTTTCAACCCTTGGCGAAGGGGAAGATTTTCCAAAATCAGATCTGAGTCAGGCATATGGTCAAATACTGTTGGATGATGAATGAAAGAAATTTGTAACCATTAATACACATAAAGCCCTTTTTCGATACATCCGCCCACCATATGGAATTTCTTCAAGTCCTGGAATATTTCAGAGAATCATGGAAAATTTATTGCAGGACATTCTATTGTGCAGGTGGATGATATTTTAATCACAGGTAGAACCTGTGAGGAACATTTGAGTAGATTAACTTAAGTACTCACATGACTGGAGAGGGCAGGGTTGAAACTCAAGAAAAGTAAATGTAACTTTTTTAGCTGACAGTGTAGAATATTTAGGCTATAAAATTGATAAAAAGGGAGTACATCCTATTCGGAAAAATGTGGAAGCAATATGTTGTGTCCACGACCTACAAATGTGCCTGAACTGAAAGTGTATTTGGGAATGTTGAATTATTACCTTAGAGTTTTGCCAAATCTGTCTACCTTATTGAATCCTCTGCATTTGTTATTAAAGAAAAGTGTTAAATGGAAGTGAAGTGAATTTCAGGAGAATGCTTGGAATCAGTCCAAAGCACTCTTATAGTCTTCACAATTGTTAGTACATTATGACTCAGCAAAAAACTTATATTAGCAGTTGTAACTTCGCCTTATGGTGTGGGAGCAGTTCTGAGCCACCTTGTAAGGAAAATTGATCAAACAGTTGAAAAACCGATAGGTTTTGCGACACTATCAAATGAGGAAAGAAAAGTATTCACAGGTGGAAAAGGAAGGTTTAGTGGTAATCTTTGGAATTAAAAACTTCCACCAGTTCTTGTTTGCTCAGGAATTTTCTATATGGACAGACTTATAAACCTCTTATAGGATTATTTGGTGAAAATAAAGCAGTTCCACAAATGGCTGCAGCCAGAATTTAGAGATGGGCTTTGACATTGGCTGCTCATCAATATAAACTTGAATACAGAAGGGATCTTCAAACAGTAATGCTGACTGTTTAAGCCGGTTGCACTTGCAGTCTGATGAAAACTTGAACCCACCTCTTACCTAGTGAAACTGTCTTTCTGATGGAATTTTTGTCTCAGAATCCTATTAAAGTTTCCCAGATTAAAACATGGACACATCGTGATCCAGTTCTCTCGCAAGTGTTGACCTATGTAAAACATGGATGGCAAGAAAAATCTAATAACAGTGACTTAAAGCCATACTTTACTAGAAAATCAGAACTTTCACATCACGATGAGTGCATATTGTGGGGTAATCGGATTATTGTACCACCTCCTGGTCCAGGACAGTTGTAGCATGAACTACATTTTAATCATCCAGGAATATTGTGATTGAAATTACTTTTGGTTGCCAAATATGGATGAGGATGTCGAGAAAACTGTAAAATCTTGTGAAATTTGTCATTTGAATCAAAAGGATCCACCAGAAGCACCTTTGCATCCTTGGGGGTGGCCCGACCAGCCTTGGAGATATATACATAGAGATTATGCAGGGCCATTTTTGAATCACATGTTTTTAGTTGTAAATGACTCACACTCCAAGTGGATGGATGTGAATTCAACAACAACTGATGCAACTATAGAAAAACTACATCAGTTATTTGCAGTAACTGGTTTACCAGAAGTTATCGTATCAGATAATGGCACTTGTTTCTGTAGTAAAACATTTCAAACATTTTTGCAAAAAAATGGGATTCGATATGTCACCTCTGCACCATATCATCTACTGACCAATGGCTTAGTAGAGAGCTGTGCAGATACAAAAACATGGTCTTAAAAAACAATGCTCAGGTACTCTCCAGACAAAACTGTCTCGATTTTTATTTTCCTATCGAATGACTCCTCAGACCACAACTCGTGTAACACCAGCAGAATTGATGTTTAAACATCACATACATACTCAATTCCATTTGTTGAACCCTTCATTTTGTGTGGGGAAAAGGGTGATGAAAAAACAATGTGACCAGAAAGTGCAACATGATAATCATAAAAAAACTTAGAAGCTTCAATGTTGAAAAACTTCTCGGGTCAGCCAAAGTGACTATCTGCAGTAGTGACAGATATTGGTGGTCCCTTAACATATACTTCAGTTGAGCGATGGTCGAATAGTGTGTAGACACATAGATCATATTCAAGTCCGAACTTGTGATTGAGAATCAGAAACATCTAGTAATCCTGATACCTTTGAATCTAGTGATTTTAGTGATTCCTCAGTAATAAATTCTAAACTGATGATCATGGTATGGGCAGCAAATCTTCAAGTCTTGACTCAATATTGATCCAGAGTTTATCGATACTGATGGGAATGAGCCAAAAAGGTTCAACAAAAATTCTCCAATTGGGAAAAAGTGATTAAAGTAATTACCCAAATTTAGTGGTGGAAAAATCAAGCAGTAATTTTACAAGTTCAGATAGAAGTGTGGAAAAACCCAGTAGATTTAAAGATTTGCTAGTATGACCCGAACTTTGGGTGTATGTCTGCTGTTGGATTCTTAAAAGATACAAACAAAAAATGAATGTTGTTTGTGCATTTTGAAAATCCATTCTTCATTTTATCAGTTAAATTGGTTTCAGTAAAAATTATTCTTTTATGTTAATCAGAATATGGTGTTATTGTTCCCCATCAAGTCTGTTGGCGCTTACTTGGTGAGTCTTGAATAAGGGTGAAGGAGTGTAATGACTGTAGTTGATACAAACTTTTGGATGTACCAGGGTAGGTATGCTGTGCTGAAAGTCTACAGCGACTCATTTTACTCTAGTATAATCAACTGAATACAATAACAAGCATTGTGTTATGACTTGTGAAATGTAAAGTTGTGTTGACAAATTCCAATTTTAAATAAATCCTTTTTATCAGGTTTCAGTGAATCATCAACTTATTTCAAAGATATCACACATAGGAAACCCATATATGAACTCAGGAACTTGATTTGAACAAACGTGAATCTGCCCCCACTAAGGATGCTACATATCAAATATCAAAAGATTCTTATTGGTAGATCTGAAGAAGATTTTTGCAGAATATTCCTCATATTACACTAAGTTTTGAACAAACTTCAAGCTACCCCCTAAAGCTACAGTACACTAAATATCAAGAGACTTTGACTGGTAGATCTGAAGAAATTTTTACATAAATTTACTCATTGTGCAACAAATTAAATTTGGGTTCCCACAGGGAGCCTAAATATGAACCCAGAGACTTGTTTTGAACGAACCTGATTCTGACTCCTCTGGGGATTGGTACAACAATTATCAAAAGATTCTGACTGTAGTTCTGGAGAAGAATTTTTTAATTTCTTAAAAAAAATTTGTGGGTGCTAACAAAATTATGCCCCTTGTGGTGCGCCCTGTGGGCTTGACAACTTTCTTTGAACAATCTTGATTTGTAGTATAAGGAACATGTATATCAAATGTGGTTCAATTCAGCCCAGTAGTTTATGAGTCAATAATAAAAAGTTTACGCCAGACAGACATATGGATAATGAATGGAAAGTGATCCCTAAAGCTCCCATTAAAATTTGCTCAAGTGAGCAAAAAAATTATATTACAAAGATACAGGTATAGAAAAAACACTCACTCTAGTATAGCTTTGGAAACATCACCAACATCACTGAGGGTGAACAAGTCATCAAAATGTTGAGCCTTCTTGTGTGCCACAGGATCTGTGTAAGCCCAAATCTGACATCCTAATGTAGAGATTATCTGCTGAGGCAGTCCTCCTGTGAATTTGGAACCAATATCAAGCTGCACTTTTTTATTTGTCAATACTAAAAGAAAAAGGATACAAAATGCACTTCAAGACATATGACATGGGGGAGGGGGGAGGAAGGGGGGGGGGGGGGGGGGTCAGATAAATTTTCATTTTTGTATGAAAGAACTTAAAACAAATGACAGAAAATTCTTTGTGTAACCCTTTACCAAATGCACACAATATCAAACTTTGTTACTAGTCTGTGTGAAACGCACAGACTATTGTTTTTGTACGGTTTCTTTTTCTTTCTTTTTCTTTCTTTTTTTTTCTTCTTCTTCTTCTTCTTCTTCTTATTCTCCTGTCTTCTGTCTTCTATGTTCTTCCTTGTACTCATGATAACTCACAAACGAATTGTCCTATCTCGCTGATTTTTGGCATTCTGGTAGACAGTCACAACTTTTCGGCCATCTATGTTTTTCAATCACTAGTGCCATTGAGTATGGCCCAGTCGGCCACAGGGTTTTCACAGCCTCCAATTTCCTGATACAGTAAATTCTCCCCAAGCAATACTATGTTATGTTATTCACACTGGAGAAAATGTAAACATCAGTAGAGTCAGCTGTCAAAAATTGAAATGTAATCTTGTCATGATAATCGGATGTAGAACTAAGTTGAGAGAAACCCTTTGCCTTGCAAGGAAATAAATTATAAATTATTCAGTTCAATGCTTTTAACCCTCTCAAGACTTCAATGTGGATTGCACATATTTAGTTTCAGAGAGAATAAAGTTAACCCTTTCCATAAAACTGCGCTGAATAATTGTGGAAAGCTATCACAAAACTGTCATGAGGCCGGTAAAAATGCAATGCTACATTGTTGACTGTACTGTTAACTGTGTTAGTGCTATGACTGTTTAAAACTCATTTATTTGAGGAGTTCTATAGTCTTTCTCTGTGATCAGCTCAGTCTCACTGAGAGTGCAGAAAACCTTGGTGCCAAAATGCCATTAAGAGAATGTCTCTATTTGTGCCATTTCATCCCTCCGGTGTATAAAAGCAGGTACTGTCAGCTGAGAAACTTCAGTTCATAGCTTTGCCAAGCTGACTACATTCACTACTCTCAAAGTACAGCTCGTGTGGACTACCACTCCCACTGAACCCTCTTAAAGAGATAAACTCTCCTAAAGAGCTCATGTTTGCTATATTTTGGGGTTAGTTAGTCTGTGTGAAACACACATACTATTGTTTTTGTATGGTTTCTTTTTCTTTTCTTTCTTCTTTTTTCTTATTCTCCTGTCTTCTGTCTTCTATGCACTTCCTTGTCCTCACGATAACTCGAAAACGAATCTTCCTATCTCGCTGATTTTTGGCATACTGATAGATAGTCACACGTTCTCAGCCACCTATGTTTTTCAGAATCCTGGGGTATTAGGGGTGTCCATAGGGGTGTTTTGAAAGTATGACCTATGGACCTGGCACCAACACTAAATAAGTCTACACTCGATGGAGATTCAAAATATGGGCCAAGGTCACTGAGGTCACCCAGGGGTCATTTAGTGCATTTTTCAAAATTGTTGAAAATCGCATTTTTTGACTCCAAAATGCATTCCCGAAGTTCGTACATGCATTTTTACATGAAAAAAAGTGGGCATGGCCAAAAATTTTGAAAGTGGGTCACGCTCATATCTCAAGCATGGTATGACATATGGACCTAGGACCAATACCAAATGAGTCGACACTCAATGGAGATTCAAAATATGGGTCAAGGTCACTGAGGTCACCCAGGGGTCACTGAGTGCATTTTTCAGAATTGTTGGAAATCACATTTTTTGACTCCAAAATGCATTCCCGAAGTTTGTACATGCATTTTTACACGAAAAAAAGTGGATGTGGCCAAAAATTGTGAAAAGTGGGTCACGCTGATATCTCAAGCATGGTATGACGTATGGACCTAGGACCAACACCAAATGAGTTGACGCTCGATGAAGATTCAAAATATGGATCAAGGTGTCACTGAGGTCACCCAGGGGTCATTGAGTGCATTTCTCAGAACTGCTGGTAGCCACATTTTGAACCCCCTAATGCATTCCCAAAACCCATACATGCATTTTTACATGAAAAATGTGGGCGTGGCCAAAAATTTTGAAAGTGGACACACTCATCTCAAGCATGGTGTGATAAATGAATCTGGGTCCAACAACAAATGAGTCGACCTTCGGGGAGGGATGGGCGGGGGGTAAAATATGGATCAAGGCCGTTGAGGTCACCTTGGGGTCATTGAGTGCACTCTTCAGAATTGCTGGAAAACACATTTTTACCCCCTAATGCATTCCATTGATTGAACTGTTTTTATGCTCTGTACATATATGCCTTTTCTGGTTTCTTGGAAAAATGTATCCAATTCCTGAATGAATATCTTTAAATACTGTCAATGAAAACCTATTTCTGATTTCTTTAAAACTATTTTATCCTCGAAAATAAGCCTCCAAAGTGTTCCAATTACATTCATAGAAGGGACTTCGTGGCTCAGTAGGTAGAGGCGAAGGCTGCAAACCGAGAGATCCTCAGTTCGAATCCCAGCTGTGGTAACCCTGTTGTGTCCTTGACATACTTCACCCCCATTGACCACTGGGGGCATGGTGGCATTAACGCGTACCGTTATACTGATAGACTGCACTTGCAAATGAGTTCACTGAAGTCAATATAGCCATTATTTAAAACTTGATAGAATCCCATAAACAAAGTGGTCAGAGAGAATGCTGTAAATTTTACATCCAACAGCACTGTATATTTATTTAATATCATGTTACAAAATTAACCATGTTGAAAATAGAACCCTTCACATTTCAAAGCATTTTTAAGATTTATTTATTCTTAATCATAACTCAACAGGTTTCGCTATGGAGTGGTGTGAGGCTTTCTCAAAACACCTATCACAATTATAAAGTAATGAAATGGAATATTTGAATGGTCTGTTTTTAACCCTCATAATACTTCAGTGTGAGTACAAACACCCTTCAAATAACTCATTGCTACAGAATGCTTTTATGCTTTCTTTTCTGTAACATTTAATTCTACTTGGAATGCGACACCTTTCCAGGTTTACCTTCCAAAGTAAGGCATTCTTAACCCTTTCCCCAACATTATTCACTGAAATTTCCATTCAATTTTCATTTCGTTCTTGCTTGAAAAACATTGCTGATGACCTCTCATTGGAATGAGCTCAATTTTAAAGGGTTAAAATGGAGTATTTAAAGGGATTATTTTAACCCTCTCCATATCTTAATATGGGTCCCCAAACATTTACTTTTGCAATGCAGGAATAATGATAACACTTTCTGTTTTCACAATGATGCCCTAAACACACATGGGCTCTTGGGGGCTGTTTACCTCTATATTTCAACATTACTGAATTCTTTACTGACAATATATTTTCCAGAGGTATCATGTACCTTAACTTTTTCTTGGTAATATGAATATTTGCGATCATCTATAAACATGGCATATCCGGAGTAGGTGGAGCCCATATTTTCATAGTGGGATACGCTAATACTTCAGGTTTGAATGACCTATAGACATGGGACCTACACCGAATGAGTTGTAACCTTCTGGAGGTTCAAGATGTGGTCCACCTCAATGCGGGCAACGGAGGTCATTAAGCGCACATTTTTCAGAACTATATATAGGAATTGCATTTTATAACAGCTAATGCAATGCTGAAGATTATCCATGTATCACATCATTCAAATAATTGGCAGAGCCAAAACTGTCCATTTCTGATTCGTGTATCAAAACCCTTTGAATGCTGGTCACATATATGCCTTTTCTGGTTTCTTGTAAAAATTGTTCTGATTCCTGTATGAATATCTGTAAATACTGTTAATAAAAATCCATTTCTGATTTGTTTAAAAATATTTTACTCCTGAAAATAAGCCTCCATAAATTCTCTTTCTATATAGTTTTTTCCTAATTCTTTAACCCTTTTCACACAGACTTGAATTTACTGGTGGCAGTAAATTCTGTTTCTCTAGTTTTAATTAATATTTTTTCAAATTTCTAAATAAATTTCAACAAAATCATATCATGTAACCCTTCACTGGAACAAGCTCAACGAGTTCGGCCCAATTATGGGTGTCATGATATGGTTTCGTTGATATCTGTTCAAAAAATCATTTCTTTCAACTGCTCAATTTGTAAATTATGAGGGTGGATGCGATTTATTTGTTAGTGAACAGTTCACCCATGTGAACCTTATACAGTTTTTAGCAGTTCTGTATTATTTGAACAAAAGTATTTGATTAAGTCACCTTTTCCCTGTGGAAGCTCAAAGACGTGAACTATTGCTTGTTTACTTTTCTGAACAAAAATGATTGCTTAGATGTGACCTTTATACTTGAGTAGCAGTAATCAAACAGCCATGACATGCTGAAAGTGACCTCACACATCCATATATAACTAAATAAACATTAAGCCACCTCAACATCATTCTTCAAAAAAAATTCCAACTGTCTTGGCAGAGATTTCTGAATAGGTCTGGGCTGCCACCGCAGCAGACAATATATTCCCAAACAGAAACTGCTGGAAAATCATGTTTCACTTGTTCCAGCTCAGAGGTAATGTAAATTTATCGAGGTCCTGAGAAGGAATTCACAACAGGAAAAGATTAAAAAACACCTTTCATAACATACTCCTCTCTACAAAAACATTGCAATCAGACATCTGAACAAAACTTACCAGACTGTAACTTTTCCATTGTGCATTTCTTCAGTCTACTCAAATCTCCAATGCAGCATACACCATCTTCAGCAAGTAATAGTGATCCACCTATAACAATACATATATTTGATGTAATTGAAAACAAATTTCAATCCAAATGAACACAACATTTTTTAATGAGATGACATTTTCAAAATGCTGTTCCCTGTCACAAGTTTTTTGGGTCAGAAGTTTTTTTAATCTCATTATAACGATATAATATGTTATCATACAAAAGATACTATGTCATTATAAAGATAAATGCATCTCATTGTAATGGAATAGTGCCTAGTTTTAAGGTGATGTTTTCTCTCTATAATGAGAAACATATCTCATCATAATGAAATAACAACTGATTATAAGTGAAGGGGAATTAACTTGGTTTAATCATTGCAGATTGATAATTTGGTGAAAAGCACACTCATTGGTGGTCATGTCATGGAAGTTTCATCAAACTCGGTTCATGAATGTAGGCAGAGTTGTGCACACAAGATTGGACAGGCAGACATACAGGGTGATGATAATATAGTCCCACTTCAAATTCACAAAATAGCTGTTTTCACTGCCATCATAATGGTTTCAGTGTTCTAGAAATGTTATTGGGGACAAAATTGTGTTTGAGGCTGCCCCACTATTTTAGGAAGTAGGTTCAAGGATATTCAAGGACTTAATTCACTTGACTTCAAGGAGTTGCAAGGACCAGTGTGAAAAAAACTTGGAAAGACCATCAGTTAAAAGAACCAAAGGTTCAACAATATTTTCAAGCTTGATCAGGGGCAGAATTTCAAAAAACATTTCGGGAATCAAAACAACATTATGCCCATTCTATTTTACTGTTCACAAATAAATTTGTTTAGGCTTCAGTGGGGTGATTTGTGTGATTACAAGAATTAGATTCTCTGATTCTTATGAAATTCTGCTCCTGGTTAACAAGATTTTATCATTAGTCCTCCCTCCCTCCCTCCCTCACTCAGCAGTGTCAAACAAGACTGAATTGGTTAAATTACAAATTACATTAGGAGAAAAAATGCAATTTGAAATTTTGGTATTTTGATATCAGTGTGCAAAGGGTGAAAAGAGAAATTGGGAATTTTGAAAATCTATGAAACGCTACTATTTTCAGTTACATTACTTGTTGTTTGTCTGTCATGGCTGCATAACCCTTGAAGGCACAAGTCTAATTTTAGTAAATTTTAACACCTCAGAACAGTTTTGCCTGTATCGAGTGATGAGGAAGGCTTGTGGAAAATGATAAATTTCTCCCTGCAGCAGTTTCTAATGAAATCTTGGTTACTGATACAGGCCCCCAAGACATGATCTGAAATCACTCCTGGGCCACTAAACCTACAGGTTCTGTTTTAGAATGTTTTGGTGCATTGTCGAGGCATTTAAGTTCAATGCAAGCTGGGGAATTGTGAATTAGTGTCTGGAAATTGGGCAAAACAAGACTAAATCACATTGGGAATGGGCCCCATAGGCAATCAGGAAAATCCCTGTCCTTACCAAATAGCCACATGCTCCAAACACTTTTCACAGGGACCATCATCTTGACCTCCACACCAAAGCAGTGCATACTTTGTGTAAATATTGATACCTTCAACAAAATAGGCTGCACTTTTATATTTGTCAGTAGTAATTTTGCCAATAAACTCATTTCCTGCATTATGATTAATAGTTCTTTCGGAGTATTTTTGGCTATACAACATCAGTCTTTGTAAAAATGATGTTTCTCTTCCAACTGCAAGTAAGTTAAATGGTTCTTTGATGTTCTCTCTCTATTAAATGAAGAAAAAAATGTCTTTAAATGTAAGGGTTAAATAAACTAGATTGTTTCAGGGCAAAACAAGTTAAAAATCTGTTTCACAGGACCTCCAGGATGGTCCTTTTGGCTGCCACATGCTCTCTTTTCATAACCAATGCAAACTTAAAAAAATAAAAAATTAAATAGTTTATATCTGATATTTTACCCAAGTTAATAAAATTGATAAATTTGTCGCATGAGTGCAACAAGGCTTTGCAATGCTTTAGCATTGCAAAGCCTTCTTGCACTCAAGTGACAAAATACACCACCACCCATGCTATTCTGTAGATTATGAAGCCTAAAACATAAAACAAACCAAGAACATGAACTTTTGATGGCAAAGAAATAATTTGAAAAATAATAAATAAAATGAAAAAACGCCCACCCACATGCAATTTTACAAAAAAATGGACTGAAAAACAGAAGATCTATTTTGTGTGACCTTACTTCAATTTTATATATCATCTACACATCAACTGTTCAAATCAACAGACAAGAAAAAAATAATCTGAAGTACCAGAATCATTTCTAGTAATGCAAAATCAGCAAAATCATTTTGATTGTATGGATTTGTCTTGTTACAAATTATTAGAGTGCCAAATGGCATGCTCCAATAAATTATAACAATACAATCTGTACAAATTTTGACAAATATTAATCACTATCAGTCAAAAAACACTCTTTTAACAAGTCATCCAAAAATATTGGATAGTTCTTTAAGAAATTCTTTCACATGCGATATCATTCAATATCAAGTGTGCATCCCAATTAAATCCTGTTGAAGCCTCAAAGATGAATTACAACCATAAAGAGTGATGATGATCAACTCCCTTATTGCTCATAATCAAAACAAAATGGGAAACTTAAAAAGAAAATCATCAGTCGATGTCTATTTTTGGCTTTCAGTTGCATTAAAGTAATATACATGAAAATGATCAGTGATCCTTAATTGAAGGAAGTTGTCCAAATATCAAACTTTATAAATTTTCTATCGGTTTGGCTGATCTGGTTCAATAACAGTGAGAGAGTAAATGTTTTTAAATTAAAGATATTAAAAAACCCAACATAAAGTTTGACCCAATATAACCCTCAGAACATTGCATTAATATTAAATAGACTTTGTAAACACAATACAAAGCACAGCAATCGCTTCAGGCCAGGTTCATATAGATATATAAATTTTATAGTAAATTTCCTTTCTTATTATACCTACCGCAATTGTTTACTACAGGCTTGCACTACAGTGGAAGACCCTAACTCGGATAAAATACTCTCTATTTTAATCTTTCCCAAGAGATGTGGGAAAGAAAAGTGGTGTAAAAAACACCACGAAAAAATAAGCCAAAACTGGGCCGAGTGCCATCGGCGCACACCCAGTAGGGGATGCTCTTCCCTTAGTACAATTCCACAACTTCCGTTAACCAGTGCGCAATGCAGTCATCAATTAATCATTCTTTTGAGTCCATCAACATAGGAGTTATGAGATCAGCGGGAGGAAGGATTCTTACCCAAATAAGAAGATGGGAGGGCCTCCATGTAAACAATTGCGGTAAGTATAATAAGAAAGGAAATTTACTGTAAAATTTATATTTCTTATCAACCTACCTTACAATTGTTTACTACAGGCTGAATAGATAAAAGGATGGAGGGAATCACATAACCAACCCACACATAACTCAATTACACTGGAACCATGGACAGAGGAAGAGATCCCTAGTCCTATCAAACCATAGCATCACAAACATTAGTAAAAGACAATGAGAGATGAGGCTTATGGTGATGTGCGACGCACAGACAGAAAGGGCAGTAACAGCACGGAGCTGGAACTGACCTTGTAAGAAGTTGAATGGCTGGGATAGACAACCGCCTGTGCAGAAGAAAAATGGCCCATAGAACAAAGGTCCTCTGCCTGCTCCTGCAACTGTCGCAGATAAGTGGAGAAGGTAGCATTTCTCCAGTAGGCTCCCAGCATAACATCCAACAACATGACAGAGTTAGTATAAGCCCCGAGAGGTGACAATGCACGCACCTCATGGCAGAAAAACGATTGGTAATACAATTGCCAGTCACTAGACGAGCGGAAGCGGCACAAATAGCAAGACAAATCCATCGAGAAATGAATTCAGGAGAGATCTGGCATGTGAGAAAATGCATATCCACCCAGGATAAAGGCGCGAACGCCCCCCCCCCCCCTCAAGCAGAGCAGCACCCAAGAAAGTGTCCATCTTGGACGCTGTCCCACATATGAAAAAGGTCTCCGAAGCATGGACTTGTACCCATTGCTGGAAACTCCCAGAATCAAACATATACCAGAAACTCCGCAATCGGTGTGATCGAAGGAGTGACAGAAGCAACAGAGTGATCGCACACCATTGACAGACGAACCTTCCACTTAGCCACAGAGGCTGAAGAAGAAAAGCAACTCCATTGCTCGTCTCGAAAAAAAACACTACAGAGGAGACAAGACCCAATAAAAGACATGCACGAAGGCACAATGAAGTCGGGTCAACATGAAACCTCCTCGACCGACCTTGGCAAAGAAAGTCACGACGTAGAGGGAGACATGCCGGAACCGCCACTAACAGAGAGCGGAGCAGATTGATCCACACCCACTGAGGCAACGGGTGCGATCGAAAGGATTCGACAACTGCAGGTTCGTATCTGGGCTAGAGCCTGAGGCAGAATCAGAACCGGCAGGAAGGCATAGACGACAAGACTGTTCCAAAGGATGGACAGAGCGTCCACAGCGAAAGCCAGAGCATCTGGACATGGAGACACAAAAGTGTCCACCTGATGGTTCCAACGAATCGCAAAGAGATCGATGTGGGGATGACACCAGAGATTGCAAAGAGACTCGAACAGCACCATGTGGAGCATCCACTCGGTGGAAAAGAAACTGCCCCGTCGGGACAGGGAGTCGGCTAGGAAGTTCAGACGACCAGGAAAGTGATGAACCACCACTCCGGTGTTGACATCCTGAGCGAGCAGTAGAAGATCCTGAACCAATTCATACATGGGAACATAGTGTGTGCCGCCCTGGTTCCGAATGAAAACAACTGTAACAGTTCGGGCTTTGGGGTGATTGTTAGGACTTCACGAAATGGGTGGCTGTGTTACCCAAACTAGACCAGGTTCTATAAATCACTAACCATGAAATGGAATCCATAACAGTTTATTTTGTAAATTTGTACATTTGTTTGTTGCGTCAGTTTTACTCTATGAAAAAAAACAAAACAAAAAAACAACCTTTATAACCATTGACTAGATCTGTTTAAACTGTAGATACTTTTAATCTGTTTTAATTTACTGGGGCATTATTTCAGTAAAATTTAGAAACTTTATTTTACTTTTACCTCAAATCATTTTGTTTTACATTTATTTATTTGACTTTGAAATTTTTTGAAGTTAAATTGTTTAACATAAATGAAGTCATTTTGTTTCACATTTATTTAAAGTACTGGAGTTAAATTATTCGAAAGAGGCATGGCTCAAAGGGCTGACCTTTCAGAAGGGCTAGTAATTGCCCAGGGAAAAATCACCAACTGAACACTGAAGTGAGAAAAAACTACGAATTTATAGCCAAAATTCAACATGAAAAGTCTGTGACTAGATCCATTGGCTGACTGATAGTTTGACCAACACTCTGGGCCTATCAGTAGGAAGACTATTCCAGAGTTAAAATTATCTCCCTTTTTAAATGTCTAAGCCAATCAAAATGCTTGTTTTAACTGCTTTTGGTGACCATGAAGAAGGCAAAATGGCGATTTTCAACCTTTGCCAAGTACAAGAAATTTAACCAAAAATTCTGTAACTTTTAGATTGCCAAAGAATTATAGGTAAAAAACTTAGCCAAATGAATGTAAAAAAATACGTAAATTTGATGGATATCATCGCCCATCCACACAATAATGATTTTAGACTGACTTTTAAGTATTACTGTGGAAAACATGGCAAAAATAGGAGAGTTGCCAAAAGCAAGCATTCCAAAATGCCAAACAGTTGTATGTCAAAAAAAAAATCGAAATAACTGCAGAAAATATGTGAATTGGATGGACATTACTGCCAATGTATGAAATAATACTTTTAGATAGAACTTTCAGATTTTCCTATGAAAATCAGGACGAAAATAGGTGAGTTACAAAAAAAAACGTGACTCTGTCACATTCCTCACTGCTTTAAAAAAACAAAAACATAGGTTGTTTTTTTTTTTTAATCTGACACAAAACCCTCAAAGTTCTTAATTTCTTTTATACTTTGCTTCTCTCCTTCTCTGATCCAGTTCTGTTTTCTTTTTTTAACAACTAGTCCATCACACTCGATGACCTCCTCATCCCGACACACAACTTCTCTAACTGCAGAATAATTATTCACAATGTCCTCTCCTCTCTTCCGTTTCTGACTGGCCTGAACTCTTAACTGGTCCCTAATTAACAGTTTATCAGAAGCTGATGGTACCTGCGGTGGCAAAACATCTCCCGGACTGATATACCCTAAGTTATCCGCTTCCAGAGTTTCTAAATTAGAATGTCCAAAAACCCTATGATGACAATTGACATCACATTTCCTTTTAAACTTCTTCCCACATGAGGAACACTTGAATAACATTTTAGTCCTTTTATGTACATTGTTCCAATGTTCATACAAATTGGCAGGTTTATAGTATATTGTATCTGTACAATTTGGTACAAGGCAGGTCTGTCTGAGTAAATTAAACACTCCTCGGTTCTCTTCTTCAAATTCCTTCAGTTCTTTATCAATTCCTTCTAGGAGCTCCATTTTCTTTCTACCAAATTTATTATGGACTATATACCTCTGGTTTCTTAATGAGCCTGCCTCTCCTAGTTTTAATTTGAGGACTTACTAAATCAGAAACACTATCATTATCTGTTTCAGTGTCACTACCAGAAGTTATTGTTAAATCAGAAAGAAGGTTAATATCTGTTTTGTTTAGGTTAATTTCAGTATTAATTATTGGAGGATTGTTTTCTGGAGCCTGCAACCATTTATCTGGAACATTTGCACCTACATAAGGTTTTAATTGATCAATATGTACATTTTTTATTACTGCATCAGGTCTACTCTGAATACTGATTATTACATCTGAGATGAGATGTACCACCAAATAAGGTCTGGTCCAACCTAGTCCTAATTTTTTCTTACCTCTAGGCGGATACCACCGCCAAACCCAGTCCCCAATTTGATAGCACCGATTTTTTATGTTTTTATCATAATTTGTTTTCTGTCTTTTTGCAGATGTTTGTAACTGTTTATTTGCAAACTCAAATGAAGACACCATTGTTTTCTGGAGCTATTCTACGTAAGCAATTGGACATTCAGGAGATGAGTTGGGTGGGAGTCCAACCATCAAATCGAGTGGCAATTGAATCTCACGTCCAAGCATTAATAAATTTGGTGTACAATGTGTAGAACTATGCTGACTGGCCCTGTATGCCATCATCAGATATGGTAGATGAATATCCCAATCAGTGTGATTTTCGTTCATAAACAGTGAAAGCATTTGTAATAATGTTCTGTTAAATCTCTCGACCATACCATCAGATTGAGGTCTGTATGGCGTGGTTCGAGATTTTTCGACATTTAACATATGGCAAATTTCAGTAAACAGAGCAGACTCAAATTCCCTTCCCTGGTCTGTGTGAATACGTTCAGGGCATCCAAAATGGCATATAAACTGTGCAACTAATACATCAGCTACAGCTTGAGCAGTGTGATTTCTTAGGGGAAAAGCTTCCTTCCACTTCGTGAAATATTCTCCCACTACCATAATGTACTCATTATGATTGTCAGTGAATGGTAGAGGTCCTAAAATATCAATAGCAATACACTTCATTGGCTTATTATTTGAGACCTGATTCAGATGATTGTGTCCTAAACCAGGTCCTGGTTTCCTTTGGGCACACTCCTCACAATCGGCACACCATCTTTGGATATTTTCATTCATTCCCGGCCAATAAAACCTACTTTTTGCTGAACTTATCATTTTATCACGACCTAAATGTCCACCTGTTCGATCTGCATGTAACTTTTGGAAAAGAAACTCTCTCATTTTCACAGGAGCAATTAACTGATTTACATCCTGATTTGAAGACCTTCCTTTCCTATACAACAATCCATTTTCAATAAACAATTGTTCCCACTGATTACAGAAACATTTGACATCAACAGGGGCCTGTGACTGCTCTGCCTGATTAGGTTTAACATTTGATTTTTGTTTTTCACTAATTATCCAAGCAATATCTACATCCTTTCCCTGCATGTCAACTAATTCTTCAACTGTCCAACAATCTACCCAATTACTACAGGAAGGTGCAGGAGATGCAATTCCTGTTGTTAAATCAGATGGCGCGTTAGTAGTGTTCAAAGGGCAAATTAGTTGAGTTTTATTTACTTCATTTGATGTAATGTTTGTTTTATCATTAACAGCAATTTTGCAACTTGGACAATCAGAACATTTTCCCCGACACAGTTTCCAAGGAATTCGGGACGAAGAATCAGCATTTTTATGTTTATTTCCTGCTCTGTGTTCAATTTGAAAATCAAAAGTTTCTATGATACTTAACCACCGAGCAAGTATTCCATCTGGTTCTTTGAAATTCTTCAACCAGACCAATGATGCATGATCTGTTCGTAACAAAAATGGACGACCCAATAAGTAATGCTTGAAGTGTTTTAAGAAGAGAACTACAGCAAATAGTTCCTTTCTGGTTGTACAATAATGTTGTTGTGTTTTTAGAAGTGTTCTACTCGCATATGCAATCACACGCTCTTCTCCCTCCTGGATCTGGGAAAGGACTGCTCCAAGTCCAAAACCACTTGCATCAGTGTCCAAAATTAACTTACCATCCCCTTGGGGTAGGGCAAGAATAGGAGGTGATGACAAAAGTTCCTTCATGAGGTCAAAGGAATCTTGACATCTTGTGTCCCAGATAAATTTAGTATTTTTATGAGTCAGTTGAGACAGCGGGTGGGTTAAATCTGAAAAATTCTGAATAAATGTCTGATAATACCCACAAAATCCAAAAAAACTTCTAACTTGTTTCCGAGTTGTAGGGACTGGCCATTCCTGAATGGCAGAAGTCTTGTTTGGGTCACACTGAATGCCCTCCTTTGAGACCACATGACCCAAATAAGTGACTGGCCCTTAAAATAATGCACATTTAGAAGGTTTTCGTTTTAAATTTGCCTGGCGTAATCTATGAAAAACGAGTGCCAAGTTTTCCAAAGCTTCATCAAATTTTTTCCCAAATATAACAACATCATCTAAGTAACATAAACATTTTTTCCATCGCAAACCATGAAGAACATGTTCCATAAGCCTTTCAAATGAAGCTGGGGCATTTGACAAACCAAATGGCATAACAGTGAACCTGTGTAGACCTCGGTGTGAACTGAAAGCAGTAAAGTCACGTGACTTGGGATCTAATGGAATTTGCCAATAACCACTTGCCAAATCCAAAATGGAAAAACATTTTTGCCCTGCCAAATTATCCAATGTGTCATCAATGCGAGGAAGAGGAAAAGCATCTTTTGAAACCTTTGAATTCAACCTTCTAAAATCCACACATATCCTAGGGAAACCATCCTTCTTAGTCACAATACAGAGGGGTGAGGACCAAGCACTCCGACAAGGTTCAATAATTCCATCTTGTAACATGGCATCCAGTTCCATATCAACCTTTTCTTTATGAATCAATGGTATACGCCTTGGTGGAATTTTATGAGGCTTATTTTCACCCACATCAATAGAATGAGAAACAAGATGTGTCTTTCCCCCTTTATCACTTGGGCCAATAAAAATATCCCTAAAATGCAACAACAAAGCAGCAACCCTGGATTTTTGTTCATCATTTAATTCATCTGTCAATTCGTCAACCATTCTTTTTAAAAAATCTGGTAATTCAACCTTCCCTCTAGGCAAACTCTCCATGTCAAAATTATCATGTAAGACTTGATCTATACTAGAAACATTGCTGACCTTACAACCCATTGAAAGTTCAACCGGCTTTTCGTTTAAATTCAAAGCTGATATAGCAACAGTATTGGAACTGGTCGAAACTACAGATTTTGCAATCAAAATTCCCCTTTCCATCAAATCATTAGAACATTCCACTAACCCATTTTCTTCATCCAAGGGCCTATCTAAATGACCTTCTAAAAACATTTCAGACAATGCTGGAATCTTAACTGATTTCCCCAATTGCAAGTGGGCCTGGTTATAACTTTGCCTTGAAAATAATTCAATGAGACCCTTAGAAGTGGTTAATGTTTTCTTTTTCACATCAAGAATGACCTTATTTACTTTCAGGAAGTCATATCCCAAAATACCACGTAGACCATCTAACTCTGCCACATAAAATGACTGGGTAACTGTTAAGGACCTGAATTTCAACTCCAACTCCATTTCACCCTTTACTTGTATTTTACTTCCGTTAGCTGTAACCAGATGCCTATTCGTTCCGTTCAACATAGAATCCACAAAGCCTAATTGGTGAAATGTTCCAATATCCAAAATTGAACAAGGAGATCCTGTATCCACTAGAAACACACAAACTGACTCATTCACAAAAGCTCTGGCAAACAAACAAGAAATCACAGTCTTTTGATAAAAATGGCGACTGGGTTTCCGACTTTTTACTTGGATCTAATAACAGTTTAGCTGATTGTATATCCCCATTATCATTTATACCTTTCCTTTCAGGTAATTCACAATCCTTCATACTCATTGACTCAGTTGATAAAACTACAGAAAGAGAGCTAGAGTCAGCAACTCTAGTTAAACCTAAAGCAGATGTACCCTTTTCCAAGACTTTTTCATCTAAAACCACATCTCCCTGCTGCTTATTAAACAGTTCAGAAGAGTCATCTTCCTTGGGGAAACTGGCATTATCTGGAATGTGTTCAAACCGGGACTCTACCACCTTTGTTTGCTTATGTATATGTTCAGAAAAATGGCAAAATTTTTGTGGTTGCATTTCAAATTCAGCGGCTGTGTTTGCAACCCTCAACCCAGCCGATTGTTGTTTCCCGAATTTCTGTAATCTTGTTGTAACTGTGTTTGTTGATCATGGACACGTTCATCATACATTTTTTTTCTACAATGGGCCTCTACATGTCCATTTTTCTGACAGTAATTACAACTGATCGTAGGAACCCTGGGCTGTCTTTGAAGCTGAGAAATTTTTTGTTCTAATAGTTGTAATCTCTGAACCAAATCACATTCAATACCGGGCTCATCTGGGGGATAACGATTACGACTAACAGGACCTTCAATAACTTCATATTCAGTGGCTAAAGCAATAGCCTGTTCCAGTGTCTCTGGACGACCCAGCTGCACATGCCGTTTTAACTTGTTATCACCCAAACCCCAAACAAATTGCTCCACCGCTATGGGCTCAATATCTGAGATTGTAGGAAACGCCTCTCTTGCTAACCTCCCAATTCCATATCCAAACTCTCTCACACTTTGCCCCTCATTCCGACGACTTTGGCGAAAGATTGCCTTATTCGCAAACAAATGTTCATTGGGGTTATATCTACTTAACAGAACCTGTTTAAGTAATTCGTAACTTTGCATCTGCCGAGAATTCAACCCACTCAAGAGTGACTGTGAATTTCCTCTAAAGCTAATCAAGAGATGAGCAGCTCGTTCACTATCACCCCATCTATTTATTTTGGCAACAGTCTCAAAATGTACCAAATAATCTTTAATATTCCAAACAGAGTCATCAAATGTTTCTGGCTCAACAGTTTTATGTAACATCATTCTATGTAGGATTCTAGGATTTTCCCAAGTTGGTTCAAAATCAATGCCTTCATGAGAACTAAATCCTAAATTTTGCTGAGAAGGTGAAATATTCACCTTAGGAGTTGATACAAATTCACTTGGCACATTCTGCATAAACTGATTCCTTACTCCAGAGTCTCTTTGAACTGTGCCTTCAGAACAAGGCATTTGCACATCCCTTGACGAAGTTCCCCTATCATGAATAAACACTGAAGGAGTTTCCGGTATAAACATGTGTGAATTTACAGGTAAAGTTGAAGCTTTATTTGGATAATGAAAGTTTGTTCTCCCAGATGAACCCCCTCCTGCGAATTCTTGGGGAGTATAAGAAATTTTATTTTGAGGGCCATCAAAAGCTGTGGGTCTTTGATCACTAAATGAAGGAAATTGATTTACTCTAGGCTTATAAACTTCTCGAATTTGGCACCTTATCCTTTGAAAATCGGGCGTATCGGGCACTGTTTGAATATGACCTTTATTATGCATAATAGATGCATCTCTAGATAAATGCTGAAAACCAGACTCAATGGAATTATCCCTATCAGAATAATCTGAAAACATTACTTGACTTTGAGAAAAATTTGTCTGAGGACGTCTGGGGTAGTTATAGGAGCTCTTGCTGGGACTAGACAGAGGAGAATTTCCCCCTCCCAGTGGGCTTGACAGCTGATTTCCCGATGAAAATAATGAATTCCCACCAGAACAATTTAGCAACAGATTATTTTTCCTTAAATCTGATTTCAAAATACTGGGCGGAATAGGTGAATGTTCACCAGGAAAACCCAATCGATCCTGTTCAGAGCTTTGGGAACTTATCTCCCCTGTACTGGGTGGAACCCACTCACTCCCATGTGACCGACTTTTTGGCCTAACACCTGTATAGACCCTTGATTCTTGCAACTCACTGCCTAGTGTATCGATTTTTTTTAGACTTGGGGTCCTCTCTAATTGATCACTAAAAGAAACAACTCTTGGTTTTAAGAGACTGGACCTATTTACTTTCCTCACTCCTGTGTCAATAGATGTCAATACCTCATCACTGTCAGAAAATATATTTGATTTAGAAGATAAATAAGCACTAGATTCTTCTGAAACATACAAGTTACCATACATGTCATGACCTTCACACATCTTTTTTAGAAGGGACTGTCTACTTATACTACTTGCAGAACCTCTAAGTTTATTATCTTCAACTTCTACCAAACGAATCCAAACATCTGTTTCAGTGTTGGTAGGAGGAGTAGGTGTGTAAGATGACAACACTGGGAAATGCCGAGAGTGAAAACTTTGATCACTTTTTGTGGCAGAAGGGGAGATAATTACTTGTGTTTGACTTAAATCTACAGAATAATCTGTACAAGGTTCCAAATTTATTTCAGTTTTTTTCTCCCTTCTTTTATTTACATCCCAGGAGGGTGAGTACCAAACTTCTAGCCCCCCTGGCACTCTCGGTCCAGTTGGTTCCAATGCCATGGACCTATCGTAACCCTTTTCTGAATCAACCATTTCGGCCTTGCCCGTAAAAAAAACACAGAAAAACAGAATAATTTTGAAAAATGTCTAACAAATTACTATTTTATACCCAATTTCACCCCCCCCCCCAAACACATCCTGGTCACGGCACCAAATGTAACAGTTCGGGCTTCGGGTGATTGTTAGGACTTCACGAAATGGGTGGCTGTGTTACCCAAACTAGACCAGGTTCTATAAATCACTAACCATGAAATGGAATCCATAACAGTTTATTTTGTAAAATTTGTACATTTGTTTGTTGTGTCAGTTTTACTCTATGAAAAAAAAAAACAAAAAAAAAACAACCTTTATAACCATTGACTAGATCTGTTTAAACTGTAGATACTTTTAATCTGTTTTAATTTACTGCGGCATTATTTCAGTAAAATTTAGAAACATTATTTTACTTTTACCTCAAATCATTTTGTTTTACATTTATTTATTTGACTTTCAAATTTTTTGAAGTTAAATTGTTTAACATAAATGAAGTCATTTTGTTTCACATTTATTTAAAGTACTGGAGTTAAATTATTCGAAAGAGGCATGGCTCAAAAGGCTGACCTTTCAGAAGGGCTAGTAATTGCCCAGGGAAAAATCACCAACTGAACACTGAAGTGAGAAAAAACTACGAATTTATAGCCAAAATTCAACATGAAAAGTCTGTGACAAGATCCATTGGCTGACTGATAGTTTGACCAACACTCTGGGCCTATCAGTAGGAAGACTATTCCAGAGTTAAAATTATCTCCCTTTTTAAATGTCTAAGCCAATCAAAATGCTTGTTTTAACTGCTTTTAGTGACCATGAAGAAGGCAAAATGGCGATTTTCAACCTTTGCCAAGGACAAGAAATTTAACCAAAAATTCTGTAACTTTTAGATTGCCAAAGAATTATAGGTAAAAAACTTAGCCAAATGAATGTAAAAAATACGTAAATTTGATGGATATCATCGCCCATCCACACAATAATGATTTTAGACTGACTTTTAAGCATTACTGTGGAAAACATGGCGAAAATAGGAGAGTTGCCAAAAGCAAGCATTCCAAAATGCCAAACAGTTGTATGTCAAAAAAAAAATCGAAATAACTGCAGAAAATATGTGAATTGGATGGACATTACTGCCCATGTATGAAATAATACTTTTAGATAGAACTTTCAGATTTTCCTATGAAAATCAGGACGAAAATAGTTACAAAACAAAACGTGACTCTGTCACACAACCACCGTAGAATTGTCAGACCACAGAAGGACCTGACAATTCGAAAAGCGGGGGATCCACTGCCGGAAACTCTGAAGAAGAGCAAGAAGCTCCTTCTGTTTGACGTGAAGAGCTGCTAGATCCTGGTCCCATGACCCGTGAAGGAAAAGACCTAGAGGATCCAACGCCACACTCCATCCAAGATCGCTGGCGACTGCCGTCGGAACACGATCGGACGTGGGGAAGTCCAACGGAACTCCCTGCATAATCCACTGAACATCTGTTAGGGGAGAAGGTGACGAGGAAGAGACTCCGGTAACAGAAGCACCAGAACCAGAGGATCGACATTCAGCCTCCAACGACTGAGCAGAAAGTGTTGGAGAGGTCAGACATGCAGTCGACCTAGAGGAATGAGATCCGTCACCGAAACGCAGAGACCAAGCAGTCGGGGAAGACTCATAGCTGATGAAGTCCATCCCAGATGACAAAATGACGGAGAAGAGACTAGGTCCGACTTCTCTCCGTTGACTCTGAACCCTAGTGACGTGAGTATGCTCAACAGTGTGATGACATCAGACTCCAGAAAAGCAGCATTGGATTTCCTCTGGAGGATATCAAATAGAATAAGCCGAAGAAGACACCCTGGACTGTATGCAATGCAAGACTAACACATGCAACATCAGACAGGTGAAGGCCCAAGGATCCAGGTCGAGGCCAAAGGGCATGGCCTTAAACTGGAAAACATCCTGGGGAATGGAGCGTTGATAACCTGTCTGAGTTGGCCGTCCTTCTTCGGCACCAAGACCAGGCAGGAATAAAATCCCACTGAAAGAAAGTTCTTGATGACCTCGATCGCCCCCTTTGACAGGAGATTGCCTATCTCCGTGATCAAAAGTTCCCAACGGGTATCGTTGAAAGGGACTCATGTTGGAAGAGGCATTCTCGACTGAGTGGAATGCCTCAACCTGGGACAAAATCGAGGTGACTATTGCTGACGCCTACCCTACCCTGTGAGTAGAAGTGGCGGCAGAAGGATCAGCCCTTAGAGTCGAAGAGAAAGCAGAAGGGTACTTGTTAGGCTTTGGATGGCGCCTGCCTCCAACAGAAGGCCGATCAAGCTGACTAAGCAGCAGCAGATCAATGGAATGACAAAGGGTATCATCCCGGACCGTCATCACGGAACCATGGAATAATTGCGGACCCGCCGATAGAGGCAGATCGAAGAGCAGCGCACTGCCCCTCAAGAAGGGAACGTCTTGTGTCCAGCACAACGTACCTGCGAACTAATTCCAAGCTAGCCATGTTACAGGCATGTGTGTGAGAAGATGCATGAGCGCCTTGAACAGCACACACAAAACAAAAACCTGTTCGTCGTCAAACTCATCTGGGAGCAGATAAGCAGCAAAGCAGAGATGATGTGATCAAAGAGAGAAAGCATTCCAGCATCTCTCCCGATAAGCCCAACACGGACTCCAGAGTCTCCATATGAAAAATGGCCGGCTTGGGAGTTGGAGTCCTGATCCAAGACCGTCAAAGTCTGGCAGACTGATGGATTGGCGAAATAGGAACGATAATGCACCAGAGGCAAAAAAGTGTCAACCCTGATGAAGAACGACGTCTTCATAGCCTTGGAACTCAGCTTAGAGTCCAAAGCTGTAAATGCTTCAACCACCTGTTGAATGGCCGGCTTGGGAGTTGAAGTCAGGTAAGGATGAGGCCAATACCCCACGTCTACACTACCAGACATCTCTGCAGACCCTGCAGGGATAAAACTGCTGTGCTCAATGGCTGAGAGGACACAGCATGGGGGTTCGGTCGGAAGCCGCTTCTGACTTCGCCAAGTTGAAGTCAAGGAAGGCTGAGGCCGATACCCCACGTCTACACTACCAGACACCTCTGCAGACCCCTGCAGGGATAAAACTGCTGTGCTCAATGGCTGAGAGGACACAGCAGGGGGTTCGGTCGGCAGCTACTTCCGACTTCGCCGAGTTGAAGTCAGGGAAGGCTGAGGCCGATACCTGTCAACACTACCAGACACCTCTGCAGACCCCTGCAGGGATAAAACTGCTGTGCTCAATGGCTGAGAGGACACAGCAGGGGGTTCGGTCGGCAGCCACTTCCGACTTTGCCGAGTTGAAGTCAGGAAAGGCTGAGGCCAATACCCCACAACCACACTACAGACATCACTGCAGACCCCTGCAGGGATAAGCCGAGGCCGGCTAAAACGGTGACCGGTGATGTTGTAGACGGAAAAGCAGTAGAAGATACGACGGGAGCTGTTGAAACTGGTGGAAAAGGGGAGAGAGCAACCTAGCTCGGCCTCCAAAGGTGGAGTCACAACCCTAGTGACAGCCTCAGATGTCGACTGGAGAGGGTGCATAGTCCCGGAACCAGGCATCTCTTCACCAGACATCCAACAGATCCCGCAGTATCCACCACGGTAAAAAACTGCACATCCCTTGGAGGGGGAATAACTCTCACCAGATGTGGTTGTGTCGGGAGGCCCTGAAACGACAGCGTTCCCTCCCCCCTCCCCACAGGAGTTGGAGGAGCAGAACATCCCCCACGGAAGGGGGGATAACTCTCACCAGATGTGGTCATATCGGGAGGCCCCAAAATGACAGCATCTCCCCTACCCCCACCCCCCATGGGTGCAGGAGGGACAGCCACGAGAACGCCCCAAAAGCAAGGGCAAAAGGAATTGCCCTAAAGGAACCGAACTGGAAATAACAGAGGTGAGAGCAGTAGAAGAAAAAGGTGAACTCAACAGATACAGAAAGTAGAAGAATACCCCCAACTACGAGAGAAGGTGGCTCTAAAAAGAACCGGTGGGAACACAACAGAACCCAGACAGCCGACAGGGACCTAAAAAAAGAAAACCCAGAAATTCGGCCCTCAACAGAGTGAAGAAATCCTGTCCATACAGTCCCTAATTGACACCTACTCCAGAAATAATAGTCCCAGTTTTGGCTTATTTTTTCGTGGTGTTTTTTACACCACTTTTCTTTCCCACATCTCTTGGGAAAGATTAAAATAGAGAGTATTTTATCCGAGTTAGGGTCTTCCAATGTAGTGCAAGCCTGTAGTAAACAATTGTAAGGTAGGTTGATAAAGAAATGCAATATCTCACTTGTTGTATTATAATGTAATTGAAATGACATAAAACTCTTAACATCATCCAATGAAGAATTTTTATGATCTCCTATTTTAAACTGTGACCTTAAAACTTGTACAAACACACCATCAGCAGAAAGTTACACAATCCAGTGTCACCTAAATATGGCTCTTTGTCATTCTGGGAATTTACAAAATAAGTCAAGACTTTCAACATAAATCACTGCTAAGGCACAGATCTAACTAACTGGTGATAATACCATAAATAATGTCAGGAATGTCCAAAATATAATCTGTTCATCGGTGGTTAAAAGTTAACAGAGTAGAGTACTCTGACAATGAGGTCACCAGTGACACTCTTTAAAAGAAATTTCACAATACAACAATCAAGTACCATAAGGTTTTCAAAATCATTTCTTTTATAAATGTTACTTATACACCTTGTATTCATAGTTGTTTTCCAAATCAATCATAACACTTGATTCATTTACCAATTACAGTCTTGCAAATGTTGTAATGTTAGTGCTTTAACAATTACTTACTTTAAAATCCAATAAAGTGGCAAGACACATTAATAAGCCAAGCTTCAGTTTCATAAAGGTTCCTGGAGGAGATATTTTATCTGAAACAAGATCATTTCATGAAAAACATAAATTTGTACAATAAATACAACAATTACTTCCACATATGTCTTATCATTTATGAAGGTCATTCCTCTATAGTTGAAAGGAACACAAATGATTATTTTTAACATTATTTCACAACACTTTCCTATGTGGTCTACAAACTCTTCAGAATAGGATAAAAAAAACACATTCCCAAATCTTTCTATACTCAGTCCAGAGTAGTAAAGTAGTAAACTGTAAAGAAAGGATTTATAGAATGTCTTGAAATGTGAACAAAAGAAGCAATTCAAAATATGGGAGCCATATCATGCCAAGGTTACAACCCAGAAGACATGAGTTCAAAGAAATTTCAACTCATGAAAGCTTCATGGCAATTACGGGCATATTATGATCAGTGAATCATGACAAACAGACATTCATTATTTTGTAATATATGTATTTATACATAACTTAAAGTATTGAAAAACTAAAGTCCCAAAGACACCTAACATAAACAATCCAGATTTGACAATTACTGAATGTTGTGATTGGTTGATGTAATGGTCTTCAGAAGCTCCTGTTTTAATGTATGCAAAATTAAGATTACTTTTATAGTGTTTAAGAAGTATAAAAAAGTAATACTCAATTTTAGAATGATCTTAGCATCCGAGTAAATGTTGAGTAATTGAAAACTTCAAGTGTTACTGTTAATCATCAAAACTGTTAAATATTGAAGAAAATAGTACAATACAGTCATCATGGATTGGTTGTAATCCACACATGGGTAGTAATGTCCATGCATGCATTTACCAAGTAATAAAAATCATCATCAGCAAAATTTTAATTAATGAAGCACCAGGTTGTACAGGTTGTACCTGGTGCTTCATTAATTAAATTTTTGATGATTATTTCTATAATTAGTGTTTGGAATCTAATATTATTGTGCGGAAATATTGCCCAACCGTGGACAGTGACCAGTCCACAGTGACTGTACTATACTACACAAGTCACCAATAAGTTCAGGGATGAGCATTACAAATGATGAAAAATGCTGGCAATTTCAACTCCAACCCCTACTCCCATGAAATTGTTTCAGTTTGATATGCAACAAGCAAATTCAATCATGTTTTAAAGAAATGATATTCCAATTGAAAAACGATGAAAATAGCTGAAAACTAGACATTCTCGGCCCAATAAGTTAGGGAACCCAAACATAATTTTGCATGATTAATAAATGGAAAGGTCTGGAAATAAAACTTGGCATACCAGTGGAATATGTTTAAAAAATACAAGATGAGATTCTCAGCAGACCTATCAGCTATTCAGATTCCAGCAACCTACACACTAATCAGTTTGGAAGACTATAAATACTTGTTATACACATTCTATTACTTATTACTGAATTAAAAAAATAATAATAAAAAACCATTCCTAGATAACTTGTACATTTCAGTTTTCTTAAAAAAAAGTCATAGAGGGGCAAACTCACTGTTCCAATTATGAGTCATAAGACTCACAAAATTTTAGGCAAAATCAAATTAATGAATCTCTAGTATAAAATATGAAACACAGCTGAGAGGCACTGTATATTTAATAATAAGTAACATAGTCCTGAAGTGATAAGCCAGTGTACTCAAAGATAACAACTGAGCAGTAGCAAGTAACTGTTGGACTCTTCAACTTACATTTTGAGGGTTTTGACAAATGAAAATAAAAAGTGAATAAATTATCTGTCAATTTCAGATTGGGTCAAAAACAAATGGGCCAAATAGTCCAGTTACAAATGTCTGATTTTTCAGTGTAGTTTTAAATATGGGTGTCACTTATGACACAAGGAAAAGGGAATTTCCCCACAGTTTTCTGAATCAGATATTTAAAAAAAGATGTCTTCTGTGGGCAATCCTCTCATTTATAAAGATGAGAACAGTAAATGATTTGTGTAAACAAATTCTAAGACATGGAATTGGACACAATGAAAACCTGTCAACATCCAATTCTTTACATCAATACAAAGACTCTTCTGCAGAATTACTGTGAAATTGTGAGTGAATAGGAAGGAGATATTCATTTTGCTTGTGTTTTTTTATCTAGTTAAGATAATAAAATCAATGAAGAAAGTTTAATTCAAATTTAAAAGCAAACTATCCACAGAAAAACATCCAAGAACAGGATCTTTATTTATATTTATTTAATGGTGCTGATTGATTTTTTATTTTGCAGTATACAAGTACAAATGCAAATAGTAGTACAGTAATGTTAATCAAAATAATTTTGGCACGAAAGAAAGATATTTGGCTTCAGTACTACCTTCATGTTAAACATAGCGTGTTAGTAGTATATCGCAGGGAGACAACAGCCAGATTGGCTGTCTTCCTGTTGTTTCCCATGATTACTTTATGAAACGTTTTAAACCAGACTGTCAGATAGTATTTCATTCAATATATTTTCAAGTCTAGGCTAGTATGATGGGGGGAGGGGGGGGGGGATAAGCATGACATGACATGGAAGTTGTGACCTGATTCATTGAAGTTGTGACTTGATTCACCTGGTAGCTCGTTACAAAACATCTTCCATCCTGACACCGACAGCCCATTGTCTCTTTAACGGAGTTACATTACTGTGATTCCTCGGAGCCAGGTGGAGTTCACGAAGTGACCAGACCAGTGCCTGGAGTACGCTGATGGTGCCATAATAATACTAATTTTGATATTGATATCAATATCAATTTCAATACCACCATCAATATCAGTTTAGGGGATTCCTTTCAAAGTTTCTTAGGCGGTGAATGCATTTTAGTCAGACGTGGATAAGCTGGACTGATTTTGTATTTTGAAGGCGTAAAGAGTACACTGTACACCAATAAATTCAGGGACCACAATCTGGACAATATGGGTTATTACAGTGAACAATGTCTGAGTATGAGGGCAGTAATTTTAACTTTAACTGTTTTTTTTAACATATTTCTCTTGGTTATATTTCTGATATTCCTATCCAACTCGTTCCAGATTTTAGGGTACATATTTGTCGGTAAATAATCCAATGATTTGGTTCAGGTTTTTTTTAGATGAAGGAGGCCATTTCTTCTGTTTGACCTTCCAGAAGGATTATCAGTTAGCTTAAAGTAATTTTTAAATGAAATGGGCAGGTTTTCATTGTACCAATCAAATACAAATAAGCAAGCATTAAGTTTAAAAAGGTCAGTTACTTTTAGTATTTTATTTTTAAGAAAAAAGGGGTCTGTATGTGTGTTATACCTTTTGTTATTTATAATACGCACAGCACGTTTCTGGAATATCATTAGATTCTTTACGGTTCTGGCATTTCCCCATATGTTTATTCCATATGTTAGATGGGTATGGATTAAAGAGAAATACAGGATTTTCATCGCATCATGTGGGAGAATGGTCTTTACTTTGTTGAGGGCAAAATTGGCACAGGCTATTTTGGTGCAAAGTTGGGATACATGATATTTGTAGGATAGGTTATCATCGATATAAATCCCTAGAAATTTGAGAGATTTTTCTGCATTTTTAGAGCCCACTCTTTTTATTTCCTGTCCATTTATAAGAACGTTGTGTGAAAGTGTGGCAAATTTTGTCTTTTATGAGGGGTTAATTAACATGTAATTTGTTTTCATGGCATTTAAGACTGACTAGTTGGCGCAGCACCACTCGAAGAGGTTTTCAAGTTCTTTATTTAAAAATGGAACTATATTGTTTGGGTTTGGGCCAGATGAATATACAGTTGTATCATCCGCAAACGATAACAGATTTAGGGATGTTGCTTGGCAGATACAATTCACGTACAGTAGAAATAGCGTGGGTCCGAGTATGGAATCTTGGGGAACTCCATGAGTCATCAGGGCTACATCGGATTTATGGTCGTCATAAATGACATATTGTTTTCTTCCGGTTAAATAACTTGTGAACCAATCTTTTCCCAAGCCTCGTATACCGTATCTTTCTAATTTATTTATTAGAATTGAATGATCTTTTGTGTCGAATGCTTTAGATAGGTCAAGAAACAGGGCTAGAGTGCAGTTTTTACTTTTTTTATCATTTTCCTCAGCTACCTTTTTGAGTAACTGCATGATGGGATGCATTGTACTGTGGTTCATCCTAAATCCATACTGATTCGGATGTAGGATTTCAAAACGGTCCAAGAAGTTTAACAATCGCGAAGACACAAGTTTTTCTAAAATTTTAGAAAAGATTGACAAGAGACTAATAGGCCTGTAATTGCCAAAACTGTGCTTATCACCGGATTTGAATATTGGGATGACTTTAGCGATTTTCATTCTGTCTGGTACAACACCTTGTGCAAATGAGCAATTAAAGATGTGCGTTAATGGGATAAGTATAGGATCAATAGTGTCCTTGACAATTTCTGAGCTAACATTATCACAATCTTGACTACGTTTGCCTTTTAGGGATTTCACAGTGTTTTTAACCTCAGTGGCACAGACTGGATTGATATAAAAATTGTTTGTTGAACTTTTGCCCTTGTACTCATAGAATGATTTATTTGGCTTGGATATTTTTTCACTTGTGCATTTACCAATATTAGCGAAGTATGCGTTCAATTCTCCCACTATGTCCACTGGATGACTGATTTGGTTATTGTCTTGAGAAAATAAGTCAGTAAAGAGGCTTCCCGCTTAGATTTTAGAATGGCTTCATTCAGTATTTGCCAGGTCTTTTTAATGTTAAACTTATTGTTGTTGGGAATATTTTTATAGTAGATTGCCTTGCATTGTTTTTTAACTTTATTGAATATTTTGCAGTAGTTTTTATAATTTTTTACGTTTATTTCCGTAGGACTTTTTAACTTTTTATGATAGAATCTGTTTTTATTATTAGAGGAAATAACCAAACCCTTCGTCATCCAAGGATTTTGTTTAATAAATTTATTGTTACTACTGGCACGTTTTATGGTAAATGCCGACTCGAATGTTTCGAGGTAGATACTCATTAACAAGTTATAGGCCGAATTAGGACAGTTTGTGTCTAAGACTGTCGCAAAATCACACTGAAAAAGGAGTGATTTGAACAATGCTTTGTTGTTGGCGCTAAATTTGCGTAACCAGACTGAAGTTTTGTTACGATTTTGCTCGGGATGAGTTTCCACATGGTAAACACCGAAATGGTCGGAAACATCAGTTATAATTATCCCCGACTTAGACGGTGTTTGGAGATTATTTGTTAATACATGATCTATGAGAGTTGCGGAGTGGGTCGTCAATCTCGTTAGCTTTGTAATGATGACGGGTAAGAAGCCTTGACTGAACATGGAGTTGATATAATTTTCGGTTTTCATATGGTGCGTGGTCTTTAAAAGGTCAATATTAAAGTCCCTCATTATCTGAAAGATCACATTTTCTTGATTTATTTTATCGGTTATTTCATTCAGCATGTTGAGGAACATATCTATATCTGCTTTGGGCGCCCTGTTTGGTCTATATACTACTCCGACAATTCTACGAATTTTGTTGATATGGATTTCAATGAAAAGTGATTCTATAACGTGAGGGATAAAGATGGATAGATCATTGCGAATATTAAAGTTAATATTTTTCTTTATATAAAATCCCACTCCACCTCTACCATCATCGTCATCTGGTCTGTTTACTTTGATCAGTGGATGATAGCCATCAAGAGAGTAAGTCATATTAGGTTGTGTGTTAAAGATTTCAGTGAGGCCAATTATGTCAAAGATATTTTCAGTTTCTTGAAGGTGAAACAAGAGATCATGGAGGGAATCCCAGTGTGCACTTAGGCTTTGACAATTAATGTGGAAAAGCGAGAAAGATTTATCTTTATTACCGAGTGAGTCACGAAATTCTTCTGGTAGGTAATGGTAATAGCTTAATACCACATCAGCATCTATGCCAATACTGAGGCAATAAAAAGGTATTCAGTGTTAAAGATTTTATTATCCTAAAGAAAATAAGACAATTCATTAAAGTCAGGAAATAATTACAATTTAATGAGAGAAAACAACATAATGGGTAAATGATACCAATAGTTAATAGAATACTATGTAAATCAACCCACTGAATAGAAATCAAGAGAAAATCCAGTTTGAAGGAAAAAAAACAGTTTAAAATGCATTAATGAGGTTGATTTCCTAGAGAAACAAGAGCATCTTATTCAAGTTTGTATATAAAATAGATCTTTAAGAGATGTTACATTAAAATACTGCCATCTGACATGATAAAAGAATGTGCTCCACTGTCAACTGTTCTGGCAAGAAACACATTCTGGTTGCTTATTACCTTCTAACAAAAAGAAATGTGAAAGTCTTGTATGGCCAATATGACATAGCATCAGAATTATTACATAGTCTCTTCTACAAAGGTGACTTGATTTATAGCTGTCAGTAATATTTGGTTCGAAGTGATGAAGCTTGTTATTTGTTGCTCCATCCAACTCTGTCTGCCACATAGAGTTGATGTTTTTACCGATTAGTGGCTGAAATCACTGAAAGGAATATTAAAATCAGTAATAGACTTGTTTAGGGAATGCTTTGTTGAAAACTGGAAGAAATCAAAACTGCCCTCATACATCTGTTTTCATGCTATCAGGTGTCTGAGAAACAAAGTATGTTTTTGTGTGGCTCAATTTACAAGACACATTTACTGAAGGGAAACACTTTGGAGATATAAAAGATGCAACCACTTTGAAATCTGCTTTCAACAGCATTTTATCCCCATTACCTGTGTGGCAGTTCTTGTTCAAAAGTACCAAGCAAAATGAGGGAAACATGTAGGATAAAATAAAGAAACATCACTGTAATTATTACCTGCAAACAGATATGAAAGGCTCAGTGGAAAACTCCATGCAGACTGACGACAATCTGAAATTAACACTTAAAATTTTAAAAGAAATTACATGAGGTACATTTTTAAAACACAATTACAATTTGTAAACACACAGAACTGAGTTATCTGTAATAATTTCTTCTCAGATATTGTTCTTTATTCTCTGAAATTCAATTAGCTCTTATCATTTAAGTATTTCTTACAAATTTACTAATGACGGGTAGTTACAAAATTTAAATTCAAACTTCTCGAGAATTTTCAGTGGATGCAATTTGACTTAAGACTGCTGGAAACAGATTTGTTTGTGGTATAAATATATGCTTTCTAGTTAGAAGAGTATGGAGAAAAACTGGGTGGGAAATCCATTTTGAGCACCTAAGAAGTAAAACAAGGGAACCTATTCAGTAATTCCTTCCACTACAAGAAAAATACAGGATTTTGGTCTCAAATGAATGATGCACCAAACATGTGCCAAGATATTCCGGACCACTCAGACTGACATTAACACTAATGTGGTTAATACAGAATTTTTGTAGAAAAACAAATGAAACGTAAAATATTAGAATTCATCCACATTCTTGAAAATTAAATTTAGGACTCTGAAGTGCCTTTTTAATGAATTATGAACACACTGGTCATTTCCAGTTAAAATCCATACACTTGACAGATCATATGTGTGTTTCTCTACTCTTGTGTGTTCCATGATTTATGAAAGCTCTATTCATGCTCTTGTAAATTTTTCAACTTTCAAGACACAAAAAATAATTTCTCAATACTCTCTAACAAAAGTTTTGAAATAAATTTGTGCTTTCAGAAAAAACTAATACCCACTTTCATAAAGTCGTCTTAGGCTTTTAGGCAAGGAAATTGAACTTGGACTCAATGTCATGGATTCTACCTGTAAGAAAATTGAAAAGAGATGGACAAATTTATAAAATAATGAACTTATCTAATCAACCCAATTAAAAATCAGCCTAATCTGCCCATAATTCACGTTATTCAAGTACCGATAGAGGTAATGGAATTTTTAAGTTATGAAGATAAAAGTTTAAGTGAAAAATCAGATTGGTAGTTAGATAAATTCAGTGGTTACATCTGTACTGTGGTAGTGGGTACTGCTTTCATTTCTTTTTGGCAGTTAGAGAAAGTTAGTTCATGTACTGCTTAATTGGTTGAGGGCTAGATTATTTTTGATGGTCTGAATTTGTTATTCATTTTTTTTTTAATTATGGGAGGGGCCCACAGGCTCTCTCCCATAAGGTGTAATAAAACAAATTTATTTGAACAAAAATATTATTTGCATTTGACTGAATATGAAACATAAGCTAGAAAAATGTTGGCTTTTGTTCTAGTACCTCATTTTTTTGAAAGCCCTTATACTGGCTTCTAGAACTCAACCAATTAAGCTCATTTTTGGTGCATACAGCAATTTTGCTAAATATTCCTGTAATTCGGATATATTTGTCTTCATTTCAGTCAACCCACTGGAGAGCTTTATAGAAAGCGAATTAGTAGCACAGGATCCAAATAAGTTATTACAACCTTGGGGGGTTTCTAAGATGTGTATGGAAGTCAAGACCTCATCACTGCATCATATACCGACTTGTCCATGTCAACATATGCCCCAGAGATGAGATTTAGACTTCAATCCACTATCTTTGAACTTCCCAGGGTGGAAATTGCCAATTTTTCAAACAATATCTAAATAAAAATGGCCAATGCTTCATTTAAATAAGGAACTATTTCATTGTGTGCGAAACGAAACCAAAACACAGAACTGTTGTGTTGAGGGCTTTGACCATTCAAAGAAATACATTCACATTGATTAAAAACAATATCATTGCCAACAGAGCGTCCTTTTTAGCTGTGCATTAAAACTAATTTCTGAGTATGACTGAGGGTGTTATGCATAATACATCAGTTAACTTCATTGTTTAATTAGTATTGCTATAAACAGTGACCTCAACTTCTGTACCAGAAACAAATTGAAAAATTTGATTACTGTTGTGGTTGAATGCATTCAGCTCCAAAACATGCCTACCTTATAGTTCATTACTTCATAGAGTGTTGCCACCATGAATACAGAATTGTATTTTATCTTGACATTTTTACTTGTATTGGAGAATACAAATGATTGTTGCAAGATAAAAACTAGGCATTAACCCTTTACCCAACACAGACGATATCAAAATTTATTATTTTAAATATAATTTTTTCAAATTTTTCAAAAAATTTCAACAAAACCATATCATGTGACCCCTCGTTGGAATGATCTCGATGAGCTCGTTCCAATAAGGGGTCACATGATATGGTTTTGCTGAAATGTTTTGAAAAATAATATTTTTTCAACTACTGAATTTGCATACTACGTGAGCGGATGCGGCTGATTCGTTGGGTAAAGGGTTAATGTCCAGACTTTTGCAAGCTGGGAGCTCAATAAATGAGCAATGAACTTTTCTTGAAACATCAATCTCTGTACCAATGGATAAACATAATAGGCATGTTAAAGTCTTCTATTTATTTTCTTCACTATCACAGTATGCAAATAGTGTGCATGACTTATCAGTTGTTGCGGTAAAGGAATTCAACCTTCATCTCAGGATATTGTTATTGTTGCATCAATTCACCAGAATCAGAACTTTTGGCACTGCAAAAACAGTATGGGTTATATATTAATGATTGCACTGCCTGGAAGAATCCCAGCATCACTTTGCAAAAGATATTGCTGCCTTATAGTTGAGGGATATCAGGAATCATTTTCTGTATGAAACTTTGGTTAAATATTTTTTTTCCTTTTTAAAGAGCTGGCATAGTTGTAGTAGGAATAGAAGTCATTTCCAAGAAGTGCTATTCTCTGGTGGCATATTAATTTGCTCCTGTTTGCCTTTATGACTTGGCAATTTTTGCAAGTGCATCACATGAGAATTTCTGAAACTCATAACCAGACTCTTGTTGACTGAATCCTTTTAGTCTATCATTCTGCTTGTGGCAGAAAAGACACCTATAAAATGTATCAAATTTTCATCATGCGACATGTGGCACCCTAATATCTCTCTTTAGTAGTATGTGGGTAAGGCAAAACCTGTGATTTGAAAATTGAATTTCAAATCCGACATGAGGGTATGGAACTGAATGCCACTTCTACATTCTCATGTGATTGACAATGGTGTGAACTTTGATGACCCCAGTAGTTGCTGTATCATGACAATGGGATGATTTCAGAAATATTTAAATTTTATAGTAAATTTCCTTTCTTATTATACCTACTGCAATTGTTTACTACAGGCTTGCACTACGGTGGAAGACCCTAACTCGGATAAAATACTCTCTATTTTAATCTTTCCCAAGAGATTTGGGAAAGAAAAGTGGTGTAAAAAGACCACAAAAAATAAGCCAAAACTGGGTCGAGTGCCATCGGCGCACACCCAGTAGGGACGCTCTTCTCTTAGTACAATTCCATGACTTCCATTAACCAGTGCGTAAGCAGTCAGCAACCATTCTTTTGAGTCCGCCAAAATAAGAGTTATGTGATCAGTGGGGAGGAAGGATTCATACCCGAATAAGAAGACGAGAGGGCTTCCATGTAAACAATTGTGGTAGGTATAATAAGAAAGGAAATTTACTATAAAACTTAAATGTCTTATCAACCTACCTTATAATTGTTTACTACAGGCTGAATAGACAATAGGATGGAGAGAATCACTTAACCAACCCACACATAACCCAATTGCACTGGAACCATGGACAGAGGAAGAGGTCCCTAGGCCTATCAAACCATAGCATCACAAACATTCGTAAAAGACAATGAGAGATGAGGCGTATGGTTCTGTGCGATGCACAGACAGAAAGGGCAGTAACAGCACAGAGCTGGAACTGACCTTGTAAGCAGCTGAATGGCTGGGATAGACAACAGCCTGAGCAGAAGAAAGAGGGCCCGTAGAACAAAGGTCCTCTGTCTGCGCCTGCAACTGTCGCAGATAAGTGGAAAAAGTAGTATTTCTCCAGTAGGCTGTCAGCATAACATCCGGCAACATGACAGAGTTAGTATAAGCCCCAAGAGGTAGACAATGCATGCACCTCATGGCAGAAAAACAATTGGTAATACAATCGCCAGTCGCTAGACGAGTGGAAGCTGCACGAATAGCAAGACAAATCCATCGAGAAATGGATTCAGGAGAGATCTTCTGTCGACCAGGAATAAGAGACAGAAAATCAATCCTACCCTTCCAAATGAACAGAGCAAAGGGTGTTTACCCTCAACAGAAGGAAGAGTCCCGATACAGATAGGAGGCGGAATAGTTTCCGGTATCTGATTCTTGGCCAGAAAGGAGCAATCACTGGTAAACATAAGAGCTCCAGAAAAAGGCTGGGTCAACCGAGAGGTGTGAAGCTCACTAACCCGTCTGGCTGAGGCAAAAGCCATCAGAAAAGCCATCTTGTATGTGAGAAAATGCATATCCACCTGGGATAAAGGCTCAAACGGCACCCCCCCCCCCCCCAAGCAAAGCAGCACCCAAGAAAGATTCCATCTTAGGGTAAGCTGCAAAGTCCTAGGCCTTTTCAAGGAAAATTGCCAAACAAGCTTGGAGAGGCATGGAGTAGTGCCGATACGACGCTGTCCCACATACGAAAAGGTCTACGAAGCATGGACCTGTACCCATTGATGGAAACAGGCAGGAGACCCCCAGAATCAAACATGTACCAGAAATCTGTGTGATCAAAGGAGTGAGAGAAGCAACAGAGTGATCCGCACACCATCAACAGAAGACCTTCCACTTAGCCACAGAGGCTAAACCAGTGGAGTGCCTCCTTGAAGAAGAAAAGCAACTCCATTGCACGTCTTGAAAAAAACACCGCGGAGGAGACAGGACCTGAGAAAAGAGATGCACGAAGGCACAATGAAGTTGGGTCGACGTGAAACCTCTTCGGGCGACCTTGGCAAAGAAGGTCGCGATGTAGTGGGAGACGTGCAGGAACCGCCGCTAACAGAGAGCGGAGCAGATTGATCCACACCCACTGAGGCGACAGGGGTGCGATTGAAATGATTCAACAACTGCAGGTTCGTATCTGGGCTAAAACCTGAGGCAGAATCGGAACCGGCAGGAAGGCGTAGCCGACAAGACCGTTCCAAAGGAGGGACAGAGCGTCCATAGCAAAAGCCAGAGCATCTGGACACGAAAGTGTCCACCTGATGGTTCCAACGAGTTGCAAAGAGATCGATGTGGGAAAGACCCCAGAGATCACAAAGAGACTGGAACACTGCCATGTGGAGCATCCACTCGGTGGAAAAGAACCTGTCCCGTTGGGACAGGGAGTCAGCTAGGACGTTCAGACGACCGGAAAAGTGATGAACCACCACCCCGGCGTTGACATCCTGAGCGAGCAGAAGAAGATCCCGAACCAATTCGTACATGGGAACATAGTGCATGCCACCCTGGTTCCGAATGTAAACAACCATTGTCGAATTGTCGGACAATAGAAGGACCTGACAATTCGAAAGGCGGGGGATCCACTGCCGGAAACTCAGAAGAAGAGAAGCTCCTTCTGGTGGACGTGAAGAGCTGCTAGATCCTGATCCCATGACCCGTGAAGTAAAAGACCTAGAGGATCCAATGTCACACCCCATCCGAGATCGCTGGCGACTGCCGTCAGAACACGATCGGACGTGGGAAAGTCCAACGAAACTCCCTGCATAATCCACTGAACATCTGTCAGGGGAGATGGTGTCGAGGAAGAGATTCCGGTAACTGAAGCACCAGATCCAGATGATCAATATTCGGCCTCCAAAGACTGAGCAGAAAGTGTTGGAGAGGTCAGACATGCAGCCGATCTGTCACCGAACCGCAGAGACCGAGCAGCTTGGGAAGACTCCGAGCTGGATGGGACGTGGACTGGGACAGAGTCAGGGCAAAAGGCTGAGAAAAAAACAGCCCTTGCTGAGTACGGAAGCCCATCCCAGATGACAAAACAACGGAGAAGGGACCAGGTCCGATTTCTCCCCGTTGACTCTGAACCCTAGTGACATGAGCAGTGAGTGTGACAACATCCGATTCTAGAAAGGCAGCATTAGAACGCCTCTGGAGGATATCGACTAGATATGCCGAAGAAGACACCCTGGACTGTGTGCAATGTAAGACTAACACATGCGACATCAGACGGGTGAATGCCCAAGGATCCAGGTCGAGGCCAAAGGGCATGGCCTTGAACTGGAAAACATCCTGGGGAATGGAGCAGCGAACTGACCTGAAAGCCTCCATGCTGAACTGAGGAGCAATGATAGACTGGGTCAGGAGACTCAGATCGATAACCTGTCTGAGTCAGCCGTCCTTCTTTGACACCAAGAACGGCGGGAATAAAATCCCACTGAAAGAATGTTCTTGATAACCTTGATCGCCCCCTTTGACAGGAGATTGCCTATCTCTGTGATCAAAAGTTCCCAAAGTGTAACATTGAAAGGGACTTCTGTTGGAAGAGGAAATCTCGACTGAGTGGAATGCCTCAACCTGGGACGAATTCGAGGTGACTACTGCCGACGCCTACTCTTACCCTGTGAGTGAGTAGAAGTGGCGGCAGGAGGATCAGCCCTTAGCTTCGCAGATGAAGCAGAAGGGTACTTGTTAAGCTTTGGATGGCCCCCCTGCCTCCAACAGAAGGCTGATCAAGCTGACGAAGCAGCAGCTGATCAATGCAATGACATAGAGAGTCATCCCGGACAGTCGCCACGGAACCATGGAATAGTTACGGACCCGCCGATAGAGGCAGATCGAAGAGCAGTGCACTGCGCCTAAAGAAGGGAACAGCTAGTGTCCAGCACAGCGTCCCTGCAAACTAATTCCAAGTTAGCTGTGTTACAGGCATGTGTGAGAGAAGATGCATGAGAGCCTTGGACAGCACACACAAAAAACCTGTACGTCGTCAAACTTATCTGGGAGCAGATAAGCAGCAAAGAAGAGGCGACGTGATCAAAGAGAGAACGCATTCCAGCATTTCTCACGATAAGCCCAACATGGACTCCAGAGTCTCCATATGAAAAATGGCTGGCTTGGGAGTTGGAGTCCCGATCCAAGACCGTCAAAGTCTGGCAGACTGACGGATTGGCGGAATCGTAGGAACGATAACGCATCGGAGGCAAAAAAGTGTCAACCCTGATGAAGAACGACGTCTTCATAGCCTTGGAACTCAGCTTAGAGTCCAAAGCTTTAAAAGCTTCAACCACCTGTACCGACAGGCACAGTCGAAGGCGCCCAGAAGCAGGTTGCTCCACAGGCTGTAGGCCTGATGATCGCGGCCGGGCTGTCACTGTCGGCTGGTTTGACAGTTTGAGATCTGGAAGGAACTCAAACACAAAGTCAAGAGCTGCCCCCAAGTCAGAAGACTGTTGGCTCTCGACGTCAGGTATGTCGGACTCATCCCATGAGTCGGAAGACACATAACCCATCATGGGCAAACCAGCTGACGCCTCCCTTGGTGTAAGCACACCACGGGGATCAGAAAGCGGCCTGTTTCCAATCCCGGGAGGCGGCGCCACAGGGGGCACCAGGAAACCACTCGTAGCCTCACTGGAAGCAACAGAAAAGGCTCTTGGACAGAACCTAAGTGAGCAAGGAGAGGGCCTCCCTAAGCTCACTGACTGTGTCGGAACGGTTCGACGTGGGAACGAACTGACAAAGTGGCTTTACTCCTGACCCATTTTACCAGTGAAGAGTCACGATCCTCAAATACACCCGGCGTGGGGTGACGGGTGGCAGCCAAAACATCTGAAGGCAGATGTGTATTGGGGTATGACATACCCCGAGGATCCACGGTGCGGAAACTCAGGAGAGTTGCCGCGGACCTCTGCGGGACAGAAGGTCCAGGCTGCACAAAAAGCGTTGGTCCCACAAAACTGTCCATGGGACCAGAGTGCGTGGACGGAAATGCCATGGAGCTCATGGTGACCCCACCATGAACATCCAAATCCAATGAGAAAAACTGAGGTACTCGACGGCTGAGAGACCACATTAGAGGGTCCGGCCGGCAGCCCCTTCCAACTTCACCAAGTTGAAGTCAGGGATTGATTGATTGATTTATTGGTGTTTAAGGTCACATACTTATGCACAATGGCTAATCGTGACCGTGACAGTTTTATGGGTGGAGGAAGCCGGAGTACCCGGAGAGAACCACCGAGCAACGACGAGCAGCTGTCAGCTCTCCAACATCGTAACTCTGAACTCTGCACCGCAGCACAGGCAGGGTTAGATTGGTTGAAGACATGCGCACCATCGACGTGCAGTACGCCTCAGTACACAGCGTCATCGTGCCCCCATGTAGGCAATCGGGGTGAAGTGTCTTGCCCAAGGACACAACGCGTTTGCCGCAGGTGGGATTCGAACCGAGGACCTCTCGGCTTGCAGCCTGCACCTCTACCAACTGAGCCACCGCGCCCCCTGAAGTCAGGGAAGGCTGAGGCCAATACCCCACGTCTACACTACCAGACATCTCTGCAGACCCCTGCACGGATAAAACTGCTGTGCTCAATGGCGGAGAGGACACAACAGGGGGTTCGGTCGGCAGCCACTTCCGACTTCGCCGAGTTGAAGTCAGGGAAGGCTGAGGCCGATACCCCACATCAACACTACCAGACACCTCTGCAGACCCCTGCAGGGATAAAATGGATGTGCTCAATGGCTGAGAGGACACAGCAGGGGGTTTGGTCAGCAGCCACTCCCGACTTCGCCGAGTTGAAGTCAGAGAAGGCTGAGGCCGATACCCCACATCCACACTACAGACATCACTGCAGACCCCTGCAGGGATAAGCCGAGGCCGGCTGAAACGGTGACTGATGACGTTGTAGATGGAATAGCAGTAGCAGCAGATATGACAGGAGCTGTTGAAACTGGTGGAAAAGGGGAGAGAACAACCTAGCTCGGCCTCCAAAGGAGGAGTCACAACCCTAGTGATGGCCTCAGATGTCGACTGGAGAGGGCGCATAGTCCCGGAACCAGGCATCTCTTCACCAGACATCCAACAGCTCTCGCAGTATCCACAACGGTAAAAAAAAACTGCACATCCCCCATGGAGGGGATATAACTCTCACCAGACATGGTCATGTCAGGAGGCCCCGAAACGACAGCATTCCCCATCCCCCACAGGTGTGGGAGGAGCTGCACATCCCCCATGGAGGGGGGTATAACTCTCACCAGATGTGGTCGTGTCAGGAGGCCCCGAAACGACAGCATTCCCCACCCTGCCCCCCCCCCCCCCCATGGGTGCGGGAGGAACGGCCACGAGAACACACCAAAAGCGAGGACAAAAGGCATTGCCCTAAAGGAACCGAACTGGACATAACAGAGGTGAGAGCAGTAGAAGAAAAAGGTGAACTCAACAGATACATAAAGTAGAAGAACACCCCCAACTACGAGAGAAAGGTAGCAGAAAAAAGAATTGGCGGGAACACAACAGAACCAAGACCTAAAAAACAGAAATTCAGCCCTCAACAGAGTGACGAAATCCTGTCCATACAGTCCCTCATTGAAACCAAACTCCAATGATAATAATAAAATTTATCAACCGAAAATTTTTATGTCTGAACCCCACAGAACGCGAAAATCGTGCGCGACATCGGAAAAATATATATAAAATTTGATGAAAAGGTGGTTGAAAATATAACGAGAATATATAAAACACAGTCCTGTTTATTATACGATCCTCAGATCCATAATTCCAGTCACAGGAAACCATTATCGACGAGTTGAATTATCACTGTTTCGTAATGCAAATGGCATGCAGCAGACAAAAAATGAATGGTTGATGACTGCTTGCGCACTGGTTAACGGAAGCCGTGGAATTGTACTAAGAGAAGAGCATCCCCTGCTGGGTGTGCACCGATAGCGCTCGACTCAGTTTTGGCTTATTTTTTTGTGGTGTTTTTACACCACTTTTCTTTCCCAAATCTCTTGGAAAAGATTAAAATAGAGAGTATTTTATCCGAGTTAGGGTCTTCCACTGTAGTGCAAGCCTGTAGTAAACAATTGTAAGGTAGGTTGATAAGAAATGAATGCATGCACACTTATACACAAATTAAACAGTTTGCGTCCCATCAAATTAGGAAACACCCATTGTTGAAATATTGAGTGGCAGGGATCAGCCGAGTAGGCGACTAGGGGGAAGAAGAAGTCGCCTTGTCATTCCTCAAGTTGCCTTGGCTTGCATTGGGGGCGAAATTCAAGTTGCCCTCCAAAACTTCCTTGGGAGACATGGTAGTTTACTGTATTTTCTTACGTTATATTTTTTTTAAAAAAACTCGCTTCCGCATTCGCAAAAAAAGTAAACACGGCTGCTGTTAAAGCATCACACGGCTATGAAAATAGCCTAAACTAGACCAATTTTATATTTCTGGAAAAAATTGTAATGGCATAATCGTTCGAACAATATGCCCAACTGATAGCAACCAGCACAAAATGGCTATTTAAAAACAAAGTGCCTGCAAAAACAACGAATCACACAAGACACGCATCGAGTTAATTAGAATTTATTACAGTTAACCACCATTTCAAAACAAAAAAAATTGTGTTGGAGACAGTTCATCCATATCGAAATTGTTCGCAGTTACGCTCTGTTCCACTGAAAAATTGGTTGCATTGAAATTTGCCCCGCAATTTGCACTGAATGTTTTTCTTTGAAAACTTGTAAAGTTGTGTTGGAAGGGGGTTAAATGTAATAAGGCTGCGATAAAAATCACAGATTTTAGGATGGATAAGAATGGCAGACCTTCATAGCACCAATTGCACGTGTCAATGTAAGATGGTTGGCAGAAATTGTCAGTTTTCTGAACAGTGTATTATCACCCAGCGCAACCAGGAAGGGAGACAAATGAAATATTTTGTCATTTACCTAAGAAATAAATCAACTCAAATTGTTAATAACGCTTAATTTACGAAGGATATCGAAAACTTTTTTAACTACGCTTTTCAATTCAATTAGGGCATTCAGAAAACATGAATGACCCAGCTTCTTATATGAACTTGAAATTTATTTTAAACACTTTAAATATTTTTTTAAAAAGAATATACCTTCTTTTACAGAGAAGAACACTCTCACCATGGGTAATGCTAAATTTCAAATCCACTGCATTGAGGCAAATACAAAATCAACTGCATAGTGACCTTAGTCATCACTGTTAGGGAAAGAGTTAGGGGGTATTCTGAAACCATGAACGACACAGTTTTTTGTGGGGTGGGGGTGGGGTGATTTTAACCTACATTCTTGTTATATACCATCTGACTTAGTTTTGTGTGTGTATGTATGTTTGTAAAACTTTTATTTTGTTCTCCACAATTGTGTCCTCTATGTTCATTTATTTTGTCACGATGTCATATACGTTTTATGTTTTTTTCTGATTTCTCCTTCATGTCCACTGACTTCTCCCTCCTGGCCCCTGACTTCTCCCTAAAGTCTCTGGAGGGAGAAGTCACTTCTCCCTAAAATCAGTTGCCAGGCTGACCCCTGTTGAGTGGACTCATTCCAAATACATGCCCAGCTCTATTTTAAAAATTTGTTATTCAAGTCATTTCTTCCATTATACACAGTGCTAAAAGTACAAATTGTGAAACATCACCACAAACACGCACCATTTTTAATTTGAATAACCTCATACCTCATGTTGTCAGAGATATTTTTGCGGATGAGTTATTTTTTTTTTTATTGCTTCTCTCAATCATAAAAGGGTTTCATGCTAAAAACCTCAGAAGCTCAATCTGAAATAGCTATCCACAAATATTAGCAGTAATGGCATTGAATAAAATATGAAAATGTTTTGATGACCAGTGCATAAAAACAAAATATTTTCAGTAATTCATTCTTTACCCTCAGTGATGGAATGTGAAGTCATATGCCATTCCCAACTGATTTTAATAAACTCATTGTAAACTGATCATGTCAAACCTTTTACTTGGTCCTTTCAAACATACATATCAAATTTGAAAGCTTTGTTTGGAACCTTAGTAATAAGAGATTTTGATACGATATATTTTTTTTTTATTTACTGAAGTGTTGAAATGCATAACAAGAGGTTTCTCTCTTGATGTGAACTTATTCGTATCTCTTCATCTTGTAGATTTCACAGGTCAAATATGATAGCATCCAATCTAGTGGTTCATAAAAATGATTTTCCCCATTTTTTATCATGCCAACAAATTTAGCCACATTATGCCAAGATACATCATTTTATGCCATTTGTCAAAATGGTAAAACTTGGACCAGTGGTTCATAAGAGGAAATTTTGTAGTATTCACTCAAAAACCAAAAGTTTTTAAATAGAGAATCACATATCACACCAAAACATGATCCAAAGAGTAAGAACTAAAGAACATTGAGACCCATCATGTCAATTGTCAAATATGAGAAAATAACAATTAGCAGTTTATGAGATTTTTTTTAATATTTGTGTATGTTCTATTCACTTTTAACCATGTTTATGACTGATGTCAACTATTTAATGAGATTAAGTCATTCAGAATTAATTCTGGCATCGGGCACTGATGTGATTCATAGTTAGATCTTTGCATTTCAAATCCACTTTCAATACAAAAAATCATTATAAACAATTCATAAAGCTAAAACAAATTAGAAGTGTCATGATAAAACAACTTTTGTAAGCATTGCATTAAAATCAACAATTTGTTATACAAACTGTTTTTAATGCATAAATTATAACAACATTTTAAAGCCAACATTTTAAATAAAAGTACTGTAGTTGAAAAAGATTGAAGTGGTTAATACAGTTCTATTCTTTGTTGTTTCAGAGACATACACTAGCATATAAGTATGCTTACCTCAAAAACATTGTTTGCCTGCAATGAAAAAGATATATTTAACACTAAATTACCAAGATATAGTGAAAAGCAGAAATTTGACATCAAGGCCCCACAAAGTAGATCTTCTGTTTCTCAGGCCATTTTTTGTAAAATTGCATGTTGTGGGCAGAAGGTTTTTAATTTTATTTTTTATTTTTGTAATTATATCTTTGCCATCAAAAGTTAAGTTCTTGGTTTGTTTTATGTTTTAGGCCTCATCTGCAGAATAGTATGGGTGGTGGTGCATTTCATCCCTTGAGTGCAAGAAGGCTTTGTAATGTTAAAGCATTGCAAAGCCTTGTTGCACTCAAAGGACAAATTTATCAAGTTTATTAACTTGGGCAAAATATCAGACATAAACCATTTAATATTTATTTTGTTAAGTTTACATTGGTTATAAAATGAGAGCATGCTGCAGCAAAAAGGACCATATGGGAGGGCCTGAGAAACAGATATTTAACTTTTTTAGGCCCAAATGTTCCTTTGTCTCAGCTAATTGTAACAATCACAATTAAAACCCCAACATGTTTCTTTGATGTTAGTGCAATTTGATCATGTGCGAGAAAGAACAATAACATCTTTTCACCAAGGTTTACATGACTGGATTACAATAATGATGTGAAAAGTCTTACTTTGAGATGATAAAATTCATTATGGCATTTTTAACCCTTCACCTAACATAACAGCCAAAACCAGCCAATGCCATTCGTAAAAAAACCTTCAGTTTTTTCTTTTTGTATTTTATCTCCAAAACGTAGCTTATGACCCCACAATGGAATAAGCACATTGAGCTTATTCCATTGAGAGGAAATGACCTATGTTTTCAGACAAAAAGGAAGAAAAACTAAAGTTATTCAATAATTTCTTTTGCTGGTGTTGTCTGCTATTCATGTTGAGTAAAGGGTTAAACAGGGGGAAAATGAGCTGAGAGGGTAGTAGTTTGTGCTGAAATGATGTGATTTTAGCATTATACTACAATAGAATGATTCCCATGCATTTAATTTCGCTAGTTCTGAAAAAAAAACTGTCATTATTTATCTATTTATTGGTGTTTAAGGTCACATACCTATGCACAATGGCTAATCGTGACCATAACAGTTTTACGGGTGGAGGAAGCCAGAGTACCCGGAGAGAATCACTGAGAATCGGTGAGCAACTGTCAGCTCTCCAACATTCTAACTCTGTTATAGCTCCACTCAAGCAGGGTTACAGCGGTTGAAGACATGTGTACCGCTGACATGCAGTATGCCTTAGTACACGGCATCATCATGCCCCCATGTAGGCAACCAGGATAAAGTGCCTTGCCCAAGGACATAATGCGGGTCGTCCCGGATGGGGATCGAACTCGGGACCTCTAGCACAGAAGTCCAACAGTCTACCACTGAGACACCATGCTCCCAAAAACTCTCATTAAGCAATGCTTGATATGCAATAATGTTCCAGAAAAAATCTCCAAAAATAGCTTCAATATGTACAGATAGTTCTGTGAACTCAGTTCAGAAAACAAAAGCTGAAATATATAGGGATCAGTTGGGTATCATTTGACAAATTCATGACATTGTGAATGACTGAAAATGAAATAATTAAATGCATTCTGAAGTGAATGAACTAAACAATTTACATGTATAAATGAATTCACTTTCACTTTATGTATGGTTGAAAATCCTATCTATGACACAAAGAATAGTTCTAAAATTTGAACGCATTACCAGCAAACACTTGATGCAAATTTTCATTGATAATTTTTAACCTTCATGAAAGTGTATCCAGGAACAGACCATTTCAGATGTTATATTTGTCTGCATTGAAAGCTGATAACCTAGACCCTGATTTTGTGTGGAAGTGAAGTATGCATCAAGGTAAAAACATGAATTAAAACATAAAGAATGATCAGATATGAAGCTATCAGAGGAGTGGACATCTATCATTCGCTCATTTAGTTCAGACAAAACTGGTGGTCAAAACAATTAAATCTACCCTTAAGAAACACTGAAGAACCCAGATTGAAACAAGAAGTTTACTGACCACATGGTAATCTACCCAGTGGTCTGTGAATAACAAATCTGTATTTGGGTCCTTAAGATTCTGCAGAGCAAGCATGTAAACATTGGGGTATGTCTAGACACTGCATGAACAAGTACCAAATAACTTTTTCTTCAATGTAGCTAAATCTTAACATGAAAGATATGTGTTCATTATTAATCTTAATCTGAAAGCATTGTATGTGATGAATGATAACTACATGACTACTACTTCACTTCAAGAGATACTGGAAACAGAATATCCCTGTTAATCACATATTTTTGCCATTTCCACACACTCTTCATAGAAAGATGACCTGTTACATACCAAACATGTTTGAGGAAATCATCACATTCCTAATGTTTAAACAACATTATTTTGCCTTCAGTCCTAAATGGCCTATCTTTCAAACCTTACTGCTTACTCTGATAAACATTAAAGGCTCAGAACATATACCCCCCTACAAAATCATAGGGTTGTCACAAAGATAATAGGCAAATTATCCTAGCAATGTCCTAGCTAAGTCTTAACTTCCTCTAATGGCAACCAACACAAGACCATTAGGCTCACAAGAAGAAGGATTAAATTAAAGAACTGAGCATTCAGAATCATAATATCCTTCTCTCACAGAGTCCAGTGAGCTCTGACAAAGACAGTATAATGTTATGACCCACTATTTTTGTTATTCAAACATTCTGATTAATACTATATCTATTAATTTACAGAATTACTCTGTAATATTCTTCTGGTTATGAAAAAACAGTTCTTAGCTACAAACCCAATAACTAGGGAATAACACTTAACCCCCTGCGTACTGAAGTAAAAATACCAAAGTTTCAAGTGGCTATTTTTCCCATAACACAACTAGAAATTTAATCTATTCAACCCCAGTGGCAAATCTCAATTAGCTCTGTCAAAACATATTAAATAGGTTAAATTTTTTCTTTTACTATGGGAAAAACTTCCAGTCTGAAATTTAGATACTTCGACATCAGCGAGCAGGGGATTAATTTTTAAAAAAAAGGAGTTACCAGAAAAATTAAGTGTACCCATTTTCGATTTATCTTCATTTCTAATTTGTAGAGACCAAATCCTTCCAGAATGGAAGTTGCCATAACATAGAAAATTAAATTTTATAGTAAATTTCCTTTCTTATTATACCTACCGCAATTGTTTACTACAGGCTAGGACGTTCAGTCGACCGGAAATGTGACGAACAACCACCCCGGCATTGACATCCTGAGCAAGCAGTAGAAGATCCCAAGCCAAATCGTACATTGGAACCGAGTGCGTGCCGCCCTGGTTCCGAATGTAAGCAACCACTGTCGAACTGTCGAACAACAGAAGGACCTGATGATTTGACAGGTGAGGGATCCACTGCTTGAAACTCAGAAGAAGAGCAAGAAGCTCCTTCTGGTTGATGTGTAGAGATTCCCAATCCTGGCCCCACATCCTGTGAAGGGAAAGACCTAGAGGATCCAACGTCGCACCCCATCCGAGATCGCTGACATCTGCCGTCAGAATGCAATCAGACGTGGGTAAGTCCAAAGGGACACCCTGCATGATCCACTGAACATTTGTCCAGTGGAGAAGGTGAGGATAAGAGATTCTGGAAACTGAAGCACCAGATCCAGAGAATCGACATTCGCCCTCCAACGACTGAGCAGAAAGTGTTGGAGAGGTCTGACATGCAGCCGACCTAGAGGAATGAGATCCGTCACAAACCGCAGAGACCGAGCAGCCGGAGAATACCCCGTGCTGTCGCAGATGTGGACTGGGAACAGAGTCAGAGCAAAAGCTAAGAGATTCACAGCCCTGGCCTGGGGAACAGCCACCATATTAAACTGAGTGCAGAAAGCCATCCCCAGATGAAAAAACGACTGAGAAGGTACCAGATCCGACTTCTCCTCGTTGAATCCTAGCGACATGAGCAAGCTCAACAGAGTATCGACATCCAACTTCAGTAAGGCAGCATTGGAATGCCTCTGGAGGATATCGTCTAGATATGCCAAAGTAGTCACCCTGGACTGTGTGCGATGGAAGGCTATCACATGCGACATCAGTCGGGTGAAGGCCCAAGGAGCCAGGTTGAGGCCAAAAGGCATGGCCTTCAACTGGTAAACTTGCCCCAGAAAAGCGAACCTGAGATACTTCGTGACACTAAATGAATCGGAACGTGAAAGTAAGCGTCTCGCAGGTCGATGCTGGAAACGAAACTCCCTGGTGAATGGAATGGCGGACCAACCTGAAAGTCTCCATGCTGAACATGGGAGCAATGATAGACTGATTCAGGATACTCAGATCGATAACCGGTCGGAGTCGGCCGCCCTTCTTTGGCACCAAGAACAGGTGGGAATAAAACCCCACTGACTGAATGTTCCTGACAACCTCGATCGCCTCCTTGGCCAGGAGATTGTCTATCTCCGTGGACAAAAGCTCCCGACGTAAAATGTCTGAAGGAACTTTGGAAGAGGCACTCTGGACAGAGTGGGGTGCCTCCGGAAGGATATTCGCAGCCCGGACCGAACAACATCTAACACCCAAGGATCGGATGTGATGGTGGCCCAACGGTCTGCTAAGTCTGCTATCTTTCCTCCAACCTGGACGAATCGAGGTGAGGACCTTCAGTTCTAGCCCCAAAGAGACCCGCGAGAGGAGAAACCACCTCCTCTACTGAATGAAGAATCCCGAGACTTCCCTCTAGCCTGCCGGCGCTTACCCTTGCCCCATGAGTAAGAAGTAGAAGTGGTGGCAGAAGGATCAGCCCTTTACTTCGCAGAGGAAGCAGAAGGGTACTTGTTAGGCTTTGAATGGTCCCTGCCTCCCCTAGAAGGCTGATCAAGCTGGCGAAGCAGCAGCTGATCTTTGGAATGACGTAGGATGTCATGGAACAGTAGCGGACCTGCCAAAGAAGCAGATCGAAGAGCAGTACGCTGCCCCCAGGAAGGTATCGACCTGTGTCCAGCACAGAGTCCCTTCGAACTAGTTCCAAAATAGCCGTGTCACAGACATGCGTGTGAGTAAGATGCATGAGCGCCTTGGACAGCACACACAAAGGAGTCTGTACATCGTCAAACCTATCTGGAGGGAGATACGACGTGATCGGAGAGAGAATGCATACCCAGCATTTCTCTTGATAAGCCCAACATGGATAAGCTTGGAAAGCCCGAGGGAATTGGAGTCCTGATCCAAAACCGTCAAAGTCTGGCAGACTGACGGATTGGCAAAATCGTAGAAACGATAATGCACCGGAGGCAAAAAGGTGTCAACCCTGGTGAAGAACGGAGCCTTCATAGCCTTGGAACTCAGCTTCAGTCCAATGCTGAAAATGCTTCAACCACCTGTACTGACTGGCACGGTCGAAGACGCCCAGAAGCAGGTTGCTCCACAGGCTGCAGGCGCGCGACTGATGATCGCGGCCTGGCTGACACTGTCGGCTGGTTTGCTGGTTTGAGATCCGGAAGGAACCCAAACACAAAGTCAAGAGCTGCCCCCAAGTCAGAAGACTGCTGGCTCTCGACATCAAGGATGTCTGACTCCTACCCCGGAGTCGGAAGACACATAGCCCACCGTGGGCAAACCAGCCGACGCCTCCCATGGTGTAGGCACCAGGGGGATCAGAAAGCGCCGGGAGGCGGCGCCATAGGGTGCACCTGGAAACCACTCGCTGGAAGCAACGGGAAGGCTCTTGGACAGAACCTGAGTGAGTAAGGAGAGGGCCTCCCTAAGCTCACTGCCCGTACCAGCCGGTTCGACATGGGAACGAACCAGCAAAGTGGCTTCACACCTGACCCTCTTAACCAGCGAAGGGTCACGATCCTCCAATACACCCGAAGCGGGGCGATGGGTGGCAGGCGAAACATCTGAGGGCAGACGTGTATAGGGGTATGACACACCCCGAGGATCAACATAGTGGGAACTCGGGAGAGTTGCCACGACCTCTGCGGGGCAGAAGGTCCAGGCTGAACAGAAGGCGTTGGTCCTGCAAAACTGGCCGTGTGACCAGAATGAGTGGACGGAAAATGCCAATGACAAAATTGTTGTACCACAGTAGAGGGTCTGGCCGGCAGCCACTTCCAACTTCGGCGAGTTGAAGTCAGGAAAGGCTGAGGCTGATACCCCCCCACGTCTACACTCCCAGACACAGCTGCAGACCACTGCAGGTATAAAACTACTGTGCTCAACGGCTGAGAGGACACAGTAGGGGGTTCAGTTGGCAGCCATTTCCGGCTTCGCCGAGTTGAAATCAGGGCCGGGAAGCCCCGAAATGACAGCGTCCCCCACCCACGCTGGTGCGGGAGGAGCTGCACATCCCCCATGGAGGAGGAGCAATTCTCACCAGACGTGCGGCCCCAAAACGACAGCGTCCCCCACCCCTCTGCAGGTGCGGGAGGAGCTGCACATCCCCCATGGAGGGGATATAACTCACACCAGATGTGGTCGAGTCTGGGGGCCCAAAACGACAGCATTCCCCCCCCCCTGGGTGTGGGAGGAGCTGCACATCCCCCATGGAGGGGGTATAACTCACACCAGATGTGGTCGAGTCGGGAGGCTCCCAAAACAACAGCGTTCCACACTACCCGTGGGTGCGGAAGAAACGGCCACGAGAACTCACCAAGGCGAGGGCACAAGGAATTGCCCTAAAGAAACCGAACTGGAAATAACAGAGGTGAGAGCAGTAGAAGAAAAAGGTGAACTCAACAGAAACATAAAGTAGAAGAACACCCTCAACTACAAGAGAAGGTGGCAGAAAAAAACGGTGGGTACACGACAGAACCCAGACGGCCGACACACTTTTCTTTCCCAAATTGCTTGGGAAAGACAAAAATAGAGAGTGTATTATCCGAGTTACGGACTTCCACTGTTGTGCAAGCCTGTAGTAAACAATTGTGGGTAGGTTGATAAGAAAAACTGGCTCACAAACAGTGGCAAGAAACAGACAGACTTTCTAACTTACAAACCCAGTATTAGCATTGGTTTAAGGCTAACACAAAATGTTTATGTTTTGTTTTTAAAACATAGCCCTTAACCTTTATTGCGACATGCAGGCTGGTCACAAGTTTTGTTTAAAATGTGAAAAAAAAAAACTTAGAGTAGTTTTTGTTTTCTGTGTTTAGCAAATCTTTCCAATTTGTCTGTTGAAGTTTAACAGCATTTCATAAGCAAAGACTAACATACACAAAGTTCAGATCCTCATTTTCAAAAACATCACTTTTAAAATGTTTAGAAACACTTGATATTTACATCTGTGTATAGTACCTCAACTGATAATATGAACTTATCATTCTGTGCATCTTTCCTCACAAAACCAATTATTTTACACTTCATTCCAATGTGAACATCTCTCGTCAGACATCCTACAAAAAAAAGTTAAAATAAACACAAATAATCAATAGGCAAAATACAACTGATAAGACGTTTACATAACCTGGGTTGCTGAATATGTGTGCTTATGTGTGAGGGTGTATGCACACATCCTAGTTGTGTTACACACAGAATGTTGTACGCAGTGGAGAATAGGTCCAAACTGGACACTTCCCACTTCATTCCATGTGCTTTCCCAAAACTTGCTGTTTCTTGTTCCAGTAATATCTTGTTGTCACTTTTAAAAACAAAGTCCAAAAAGCAATTTGTCCTGAAAAATTTCATTATGGTTTTGCTATCCATGATTGCTATCCATGATCAAAATTAATTAGCAAGTGCAGCAATGCATTAGCAGTTTTGGGGATCATGGTTCAGAGCAGGGTTCATATGGGTATCAGGCTGAGAATCAAACTCAAGCAGTATTTAAGAACTTTCCTTAGACTAAGTCAATGGTTTTCAAGGAAATGCCTACATTCAAAAAATTATTTCATCAAATGCAAAATTCTTTTCACAACTTTCCTTATAAAATCATATACTGTAATTTTTCTAATTTTTCTTTTCTAAATTACCACAACTCATTTGAATCAACACTCCATCTATAAATATTTTTAGGAAAGTTCTATGGCTATTTTCCCACTCACTTCCATCCCACATAATTAATTATCGGTGATTTATTATCAAATACTACCATTATCCAGTACTTTTATATTACCAAAAGGTGTATATTTGATATACAATCACTTCCAATAACTATACTGAATTCCCAAAACAAATATTTGGAAATGTGTTTGTTTGTCTTAATTTCATCCCCTTCAGGTATGGTCATTTATCTTATCTTAAATTTGTGTAGAAGCACACTTTAACAGCAGTTTTTTCATGACAAATTTCCAATGTGCAACAAGGATGATTCTAATTGCTTAACTCACCCAAAGAACCTTTTGGAAGGGGAAAGAGGCTCTCTAAGGAGCTTGACTGGTCAAACTGTATGTGCAAGTGCACTGACCTTATGTCATCACACATATGCCAGTGAGGTTATTATAGCTAGTAGGCTTCCTCAACAAAAAAAATGCATCACTGCTCTGCTAATAAATACAGGATGGTGTATTGCAGCACTGGTATTTTGTATTGCAAATTGCGATGAGAAGATGAACAAGTTGTTCCCTGAAGTCATGTGCTTGAAAGAGAACTTTTTGGTTGGATGAACAGTTCAAAAAAGTGGATAACATCATGTCAAAAAGGTTTATCACCTTACAATTAGATACAATTCATAAACAAGAAAGTTTAATAAAGAAGGAAATAAGGTCCATTCAGCATCCATTGCTTCTTAACACTACAGAGCAATGATGTTATGTAATTTTGCACAAATCTGTAGTCCATGTAAGATGATTTAAAAACCCAGATTTCCTGTAAGAACAGAAAACAAGTCATTTTAGCAGGACTGGGAATTTTATACCTCTGTTTTTCATTTTTTTGTCCAGGATAGGCAGTGAACTGGGTGCTTTTTCCTTTTTTTAAAATAATTTTTGAAAGATTTCAAGGGATTCTGCCCCTCCCCCCTCCCAATGTTCACCAAAATGGGTGGGGAATAGTAGGGTGAGGGTATTTTTGCATAAAATCCTGATTCAAAAACTCACTTTAAAGCAAAGAAAAAAATAAAAATAAAAAAATCATCCAGTGTACTCCACCCTAACATGGTGAACATGGTGATTTTTTTTCTTGCACAGAATCCTTCAAAACTCATTTGAAGCAAAAACAAAAAGAGAACAAAAAATAGACATAATGAGACCAAATAAGAGGACTTGAATTGTACAATTTTGAATATCCCTCCCCCCCCCCCCCCCCCCCCAAGAATGCTGTATACTAAATATCAAAATATTCTAACAGGTGGATCTGAAGATGATTTCTGATAATATTCTTCTCATTGAGCTTAGAAGATTTTCAAAGACTATTCCTCATGTTGCAATTAGTTAAAATTGAAGTTCCCATAAGGAGCCCAAAGATGAACTCATGGTCTTGATTTGAACAAACTTGAATCTGAATAAGGATGCTGCATACCAAATGTCAAAAGATTCTTACTGGTGGTTCTGAAGAAGAAAATTTCTAAATAATATTCTTCTTATAGCACTGATTAAAATTTGGGTTTCCACAGGGAGCCCAAACATAAACCCAGGAACTTGAATTAAACAAACTTAAATCTGACCCCCTAAAGGAGGCTGTATACCAAATATCAAAATATTTTTCCCAGTGAATATTTAGAAGTTTTTAAAAACTCTCCCTCATATCGCACCAAGTTAAAATCAGGCTCCCTAAGGAGCCTCCAGATGAACACAGAGACTTGATTTTACCAAACTTGAATCTGACCCCTCCCTATAAGGATGTTGTAAAAACAAATATAAAAAGATTCTGATGGTGGTTCTGTAAAAGATTTTAAACAAAATTAAAGACACTTTGTGGGTGCTAAGAGAGTTATGCTCCTTGTAGTGCCCCCGCCCCCTCCCCCCAAGCATGGCAACTTTGAACAAACGTAACTTGAACATATGATAAGGTACATGTATATCAAATTTGGTTCAATTCCACCCAGTAGATTCGAGGAGACGTCGATAATGTAAAGATCATTCCAGATGACGAATGAGGGATGGAAAGTGATCTGTAAAGCTCCCCTTGAGCTTTGCTCACCAGACCTAAAAAGTACCAGGGACATCAACAAACTTTAAGCTAATAATCATAAAACATATGATGAGGAACATACTGATCAAATTTGGTTCAGTTTGACTCCGTAGTTTCTGAGGAAATGTTGATAATCATGTAAAGTTAATCCTGGATAGATAGATGGACAGATAGATGGTGGATGGATGGATGGACAGACGGACCAATGACAGATGGAAAGTGATCACAAAAGCTCCCCTTAACCCTTTACCCAACGTAATGGCCAAAATTGGCCAGCGCTATTCACAAAAATCACCATCCAATTTTCATTACTTTTTTCACTTTTTGCGTCAAAAACATACCTTATGACCCCTCACTGGAATGAGCTCAACGACGATTATTTGACACAAAAAATGAAAAAAATTAGTTATTCAAGAATATTATATGCAAGTGCTGTCTGCCTTTTGTATTAGGTAAAGAGTTAATATTCGCTGAAGTGAGCTAAAATAAAAGCCTGAAAATATTTTAGTTCCACATTTTGTTTTAAAAATAGATACATAAAAACAAATATTAACTAGAGGAGGTATCAGTACCCTGTGGCTCACCAGCAGGTGGCCAATGTAAAGGGGTGGCTGGAGTAAAAAAAAAGTACAAAACCTGCACACAAAAGTCCAAAATTAAAGTAAATAAGCAGCTAAAGGGTTAAATAATATAATAATAGCCCCAAGAAGCATGCTAACATAAAATAGGAACAGTGGCAATATGCTACAAGGTAAGTCGCCACTTGTTTCAATGGGTTAAAATTGAGAAAAATACCGGGATAATGTCACAGTAACCACCATCGCAATATGCCAGTAAGGTGAAACTCTACAACCTATAAAATATCCACTTGGAAGAAAAGAAAGAAAAACCTCAAAACCTGCACATAAAAGTCCAAAAAGTATCATAACATTAAGAAAAATACCCTTAAAATGTTACAGTAACCACCTGGCAAACCTGCCAGAGAGGTAAAACTCAACTTAAAAAAAAATCCAAACCTGTACGCAAAAGTCAAAAACCTGCACACAAAAGTCCAAAATCAAGGTAAATAAGCAGCTAAAGAGTTAAATAATATAATAAACCCCCAAGAAGCATCCTAACATAAAATAAGAACCATGGCAATATGCTACAAGGTAAGTCCCCACTTGGAAGAAAAGAAAGACAAACCTCAAAACCTGCACATAAAAGTTAAAAAAAAAGTATCACATTTGTTTCAAAGAGTTAAAATTGAGAAAAATACCCTGCAAATGTCACAGTAACCACAATGGCTATATGCCAGTAAGGTGAAACTCTACTTGAAAAATATCCACTTGGAAGAAAGACAAACCTCAAAACCTGCACATAAAAGTCAAAAAAGTATCACATTTGTTTCAAAGGGTTAAAATTGAGAAAAATACCCTGAAATGTTAAGGAAACCACCATGGCAATATGCCAGAAAGGTAAAACTCCACTCGACGACAAAATTTCAAAACCTGTACACAAAAGTCAAAAACCTGCACAGAAAAGTCAAAAACCTGTACACAAAAGTCCAAAATTCAAGTAACTAAGCATGGAAAGGGTTGAATAAAATATTACTACCCCTAAAAAGCATGCTGACATAAAAAAAAAAATCAAAACCTGCACACAAAAGTTCAAAATGAATGAATAAAATAATGAGCTAAAGGGTTAAATAATATAATAATAGCCCCAAGAAGCATGCCAACATAAAATAGGAACCATGGCAATATGCTACAAGGTAAGTCTCCACTTTGAAGAAAAGAAAGACAAACCTCAAAACCTGCACATAAAAGTAAAAAAGAAAAAGCATCACATTTGTTTCAATGGGTTAAAATTGAGAAAAATACCCGGATAATGTCACAGTAATCACCATGGCAATATGCCTGTAAGGTGAAACTCTACCTGAAAAATATCCACTTGGAAGAAAAGAAAGAAAAACCTCAAAACCTGCACAAAAAAGTCCAAAAAGTATCACATTTGTTTCAAAGGGTTAAAATTTAGAAAAATACCCTGAAAATGTTACAGTAACCACCATGGCAATATGCCAGTGAGGTAAAACTCAACATAAAAAAAATATCAAAACCTGTACAAAAAGTCAAAAACCTGCACACAAAAGTCCAAAATTAAGGTAAATAAGCAGCTAAAAGGTTAAATAATATAATATTAGCTCCAAGAAGCATCTCAACATAAAATAGGAACCATGGCAATATGCTACAAGGTAAGTCGCCACTTGGAAGAAAAGAAAGACAAATCTCAAAACCTGCACATAAAAGTAAAAAAAAGTATCACATTTGTTTCAAAGGGTTAAAATTGAGAAAAATACCCTGCAAATGTCACAGTAACCTCAACGGCAATATGCCAGTAAGGTGAAACTCTACTTGAAAAATATCCACTTGGAAGAAAAGAAAGACAAACCTCAAAACCTGCACATAAAAGTCAAAAAAGTATCACATTTGTTTCAAAGGGTTAAAAACTGAGAAAAATATCTTGAAATGTTAAAGTAACCACCATAGCAATATGCCAGTAAGGTAAAACTCCACTTGAAGACAAAATTTCAAAACCTGTACACAAAAGTCAAAAACCTGCACAGAAAAGTCAAAAACCTGTACACAAAAGTCAAAAATTCCAGCATGGAAAGGGTTGAATAAAATATTACTGTCCCTGAAAAGCATGCTGACATAAAATAAAAAGCAAAAAAAAAAAAAAATTCAAAACCTGCAAACAGAAGTTCAAAATGAATGAATCCGGACGCCGACGCCGACATGAGGGCTATGCCATAGGCTCACACAACTATCGTTGGTGAGCCAAAAACTAGTTACTCAGATATTTATTTCAACCACATTTATTTCTTGGGTGGTACGATGGTCTTCCAGGCATGTTTTGAAAAGTACTCCTTCATCTCAAGACACAAGTTTTTGTAATCAGTATTTTTCTTCTCACATTACGAAAATTTTCCATTCTTTCCATATTGTTTAAAACTTGATAAAGGCGCATTTTAAGCCAACCTTGAAGAGGAATTCTTGGCCTTTTGCAAGAGTTTCACAGTTTTAATTACACTATTTTTTGGAACCTGTGAACTACTGACTTTGTCGCATACACACATTACAAATGCCATAGTTATATTATAAACTCTATGGTTACTGAAAATTAGGAAAATGCAACAAATGTTTCAGCTGGTCCAGCAATCTGCTAGATCTTCTGGTGAAAGGTAGAGCAGTGTCCATTTTGATATGAAGCTGTGAAGGATTCCTTCATAAAAGAGAATAGTGGTTTCCATGTAGTTGTGTTTAAAATTGTTAAAGAATTTCAAACATTTCCTGTTTTGCTTAAAAAAGTATATTTTCTCAAAGTAATTGTGAAATTATTTATTGTATTTAACAGTAGAAATTTTCAATACAGCATGCATTTTTAGTGCCAATCATGGTAGTTTTTATCTAACACCCCATTGTACACATTTGTCAAAATTCTTTAATACATGAGCATTTGGGTGAAAATAATCATCTAAACAAGTGTCATTTATTTTGGTGCTATAAATTTTGGCATGGAGCCACAAATCTAGGTTAACAATGGGAGACCCTCAGTCTGATTATGCAAATGAATGTAGTATAGAATATAATATGCTATGTTAACCATTCACCTAACATTGTTTCAGAAGACGGCACAAATATTTGCCCAGTCATGACTTATGTTCCTTTAATGGATCGAGATAAGTAAGTTCCAATGAAAGGTGTATTATGAGAAAATTACCCAAAAAATAATTGCCAACATTGTTGCTGCTGGACCTTTTTTATGATTGTAAATGAATCCATTCCCCAAACCAATAATTTCTCCAAACAATTTTTAAATGTTTAAAAGTCTTCTTTGTTCACAATTACCAATTTGATTACGTTCAAATTTGCTGGCACTTTCCCATGGATATGTAAAATAGATGTCAATAATTCTTCTAGTATTTTCACAGTCTTCTATTTCATTTTATCCTCTCACACATGGAGTATAGAGGTGGATATCCTGTTCAACTTGCTTTAGTCTTGAGACCAATGGGTGAGAAGGTTGTCAAAATAAAAACAATTACATTCACATGTTGAAGAGTCTGTTATTCAACTGTTTGTGTGGGAGTGAATCTGCATCTTCAAATTTAAACTTAGTTTTCATGTGAATTTTTCACAGTTGTATTGAATACAAGCATTATCATGTTCATTCTGATAATTTATTTTGAATCTATCAAACCAAATAGACACTCAGACTAATTTATTTGTTAACCATTAGAAAGGATACATTCCCCCCCCCCCCCCCCACCCCCACCTATCCTCTTAAATCTCTACTCTGCATCATTAATATCTCCTGCATAACTCAAAACTGAAATTTCAAACAGCATGAACAGGACCAGTTTTTCACATTTTAGAGGAAACTCCCACATTTTTACATATACTTTCTGATTAAACCTGCTTTGAAACATTTCACTGCAGGTTTGCTTTCACAATAAGAATATGATTCAAACATAATCAAAATAAAATGACTTGATAGTTTGAAGAAACACATCTGAATGCCCCAGATTAACAGAATGTTAAAGTACCCCTGAAATAAACTGGTATGGTCTGACATCTCATAAATTGCTTATCAGATCCTTTCAAACAAATTTCTGGTACAAAATCTGAAATGATTTTATCTGAAATAAAAAAAACAGGAATATGAATTAATTGCTGTGAAATAGAAGAAAAATTATGCACAAACTACTCTCATATGGATATCTAAATGAATAGCAGCGTTGCTTGGAAACTAATAATAACAATTTAAACTTTAATACTGTTGATTATAGTTGAATCAAAGAATGTGGACCATTCATCCAGTACCCATCCAGGTATTCTTATATAGTTCAGTGTTGAAAACCACCTTCAGAACCATCCATCAATATGGACTTCAGGCTTAATTATTTTGGAGACATTCAATAAAGACTCCAGCAAAATAATTTGGGTATGACTTTCATAATTCAGTTGAAAGCAATTCATAGTTTATTCCAAGAGATTTGATTTGTTAAATTGTTGTTTAAACTGATTGGACATGCCTGCAAGCATTCTCCAATAGCAAAAAAATAATTAGTGATGATCTAATTTAAACAACCAAAAGTAATCTATCAATCTACATGGTAAATCACTTTTACCTCGTTTTTTTTTAAATTTAATTCTCACCGTCCCTCCCGTCACTCTTCTAATTTAACCAGAAATTCCTAGTGCTTACCACCTTTGGAATTTGTTTCTCATATGCTGGCATCTATTGACTTTTAACTGTGAACATCCTCTCAACCAGTGAATTCTGGGTTTGTGTGATCCTAAGTTGTAAAGTGGAAAGTTTACTAGTTAATGTCCACTCCACATGATCATTGTTTACATTATTTCAGCTTCCTCCATACTTTACAACATCATAAATCGACAACAGGATCTCCACAATCAGTTTAGCCCATCCACTTTTCAGAAAATGAATCTGTTTGAAGAAAAACATGCATCAATAACTTTTCAAAAGCTGTTTGAATAGTTTGAAACTTCTCAAAATCTAATCCCATTCCATCAGCACTTTCCAAATGCTAAACAGCACAGATAGACACATTTAACTACTCTTCTCTCTCCATGTAAAATTTTCAATCATAATATCATGTAGAAAACTATAACTAAATTAAAGAACAACATCCCATGTCCTGTCTAATATTGAGAATAATGCATTTACCAGGTCTGACGTTCTAGAAAATGCAGGAGTGTACACAATTGTCCCCCACCAACCAATTACCTAGGAGTGCAGTTGCCCTCCTAAATTTCAATCTCTAATGGGAATATGTGTTGTTTTTTTTTGTTTTTTTTTTGTTTTGTTTTGTTTTGTTTTTTTTGGGGGGGGGGGGGGGTGGAATGTGAGTTTCAAAGACATCTGAATATTTTATTGCAAGGTATAAATGAAACAGGCAAGATGAGTAAGGTTTGGCATCATGCATGTGGGCTTCCCTCATTACTGACTTTAACACTCATGAGACCCATTCAGACTGTACATTAGTCTTAAAAAGGCCTCACCAGGTTGTTGTATCTCCCTGTAGGAGGTATAATGACTGGAGGTCTTTTTGGGGGACAGCAAATTCTGTTTATAATAATAACACACCACATCAGGGATTCAACTGTGGCTACTCTAAAGATAACAGTGAAGGCCCTCACACTGTGTCGGTCTAGAGACCATTTATTTTGTCTCAAAAGTGTCAAGTAAAAAAAGCTTATTGCAATCATTGATTCGATTTTCATTTTTTATTTTGCTTTTGATTTAAAATGATTCATAAGTTTTGTCTGGTTCTTTAAGCCCTGATCCAGAACATCAACCAAAATTATGCTCAATATACAGATGTACTAAAATTGCCCTCCAAAAGTAATTTTAGGCAGGCATTAACCTGCAGCATGCTTGCAAAAACACCAGGCCTGAATTACAATAATGCCATCACACTGACCAACAAACTTCTAGACCAAAAATATCTTCAATAGATAGCCCAAATACAAAGTTCAAACGATACTCTACTCTATTTTGTTATTTTTTTATAATTTATTGCATAAAAATTCAGCATATGCAGTTAAGGGATAAAAAACAAGAGGGGGGCCATGGACCGGGGCATACCCCCCATGGTGCATACTGCCAAACAATGACAAGAGAAGAAATTAACCATGATACTGTGAAAGCTATTCCCATAAGCAATCTTCATTCCAAATTTCATTGAGAGCCACTAACCCCAAACCAGAAATACGAGATGAACAGACAAAAAATTGGCTATTTTATGAGGCACACGGCAAAATGATTGTCTTTGTTTTACAGCAAGGTAATTGTGAAGGCCAGAAACACCTGTTACTGAAGTCTAGTGATGATCGGACCATCCACATAAGAGATGTAGAACAAAGACATAATGCCACATGTGGGGGAGATGATTTGCATGTATTTTCTTTGTTTTACTGCAGGGACAATGACTCATTTGAAAGCCTTTCCCAAAAACAATCTTCATTCCAAATTTCATTGAAATATGATAACCCAAACCATATAGAACAAAGACATAATGCCTCAATTGGGGAGAGAATTTGCATGTATTTTCTTTGTTTTACTGCAGGGACATGACTCATTTGAAAGCCTTTCCCGTAAACAATCTGCATTCCAAATTTCATTAACATCTGATAACCTAAACCTGAAATATGAGGCAAACAGACAAAAAATTGGCTATTTTACAAGCCAAACAGCGAATTTTCAAAGTTAAAAACGGAGATAAGTCTAAAAAGTGAAAAATAAGAAATATTATTACATACTCATTGAACGCCTTTCCCATAAACAATCTTCATTTCAAATTTCATTGAGATCCAATAAGCAAAACCTGAGATACGAGGCAAACAGACAAAAAATAGACTATTTTTGTGTATTCAAAGGGCCATAACTCACAGAAAAAATATCCCAACAGAAAAACGGCTGATGCTTCTTAAAGACTTCATGATAGTGAACATATGTATGAAATTTCATCGAAATCTGAGCAGTAATGTTGAAGTTATAATGCAAACAGACATCTGAGTGCGGACAGACAGACGTAAGGATAGATGTACAGATGCACGGATGGGCGCATGGACAGGCACAATCCAGTATACCTCACTTTTTGAAAAAAAGTGGTGGTATAAAAACATTTTGAAGCTGTTGTTGATACGATGTATACCATGAAGTTACAATGGATCAAGAAAACAAACTATGTACCAGCCAAGGATCTGTGACTTCTGTCTTCTTGGAGTACAGCTTTACAATTTGGACAGTTGAAATCATTTCTGAAATAATTTCAATTAATAGCTCATAACTGATGAACTCAGATTCCGTTATTCAAATAGATTGGGGATTAAAAATAATACCAAGACGCTCTCTACAACTCAGATGTGGCATCTTCAGAGTCTTGTCATTAACTGGAAGTGTGCTAATTTTTTTGTGGTTGTAAAAATTTGTTCAAAAGGTCTTTGCCTTGTTTCAATTTATGGGAGAGTGCATAGAGGCACTCTCCCATAAATTATAACAAGGCAAAGCTATATAGAATAAATAATTTCACTTCAGAGATAATACAAAGCACATCCACAGAATATGAAGCATTTAAATTGCAGTATGAGCACTTCAGAATGGAGTCCAAATATGGGCATCTAGCACTCTACCAGATAAATGGACAAAAAAGATATTGTTCAGAAAGTTCAGAAATGAAAATATTTCATAGAATGATGGCAGATGATTTTTGATGATAAAGTACATGTTCCACATGTGAATTACAAGATTGGGATAAAAATGTTCAGATTTTAAATTATTCATGATGCCATGAAATATGAATAAAAAGTGCTAAAAACTCCTGTCTTTTTGTAAAGGAATAGGGTCTTAACTGTAACTCAGACATATCAACAATGATATAAACTACAGTATCATTTTACACCAAGGTCTCAAGTCCAGTTAAAACTTTGTTATGATTGATAACTTCACAAGAGATTGCTCAACAGACAGGAGGTCTTGTTGGTGATGTTCATATACTTCAAATTGGTTTGGTGTCAAGTTTTAGATGTCTATACAGGCAACCAAGATGGCTCTGAAACAAAGTATAACATGCAAAGTAACTGGATAAATTGCTCACATAACTAGAAGGTTTAGGTGCTGAGAAGAAATAGGTCTCAACTGCCAATTATGTTTTGGTTTGATTTTTCACATTCTTGACATTAAAGACTTGTCCAGTTCAGTGTTTTAACCCTTTTACCCACTGCATAATGATGTCAAAATATTAAAATTTCATGCTGCAAAGTTTCCCATGATGCAATTAATAATTTAACAAGTTCAATCTGGTTTGACAGAGCTCACTGAGCTCTGTCAAACCAGATTGAATTGGTTAAATTCTTAGTTGTGTTATGGAAAAAAATTGCTACTTTAAATTTCAGTATTTTGATGCAACTAATAATTTAACGAGTTCAATCTGGGTTGACAGAGCTCAGTGAGCTCTGTCAAACCAGATTGAACTGGTTAAATTATTAGTTGCATCATGGGAAACTTTGCAGCATGAGGTGCAGAGGGTTGATTAACAAAAATGCCAAAGAAGTAAATATATATTCTTAAACAAATTTAAAGATATTCTAAAAAAAATACCCCATGTTCCCCGACTAGAAGGTTCAGTCCCAGTTAGTCTAATTTTTCACCTTTTTCTTACTTCTACCCCATCGCTATAATCCGATTATAGGTTATTAACATTGTTCCCAGGGAGTCTAATTTTCATGCCCACTGGACCGCTATGTTTGAGTGGGTGACTCTAGTTTGGTTTCCTGGGGTGTTTTGTGTTTATACATTAAATGCTCTTCATTTCTTTCTGTTTTTCTATCTTTTTTGGAGAGTGGGCCCTGGCGGACGCTAGTGAATCTTTTTAGCTTGTTGACCATGGCGGCGTGGATAAGATACTGGCATTTCCAATATGAGAAAATCTAGAGCACCTATGTAATGCAGATGTAATTTATGCAGATGTGACATTCTATTCTTCACCAAAGTTGTTTCTTCAAATCGACACCATGCATGCAGAGAATCAAGGCATTATGTTTACACCACAGATGAAATTTTCTTCAATGAACACTGTATTGGCAGAGGATTCCCAGGTGATGTTATTTCCCCATGAATACCAGTTGATCATGTGATTTATCCCATGAATACCAGTTGATCATGTGACATACGAACATTGCGCATTGATATTATGCACTACATTCGGTTTTCCAGTCTATTTTTAAATCCCGTAATTTCCATTTGCATCCTATAAATAGACGGTTGTCAATGCAAACAACTTTCTGTTCCCTCGATTGAATGCGGTCTCAGAATCAAGTCTCTTCTGTGATAAACCACAAGCAGAAGTGCTTCTGTCAAATAATGAAATGTTTTGACAATAAATTTTATTTATTAAATTATCATGGTTTACTTTTTCTTATCATTTATGCTTTTCGGCAATGCAATTTGCTGAAACGTATCATCTGCGTGAAGCGACGCTGCAATTATTTTGAGGAAAATTGAAATAGATAACTGGTTACTTGCAAGTGCTTGCTTCGATCAAACTTTGACCCAGAGAACTTATATATTTTTATGAATTTTATAAGTGCAAAAAATTTTTAATTTTATAGTAAATTTCCTTTCTTATTATACCTACCACAGTTGTTTACTACAGGCTTGCACTACAGTGGAAGACCCTAACTTGGATAAAATACTCTCTATTTTAATCTTTCCCAAGAGATTTGGGAAAGAAAAGTGGTGTAAAAACACCACAAAAAAATAAGCCAAAGCTGGGTCAAGCGCTATCGGCGCACACCCAGTAGGGGACGCTCTTCTCTTAGTACAATTCCATGACTTCCGTTAACCAGTGCGCAAGCAGTCATCAACCATTCTTTTGAGTCCGCCAACATAAGAGTTATGTGATCAGTGGGGAGGAAGGATTCTTACCCGAATAAGAAGACGGGAGGGCCTCCATGTAAACAATTGCGGTAGGTGTAATAAGAAAGGAAATTTACTATAAAATTTAAATTTCTTATCAACCTACAATTGTTTACTACAGGCTGAATAGACAATAGGATGGAGGGAATCACATAACCAACCCACACATAACCCAACTGCACTGGAACCGTGGACAGAGGAAGAGGTCCCTAGGCCTATCAAACCATAGCATCATAAACATTAGTAAAAGACAATGAGAGATGAGGCGTATGGTGATGTGCGATGCACAGACAGAAAGGCCAGTAACAGCACAGAGCTGGAACTGACCTTGTAAGCAGCCGAATGGCTGGGATAGACAACAACTGAGCAGAAGAAAGAGGACCCGTAGAACAAAGGTCCTCTGCCCGCGCCTGCAACTGTCGCAGATAAGTGGAGAAAGTAGTATTTCTCCAGTAGGCTGTCAGCATAACATCTGGCAACATGACGGAGTTAGTATAAGCCCCAAGAGGTAGACAATGCACGCACCTTGTGGCAGAAAAATGATTGGTAATACAATCGCCAGTCGCTAGACGAGCGGAAGCGGCACGAATAGCAAGACAAATCCATCGAGAAATGGATTCAGGAGAGATCGTCTGTCGACCAGGAATAAGGGACAGAAAATCGATCCTACCCTTCCAAATGAACAGAGCAAAGGGTGTTTGCCCTCAACAGAAGAAAGAGTCCCGATACAGATAGGAGGCGGAGTAGTTTCTGGTATCTGATTCTTGGCCAAAAAGGAGCAATCACTGGTAAACATAACACTGGTGGGAGAGCTCCAGAAAAGGTCGGGTCAACCGAGAGGGCATGAAGCTCACTAACCCGTCTGGCGGAGGCAAAAGCCATCAGAAAAGCTGTCTTGTATGTGAGAAAATGCATATCCACCTGAGATAAAGGTTTGAACGACGCCCCCCCAAGCAAAACAGCACCCAAGAAAGATACCATCTTGGGGTAATCTGCAAAGTCCTAGGCCTTTTCAAGAAAAAGTGCCGAACAAGCTTGGAGAGGCATGGAGTAGTGCCGATACGACGCTGTGCCACATACGAAAAGGTCTCCGAAGCATGGATCTGTACCCATTGATGGAAACAGGCTGGAGACCCCCAGAATCAAACATATACCAGAAACTCTGCAATCTGTGTAATCAAAGGAGTGACAGAAGAAACAAAGTGATCCGTGTACCATCGACAGAAGACCTTCCACTTAGCCGCATAGGCTAAACCAGTGGACTGCCTCCTTGAAGAAGAAAAAGCAACTTCACTGCACATCTCGAAAAAACCACTATGGAGGAGACAGGACCTGACAAAAGACATGCACGAAGGCACAATGAAATCGGGTCGACGTGAACCCTCCTCGGGAGACCTTGGCAAAGAAGGTCGCGATGTAGAGGGAGAAGTGCCCCATCCGATATCGCTGGCGACTGCCATCAGAACACGATCGGACATGGGGAAGGCCAACGGAACTCCCTGCATAATCCACTGAACATCTGTCAGGGGAGACGGTGTCGAGGAAGAGACTCTGATAACTGAAGCACCAGATCCCGAGGATCAACATTCGGCCTCTAATGACTGAGCAGAAAGTGTTGGAGAGGTCAGACATGCAGCCGACCCAGAGGAATTAGATCTGTCACCGAACCGCAGAGACCGAGCAGCCAGGGAAGACTCCGAGCTTTTGCAGACGTGGACTGGGACAGAGTCAGGGCAAAAGGCTGAGAAAAGCACAGCCCTTGCCTGGGAAACCGCCACCGTATCAGCTGAGTACAGAAACCCATCCCAGGTGACAAAACGATGGAGAAGGGACCAGGTCCGACTTCTTCCCGGTGACTCTGAACCCTAGTGACGTGAGCAGGCTCAACAGTGTGACGACATCCGATTCCAGAAAGGCAGCATTGGAACGCCTCTGGAAGATATCGATTTGATATGCCGAAGAAGACACCCTGGACTGTGTGCGATGTAAGACTAACACATGCGACATCAGACGGGTGAAGTCCCAAGGATCCAGGTCGAGGCCAAAGGGCATGGCCTTGAACGGGAAAACATCCTGGGGAATGGAGCGGCGAACCGACCTGAAAGCCTCCATGCTGAACTGAGAAGCAATGAGAGACTGGGCCAGAAGACTCAGATCGATAACCTGTCTGAGTCAGCCGTCCTTCTTTGGCACCAAGGACAATATAATAAATAAAATCCCACTGAAAGAATGTTTTTGATAACCTAGATCGCCCATTTTGACAGGAGATTGCCTATCTCCGTGATCAAAAGTTCCCAATGTTGAAAGGTACTTGTGTTGGAAGAGGCACTCTCGACTGAGTGGAATGCCTCAACCTGGGACAAATTCGAGGTGACTACTGCCGACGCCTACTCTTACCCTGTGAGTGAGTAGAAGTGGCTGCAGGAGGATCAGCCCTTAGCTTCGCAGAGGAAGCAGAAGGGTACTTGTTAGGCTTGGAACGGCCCATGCCTCCAACAGAAGGCTGATCAAGCTGACAAAGCAGCAGCTGATCTATGGAATGACATAGGGAGTCACCGGACCGTCGCCACGGAACCATGGAATATTAGCCGCCCCACCGATAGAGGGAAGAAGGGAACGGCATGTGTCCAGCACAGCGTCCCTGCGAACTAATTCCAAGTGAGCCGTGTTACAGGCATGTGTGTGAGAAGATGCATGAGCGCATTGGACAGCACACACAAAAAACCTGTTCGTCATCAAACTTATCTGGGAGCAGATAAGCAGCAAAGCAGAGACGACGTGATCGAAGAGAGAAAGCATTCCAGCATCTCTCCCGATAAGCCCAACATGGACTCCAGAGTCTCCATATGAAAAATGGCCGGCTTGGGAGTTGGAGTCCCAATCCAAGACCGTCAAAGTCTGGCAGACTGACAGATTGGTGGAATCGTAGGCACTATAACGCACCGGAGGCAAAAAAGTGTCAACCCTGATGAAGAACAACGTCTTCATAGCCTTGGAACTCAGCTTAGAGTCCAAAGCTGTAAAAGCTTTAACCACCTGTACCGACAGGCACGGTAGAACGCGCCCAGAAGCAGGTTGCTCCACAGTCTGTAGGCGCGCGACCGATGATCGCAGCCGGGCTGACACTGTCGGCTGGTTCGACTATTTGAGATCTGGAAGGAACCCAAACACAAAGTCAAGAGCTGCCCCCAAGTCAGAAGACTGTTGGCTCTCAACGTCAGGTATGTCAGACTCATCCCATGAGTCGGAAGACACATAGCCCATCATGGGCAAACCAGCCGACGCCTCCCATGGTGTAGGCACACCAGGGGGATCAGAAAACAGCTTGTTTCCAATCCCGGGAGGTGGCGCCACAGGGGGCACGCGGCAACCTCTGTGTTGGAACAGTTCGACGTGGGAACGAACCGACAAAGTGGCTTCACTCCTGACTCATTTACCAGCAAAGGGTCATGATCCTTAAATACACCCAACTCGGGGCGACAGGCTGCAGCCAAAACATCTGAAGGCAGATGTGAATTGGGGTATGACATACCCCGAGGATCTACAGAGCGGAACCTTAGGAGAGTCGACGCGGACCTCTGCGGGACAGAAGGTCCAGGCTGCACAAAAAAAGCGATGGTCCCGCAAAACTTTGTCAAGTTGAAGTCAGGGAAGGCTGAGGCCACTACCCCACGTCTGGTAGTGCAGACCCCTGCAGGGATAAAACGGCTGTGCTCAACAGCTGAGAGGACACAGCAGGGGGTTCGGTCGGCAGCCACTTCCGACTTCGCCAAGTTGAAGTCAGGGAAGGCTGAGGCCGATACCCCACATCCACACTACAGACATCACTGCAGACCCCTGCAGGGATAAGTCGAGGCCAGCTAAAACGGTGACCGATGACATTGTAGACGGAACAGCAGTAGCAGCAGATATGACGGGAGCTGCTGAAACTGGTGGAAAAGGGGAGAGAGCAACCTAGCTCAGCCTCCAAAGGATGAGTCACATCCCTAGTGACAGCCTCCGATGTCGACTGGAGAGGGCGCATAGTCCCGGAACCAGGCATCTCTTCACCAGACATCCAACAGCTCCCACAGTATCCACCACGGTAAAAAACTGCACATCCCCCACGGAGGGGGTATAACTCTCACCAGAAGTGGTGAGGGAGGCCTCAAAACGACAGCGTTCCCCATCCCCCACGGGTGCAGGAGGAGCTGCACATCTCCCACAGAGGGGGTATAACTCTCACCAGACGTGGTCGTGTCAGGAGGCCCCAAAACGACAGCATTCCCCCCCACCCCCACGGGTGCAGGAGGAACAGCCACGAGAACGCACCAAAAGCGAGGACAAAAGGCATTGCCCTAAAGGAACCGAACTGGACATAACAGAGGTGAGAGCAGTAGAAGAAAAATGTGAACTCAACAGATACAGAAAGTAGAAGAACACCCCCAACTACGAGAAAATATTTATATTTATTTATTGGTGTTTAAGGTCACATATTTATGCACAATGGCTAATCATGACCGTGACAGTTTTACGGGTGGAGGAAGCTGGAGTAACCGGAGAGAACAACCGAGCAACAACGAGCAGCTGCCAGCTCCCCAACATCGTAACTCCGCACTGCAGCACAGGCAGGGTTAGATTGGTTGAAGACATGCTCACCATCGACGTGCAGTACGCCTTAGTACACGGCGTCATCGTGCCCCCACGAGGGCAATGGAGATGAAGTGTCTTGCCCAAGGACACAATGCGGTTGCCGCAGGTGGGATTTGAACCGAGGACCTCTCGGCTTGCAGCCTGCACCTCTACCTACTGAGCTACCACGCTCCCAAATACGAGAGAAAGGTGGCAGAAAAAAGAACCAGTGGGTACACAACAGAACCCAGACGGCCGACAGGGACCTAAAAAACAGAATTTCAGCCCTCAACAAAGTGAAGAAATCCTGTCCATACAGTCCCTCATTGACCCCTAACTCCAATAATAATATTATCAACCAAAAAATTTTATGTCCGAACTGTGTTGAAATGATGTCGAAAATCAAGTGCGAAATCGGAATATATAAATAAAATTCAATGAAAATGTGGTCGAAAATATTAACGAGAATATATAAAACACAGTCCTGTTATTATACGATCGTCAGATCCATAATTCCAGTCACAGGAAAACCATTATCGATGAGTTGAATTATCACTGTTTCGTAATGCAAAATGGCGATATGTCCTCCATGTTTTGCAGGCAAAAAAAGAATGGTTTGATGACTGCTGGCGCACTGGTTAACGGAAGTTGTGGAATTGTACTAAGAGAAGAGCGTCCCCTACTGGGTGTGCGCCGATGGTGCTCGACCCAGTTTGGGCTTATTTTTTCGTGGTGTTTTTACACCACTTTTCTTTCCCAAATCTCTTGGGAAAGATTAAAATAGAGAGTATTTTATCCGAGTTAGGGTCTTCCACTGTAGTGCAAGCCTGTAGTAAACAATTGTAAGGTAGGTTGATAAGAAATACATTTTCTGATCTCAAAATGACTGATGAAATATGCTGAAATTTTGATATTCAAATGGACTTCAACTCCAGCTTCAGCGATCTGGACAATGAATTGTTATTGAACATCGACATGAGTGAAATCAGCTGTTTTCCGTCATCAAAGTCGGACAAAAATGCAATGGATAAAGAATTGAATCAACCGGTTTTTGATATTCCCCAACCAGAAATGCCAGTGACACCAACTTTTGTTGAGAAGCCACAAAATTCAAAATGTTTTAAAACAGTAACAGAGAAAGACAATGAATTATACAAATCACTGAACCAGTTGAAAATCTACCAAAAGAAACACCAAATGGGGAATAAACATACTGTAAGGTAAATTTTCCTAGTTTAATAACTCTTCAGTATTTGTAACATCTATCTACTACCCCTATATTCTGAAAAGAGCATTGAAATAGGCCTCAAATTCAAAAAGTAGGATTTTAATTTCATGCACACAATATCAAAATTTGATATTTCAATCATTTTTTCAAAAGATTCTTCCAAATATTTTTCAACAAATTATTATAATGTGACCCCCTCATTGAATGAGCTCCTTCCAGTAAGGAGTCACATCATTTAAGAATAATGCAATATTTTAATAATTTTTTTTTCAACTGCTCAATGAGCCGCATTCTGCAAATTAAGACTATGAGGGCAGATGTTTCATTATATAAAGTTTGGTTAACAGGTATGCTGGTTTCATGAAATCTATAAAAATATCCAGCAATAGAAAAATGGGTGAATAACAAATTTGTCAGAAAAAAGGTGTCTTATAAATGAAGGAAATTACAAAACTGAGTGATGCAATGCTGTGCTTAATATTCAGGCTCTTTTGAAAACTGGAAATCAATAATTAGGTGCAAATGCATAAATTATTTCATAACCTCCTGAATAAATAATCATTTCTTGTTCATTAACATCATTTTATTATAATTCATTGGAGTGTGCATATTTGTGAACTCCAATAAAATGTGAGAAAATAATGTCTCAATGTAATTATGAATAACTGACTAAAATTGCACATTAAAATTGTGTGACAAACTTCACAGAAAGGTGTAATTTTTTTTCAATTGTTGATTATTTATTATGGACATACATGTATTATTTAGGGAAAGAGTTTGAATATTTTTGGGATCAAGTTAAAATTTAACGCACATATTTAAGATTCAATGAATTTGACAATTTTTTACCCACTTGGAAGGTGAAAAAAGTTACTTTCCTTATTGTTTAAAATTATTTTGTTATGATTTATTGGAAGGTGGTTCTGAATATCGACAAAATGTCAGAAAATAATTTCTCAATCCATGAATATACGACCAATACTCAGGGACCGACCCAGTAAGTAGCCACTGTGAATTTGACTCCTAAAATTCTGATTTGGCCCCTGAATCTTAAACAGAGACTTCTAAGTTGGCTTGTAACCGTAAGACCCAATTTCCTCCATCAGTCTCTTAGGTAGACAAGACTTGACTGAGAACTATTGTGAAAATGAATTATTGTGGTGTAATAAAAATATTTGTCAATCATTTAAGAAACAACTTTAATTTTTCCAAAAACAATGTTATTATATGCACAAACGTATGTTCTATACAGCTGGAAGCTTCCAACAAGAAGATCGCTACAGTTTACTGGTAGAGAGCTTGAAGCCTATATTTGGGCTTTATGCTGGTGTGAAGGTGCTGCAACAAGGATTCTTGTTTTGTAAATGCACTTTATATTATCTTTGAAGTGAAATTATATCACCTATGTGTACTTGCTTTGTTACAATTTATGGGTGAGTACCCATAAGGCACTCTCCTACAAAGCAAAACACATGAACTAATTTTGCCAGTCAACAATAATTTAGCATACTGCCAGTTAAGAAGTAAATCTGGCTTCTAGATTTCAAAAGTAGGCCCCAAGTCTGGCTCTTATTTTTAAATGCTCAGGTCGGTCCCTGCCAATGGACCCAATACTGCTACCTAACACTGTGTGACAATACTCACAACCATACAGGTTGACCTTTTAATATTGTGAACAATGATTGTTTAAGGAAAAGTTTAAGTATTGTGTGGGCTCATGTGAAAATTAAAATGCAATACTTCGGTTTATTGCTTTCAGAAGTTTCATATCTACGTGAAGGCAAAGGAACATATATTCCTTGCTTCTTAAAGTTATTGTGCTACATTTTATTGGAGGGTAGTTTTGAATTGAAGTACTGTATGAAAACATGAATATTTTACCAATTCTATGTTTAATGATGTGTGGAAAACTTATCACAACTATGTCAGGTAATTAATTATTGCAGGTTGTTTGCGACTGTTCAGTGGTTCTGTCCAGGTGCACTGTTCACAGGCTTCCTCTACCCGTAAAACTGTCAAACAAAATTTGACCCTGGCTGTTGAAGGTGTCATTAACCCTTTACCAAACATGAAAAATAGACAACACTTGCAAATAAAATTCTTGAAAAACAATTTTTCTAAAAAATAATTAAGAATTGAATGGTGATTTTTGTTAATAGCACTGGCCAGTTTTGGCCATTATGTTGGGTAAATGGTTAAACAGTAAAAACAATTACTACAGACATAGAGCTTTTTGTGTGGGATTTTGAATATTTCTTCGGCTCTGTTCAGTTTTGCATTCAAAAACCTATATTGAGGCTTCTAGTCATTATTCCTATTTCTTGCATGTACAGTAGAATCCTTTTAATTGAATATCCATTTTGCCAGTGAAAATTATTCAATTAACAGGAGTATACAATTAACAGGGATTTGGTCTGTTTCCTGTGTTCTTGGGGTAAACTAAGCATTTATTCTATTATATCTTGTTTGACAGAGCTCATAGAGCTCTGTCAAACAAGATGTAATAGAATGAATGCCTGTATTGGATGTAATGAGGCCAAAAAGGTTGATAAATAAGGGGAATTTGGTGCGTGTCACAGTAATTTTTTTGACATATTACAAAAATTTATATACAATTAACAGGAGTTTACTCTACAACCCATATGCAATTAACAGATCAAATTTGTACTGAAGGTATGGTAAATGGTTTTGTGTTTGAAAATTATATTCAATTAACAGGGATATACAATTAAGAGATATCCAATTAAGTGGGCTCTGCTGTATTTATTTGAAAAAAAACTATATTTTTTATTCATTGTTTAAAATTCCTCATTTAAAATTATTGGAGAGTGTCTTTTAGAGACCCACAATAAATTATAAGAAAATAATTTCTCAAACTATCTTACAATCAATGATGAATATTGCTACATTCTTAATAGTATTTGATAAACATCTCACAAATAATATATAAGGTGAATAATTTATTAGTACTGTAGACATTGATTGCTTTGGGAGCAACTTTCCCCAGACTATATCTAATTCTATGTATTCACTGCCTTTTCTATGGGAGGTTTATTATTTGTTTGTAGACTGGCATCAAGAGACATTTTAAACAGAGCTGGAACTTGAAAAAGTGCCTGTAGAAGAACTTGCAGAGAAGCTTGCAAAATTTTACTGTGAGGCAAAACCAAAAGATGTCACAAAGCGTGCAACAACTATGCGAGAGCCCATAGCTGAGGACTATCATAAAGACACTTTGAAAAATATTTATGCAGCAATTAATAGGTAAAATCAAAATTGTGGAAGGAAAATTGATATAGTTCATGATTCAACTTTCTGGAAAGCAAATAAAAGTTTAGATATGATGTTGAAAAATCGATTACAAACTGGAGTTTCAAGATCAACCTAACATAAAAATGTTATTAGCAAGGAAGATCTTGCAAAAATTGCTAATTATTTTAAGCATGCTAGATTGTCACCAATAAAATTGAGACAATGTGTTTGGTACAATATCGCAATACATTTTGTCACAAGGGGCTTTGCATTCCATCATCAGTTGCATAGAAACTCTTTTGAAGTCAAAAAGGATGAAAATAATGTTGAATATGTGGTTTTAAATCATGAAACACAACAGAAAAATTTCCAGGGAGGTTTGAAGTGTAAAGAAGCTCCTGGGGATAAAAGAATGTATTCAACCAAAAGTGAAAATTGTCCAGTAGATATTTTGCGATTTGTTTTGTCAAAAACTGACAAAAATGCATTCTCACTGTTTAATCAATGTGAAAAAAATGCACTGGTTGATCCCTCCCACCAGGAAATTTGGTACTTAGAAAGGCACTTGGTAAAACAAGTTTAAGCAATTTTATGTCTGACATCTCTAAATATGCAGGATGTTCATCTAGATATACTGGTCACTGCCTCAGGGTGACAGCTATACAAGAAATGAATGATGCGGGATACGAGGCAAGGCAGATAATGTTCATGTCTGGACACAGGAATGAGGCCGCAATAAGAAGCTACAACAGAGATTGTTCTGCACAGCAGAAACATTCCCTGAGTTGAACATTGGGTGCCATTGTTTCAGGGGAAGAATCTGTATGTCCCAATAGTACAGTAAGCAACACAGCTTGAGCTGCATATTATCCACCCCAAATTCAATTACAAACCCAAGAAAATAATAACTTAAACTTCAGTCATGCAAACTTCCAGAGTCCATTCCCCCAATCAAACTCTTCTTTCTTTTCTACCTCCAATTTTCACAACTGTTCTTTTCACTTTCACCAATAAATGTTTAAGAGGGGGTAAATAAATTTTTTTGTTGTTTTGAAATTATGAAATTATACAGGTATGAAAATTAATTGACCTTGTTTCAAAATAATATTCAATTTTATAGAACATAAAGATGTGTTATGTCTATTGTGGTGAATATGTCATGTACAGAATTATAGTTTATGTTTTTGTTCATTGATAATGTTTCTCCCCCCCCCCCCCTCCCCCACCAACATTCTATTAAAAAATATTCAAGGGAACCTCCAAAGAAAAATTAAATTATTTGTTGTCCACATCCCATCAACATAATAAGGCATTCTATTTTTGCAATCATAAATCACCCCCTCCCTCCACACACACACAAATACAAAGGATCACATCCTCATATAGCCCAACTGATTATACTTTTTATAGTGTTTCAGGAATCATTATTTGTTTCAAAACTTTGCAAATTGACTGAAAGATATGAACAATGCTGACATGTTTATTAACATTAAAAGTTATATACCATATAAGTATATATTTTCCATGCCATACTTTATTACTCAAGCTATCTTGGTTTCAACATGTGTCAATAGAGTATATTTTAAGCGTTACAGCAATTGTTTGCAGGAACTATTTTTTTGCAGACGATACAATGTTTTGTTTCTTTTTTAAGAATAGACCTTGACATTATTATGGTTACCTGAGGCGGTGCCTTGCGAATGAGACAACTAGTTATCCTATCAGGGAATAAAGTTATTCTGTTTTTATCAAGGAATAAATATAAGAATTGAATCATGACTGTTCGAAATCACGAGGTGATGAAACAAATTAATCACACGCAAATTCACCATGAACCGCTTTGCGGTTCATGGAATTTGCACATGATCAATTTGTTTCATCACCTCGTGGATTTCGAACAGTCATGATTCAATTCTTAAATGTATTGATATTGATATATTTTTATTCACCAATATACAGAAAATAAAACACAATTTACATGAAATGTACAAATTACATTACAGATTTCAAACCATTAGGTTTGAGACCAACTAGTTTACTTATGTATACCAGCATGGAGAGATGATGTGCACGTTGATGCAACTGGCAATTGCTGACAGTCCCAATAATCCACAAGTCACCAATTTCGTGGACTATATGACAACAACATGGATTTATTTATTTATTTATTTATTTATTTATTTATTTATTTATTTATTTATTTGTCCAAAATATGTTCATTCATTCATATTCATTCATTCTCTCACTCATTCATTCATAAAAGTATAAAAGTAGTCTTATTATTTATTTATCAAAAAAGATTATGTTCTTTCATTCATTCATTCATTCATTCATTTATTAAAGTATACAATTATTACTTTTTTATCATTATTTTCTCCCACCAACAGCTAAATGATGGACTCATGCAAATTTCTCCACAGTGAATCCAGTAATCAGTCATCCTTGAAAATCCCACATGATCTAACTTTCTTTCTGGACTCCAGTTTTGAAAATTAGATCATCTGGGAAGACACCGACTAGAATGACTTTGTTGAGTAAGTTCCAATTGGTCAAAGTCATGTTTCTGAAGAAACAAGACCAACATATACAATCTGTGGGCAATTTTGAAGTATTTGTTGGGTATGAGTTAATATATTGTCACTCACTGATCAAAACTACAGAGGCACTGTGTAATAAGATATTCTGCATGTTGATGGTGTACTTGCCTTCAACCGTTGATAACTCTGCTTGTTCGGGTTAGTAAGTTGGAGAGTCTGACAGTTGCTTGCCATGGTCTCTTTTGGTACTCCAGGTTTCTCCACCTGTAAAACTGTCCAACACTATCCTGGTTGTTGAAAGGACACCAAACCCCAATAAACAAACAAACATTGATGAAAATCTTGTAAATGTGGGTTACAAGGTTTTGATCGATAGGTGACCAACTGTGAGTTGGGTGAGATATGTTTCAAAAGTTAGGCTTAAAAAAGTTAAAAATCTGTTTCTCAGATCCACCAGCATGGTCCTTTTGGCTGCCACATGGTCTCTTTTCATAGCCAATGCAAACTTAAAAAAATAAATAATTACATAGTTTATGTCTGATATTTTTCCCAAGTTAATAAAATTGTTAAATTTGTCCCTTGAGTGCAACAAGGCTTTGCAATGCTTTAGCATTGCTAAGCCTTCTTGCACTCAAGGGACGAAATACACCACCACCCATGCTATTATGTAGATAATGAGGCCTAAAACATAAAACAAACCAAGAACATGAACTTTTGATGGCAAAAACAAAAAAATAATTACAAAAATAAAATAAAAAAATGCCCACCCACTTGCAAGTTTACAAAAAATGGCCTGAGAAACAGAAGAAGATCTACTTTGTGGAGCCCTATTTGTACAATGACTTAGTTGAAAACATTAAAATTGAATCAAAGTAAGTTCAAACTGAATTTCAATACACAACATTTCCCAACAGTAGAGCAAATTTTTAACAGGAGATTCTTAAATTGGTACTAGCATTGTGAACAATTTACATACAAAGATTAAAAGCATGCAAATATGTTTTTCACAGAGCAAATCTCAGCTTCATAAAGTTGAATGACATTCAGTTCCTCAGAGGGCATGTTCTTCAGAGATCTTTACATCATTCAAATGAAAGAGTCAATGACAATGTAGCTTAACTTGCGTTGTGTTTGATGAAAAGAATAATGTTCAATGTTTATGAAAGGATTATGAAATAAGACAAGAATTGTGAATATGTTAATTTCTGTTCCCTGTATGTTAGGTTTTTAATAAAAATAATACGAGGTGTACACTGTACTAAAGAGCTGAGGGGTGGGTTAATATGACCTCACAATTAATGTATGTGTCCCTCACAGTTAACATATGTCAATGAAAGTTACCAAGTTACAGTGGAATTATTCCAAAACGAGTCATCCTATCAAATTACTTTGACATTACTTTGAAATCCCTTCATAAATATGGCCTGTAGACTGTGCTAAAAGTTTTCGGGCTTCAGGCCTGTGTGGCCATGACAGTAGACCGATTGCAACTAAAAGGGGACATCCTCATCTCGACATTATACTGAGTCATTCTACTAAGTTACAATCAAATCCCTTCACAAATATGACATGTAGTCTGTCTAACGCTTTTCGGGTTTTGGGCTCAGGAAGCTATCATGGTTGAATGATCGCGATCAAAAGGGGGCGTTGTCATCTGGGCATCATCTGGAGTGATCCTACAAAGTTACAATGAAATCCCTTCATAAATATGACCTGTATACTGTGCTCAAGTTTTTCGGGCTTAGGGTACCTGTAGCCATCACAGTTAATCAATCATGACCAAAAGGGGATGTCATCATCTAGGCATTATATGGAATCAACCTAATAAGTTACAATGATATCCTTCCATAAATATGACCTATAGACTATGCTAAAGGTTTTGGGGCCAAAAGTGGCCGTAAGTGACCAAAAGTGGACGTAAGTTACAATGAAATCCCTTCATAAATATGACCTGTAGACTGTGCTAAGGGTTTGGGGCTTCGGGCCCCTCTAGCCATCACAGTTGCCCAATCACATCCAAAAGGGGACTTTCTCATCTAGACATTATATGAAATCAACCTACCAAGTTACAATGAAATCCCTCCATAAATACGATCTGTAGACTGTGCTAAAGGTTTTCGGATTTTGGGCTCGGGCAGTCATCACGGTTGACAGATCACGCCCAAATGGGGACATTCTCCTCTAGACATCATACGGAGTCATCCTACCAAGTTACAATGAAATCCCTCCATATTAAACATGACCTGCAGACTGTGCTAAAAGTTTTTGGGTTTTGGGCTCGGGCAGCCATACCGGTTGACCGATCACGACCAAAAGGGGATGTTCTCATCTAGACATGACCCCAAACCTGCATATGAAATTTTGTGATGATCAGACAAGACCTATGGGGTGTAGCCTGTGCTAAAGGAAAATATGAACAGACTCACAGACTAACAGACTTCCACACGCGTGATGGCAATAGCTTATCTTAATATTCAATGTTTATGAAAGGATTATGAAATAAGATAAGAATTGTGATAATTGAGACGATGTTAAGTTCTGTACCCTACATGCTATGTTTTCAACAAAACTAATTTGAGGTGTGGACTAAAGAATTGAGGCCTAGGTTGATGTGGCCCTCACAGTTAACGTATGTCAACCACAGTTACCAAGTTACAGTAAAGACATTCCAAAATGAGTCATCCTACCAAGTTACAATGAAATCCCTTCATAAATATGACTCATGGACTTTGATTAAGGAATGTAGGTCACTTGCCAGTCCGGCAGTCACTGTAGACCGATTGCGACCAAAATAGGACAGTCTCATCTAGACATCATACTGAGTTATCCTACCGAGTTACAATGAAATCACTTCATAAATATGAACTGTAGACTCTGCTAAACAAATCTAGGTCACATGCCCGCATGGCTATTACGGTTGAACGATCACAGCCAAAATAGGATGTTCTCATCTAGACATTATACCGAGTCATCCTACCAATTTACAATGAAATCCCTTCAGAAATGCAACCTGTAGACTGTGCTAAAGGAATCTAGGTAATGTGCCCTTGCAGTTGACTGAACCTGACCAAAATAGGATGTTCTCATCTAGACATTATACGGAGTCATCCTACCAAGTTGCAATGAAATCCCTTCATAAATACGACCTGTGGACTGTGCTAAAGGTTTTCAGGTTTTGGACTCATGTGGCCATCATGGTTGACTGACGGTGACCAAAATGGGACACACATGACCTTGAACCTGCATATGTACTTTTGTGATGATCAGACAAGAACTATGGCGTGTAGCCTGCGCTAAAGAAAATGTTCACAGACTCACAGACTTATGCACGCATGATGGCAATACCTTAATTTGTCAAGTTAAGCTAAAAATGAAAGTGTCAATGACACTGTAGCTCAACTTGTCAAGACAAAGACATGTACATGTATAGTATGTGACACAGCAATGACAAACATCTAGGTAATGACCCGATAACAAAGGTACATATAAAGTATTGTAAGGGTCTGTACATAAATACTGACCGTTGCCTGTAACAAATGTATAGGTAAAGTATTGTAAAGGTGGGTGACAGTCAGATGCTAAACTAGAAAAAAATCTTAGAGTCCCAGAGTGGGTCTGACTGAACCCCAAAATATTTGTTATCATAGCACAGTGATAACAAAGGCACCCCAAAACACACTCATTCCTGTCCCAAGGTGAAAACAAAGGTACCCAAGAAGTTTCGTGAAGATCAGTTCACAAATATGAGCTGTGTAGAAGTTGTGACAAAAAACTGATTGCACCTAATTTCGGTACCAAATGGCCACTGGCAGCCATCTTGAATTTTGGACCGCACCCAGAAACACTCGTTCTCATCCCAAGGTGATAACAAAAGTACCCAAGAAGTTTTGTGAAGATCGGTTCATAAATACAGCCTCTAGCCCGAGCCGTATTGACATGTGCACTTACAGTGTATAAGTAGCACTGAATAAATCAAAGTTTATCTAATTTGCATAATTTCTGCACGAGAAAAAAAAACGTACTATATGTGATGTATTCCATGTTACTAAACATTCATACAAAAATTTATTCAAATCAGAACTTTCATACAGAAGTTCTGTACAAAAGACTGATTGCACTAATTTTGGTACAAAATGGCTGCTGGTGGCCATCTTCAATTTCGGATCACACTCAAAAACACTCGTTCTCATCCCACGGTGATAACAAAGGTACCCAAGAAGTTTTGTAAAGATTGGTTCATAAATATGGCCTCTAGCCTGAGCCGTATAGAAGTTGTGTACAAAAAACTGATTAGACCTAATTTCGGTACAAAATGGCCACTGGCAGCCATCTTGAATTTTGGACCGCACCCAGAAACACTCGTTCTCGTCCCAAGGTGATAACAAAGGTACCCAAGACGTTTCGTGAAGATCAGTTCATAAATACAGACTCTAGCCCGAGCCGTATTGACATGTGTACTTACTGTGTGTAAGGAGCACTGAAAAAATCAAAGTTCATCTAATTTGCTTAATTTCTGCACGAGAAAAAACCCATATTATATGTGATGTATCCCATGGTACTACCGTACCGACCCGTCAGTAAGCCCACTCTCGTAGATAAGCCCACCCCCTAACTTTTCAGAAAACGTACTTTTTGGCGTATCACCCCAAAATAAGCCCACCCCTATATCTCTGACTTCAGTTTTTAGCTACCGGTACAGCATTTTTCAACACACAGACAGGCCATCACGAAAATATGCACGGAAATTTTAATGGTTCATTATTCAAAATAAAATTTTATGAAGTGTGTTTTGGAGTTGTTTGATTTTTTTTCAATTTAATCTTTTCACATTTTCAGCTTACCCGGTAAATAAAATTCCCAAACAGCGTGCTTTTGTGTTATTTATTATTGCCAGCCATCACGTTTATCAACTTACTTTACTAAATATGAATTGATTGTAAGTTTTAATGTCCAGTTTGGTCCATGCCACATGAAAGGCTGTTTTGAAAACAAAACAATGGTAAGCCATATTGTTCACAACAATGGGGACACATTCTGTTCACCAGGGCAGTCAGTTTAAATATAGTTTGTTTATTTATGAAACATACCCACGTGTTTTTATTGACATTCCCATTGCGTGAGTTTCTTCAACACAGGCAACTTGAAATGGAGATCAATGACATTTGCAACCTTTGAAAGTTTGTGTAGACCGACAATTTTGTCAATAAATAGAAAGCCTGCCCTTTCCAAGTCATTAGCAGATTAATTATTGTAACGTAAATCATGTCTTCCATACGCAGTCGTTATACGCTAGAAACTAAAATGAAAGTGGTAGAGTGGCATCGTAAGAATGGAGAGAATCAGGCCAAAACTTCAAAAGAATTTAATGTCGACAGAAAGCAAATTCGATTATGGAATCGGAACTTCGATAAATTTAAAATGTCAACAAAGGCAGCTGCTTCAACAAAGAAATCTCTTAACATTGGAAAGGAACCGCTGTCAGTTGAACTTGACCAAAGTGTTTTTGACTGGTTGTGTGAGGAGAGGGAAGCTGGCAGACCTGTCTCCAATTTTATGTTACAGGGAAAGGCTCGGGAGGTTGCTAGCCAACTGAAACTTAATGGGTTTAAAGGTTCAAATGGATGGTTGAACCGATGGAAGAAACGCTACAGCATCGGTATCCGTAGAGGAACTAATGATTCGCAGAAACTCCCAGCAGACTTCAAGGAGAAAATTGAACATTTCCATACATCCATTAAAAACTTGAGAATTAAAAACGACTACACGTTCCATAACATTGCAAACATGGATCAGACTATGGTACGTTTTGATAGTGTACCCAATTATACGAATTCAGTGAAGGGAGAAAAAACTGTTAGGATAAGTAATACTGGTGCATCAAAAAAAGGTTGTACGGTTTCTCTGTGTGCACGCGCAAATGGTTCAAAGTTACCAGCATTTATTATCTTCAAAGAGCGTAACGGAACGTTAAGTTCAAACATTCTATCAAAACTGGTCATTCCTGAAAACATAAGGATTTCTTCTACTTTGAATGGATGGATGACTGCCAAGGAAGTCAGGAAATGGATTAGAAAGGTTTGGGGTAAAAATGAGGATGATGTGAGGAGGCTTCTCATTTTGGACACTTATAGACCACACTATACAGCTGAGACTACCACCAGCCTGGAAAAGAGGGATACAGATGTTGTTCTTGTACCCGGAGGTGAGAATTTTATTTTATTTTACTTTGAGTCTTTCTTAATGTCTGGTTTTCCATAAAAATTATAACGAAGTGGGTAAAAATGTTCAGTTGATGGACCACGTCGTAGAAACCCAGCACCTGTACTGGATTTGATGATCCAGGTTATGACCCCTCTTTGGAACGAGCGCTATACACGAAATTCATTTTTTTTTTATATTTTCATTTTTGCTTCCAAAAGATAGGCTATGACCCCTCGTTGGAACAAGCGCTATACACGCGTCACGCTCGTTCCAATGAGGGGGTCATAACCTATGTTTTGGAAGCAAAAGTTCATACCGGAATACCGAAACTTGTCAATACAATGTACATAGCCTACTGATGTTCGTAGTTGTTTCCGGTATCCACGTATTATATAGCTGCCAAACCTATTCTCATACAGTCGCGGTGTGTGAAATGTAAATTATATACATTTGAAATATAAATTAAACAAAAACGTGACCTCTCGAATATAATTCACTTCAGATGATCTATGATAAATACTGTTGTTATTATGGTGTGGCCAAATTTTATCCGTTTTGTGTTTTTTTGTGTAAAAAAATTGAATTGAAAGTTTGTGTTGAAAACAGAAAACAATTCTGGGAAATACGAATAAGAATCAAGTTAGCTCCCCTTACTTATATTCTATCAGCTTCAGAATTTCCAGCCGAACGTATTTTTGTCTTCATTTTATACCAACAGTGTTTTCCGCCCATATTCTATCCTGGACATGCAGAATTCAGCTCCCCCCCCCCACCCTCTTGCCAGCCCCCGATTCATGTCCAACTGAATGTATTTTGGTCCTCTCATCCCCATCTCCCCACCCCACACTTCTTACAGCCTGGTAGGCCTATTTTTTTATAACCCCCCCCCCCCCTGGGTTTCTTTGACAAATAAGCAAATACATATTTTACAAGTATATTCATTCTTTTTACAGGATGTACGCCACTTGTCCAACCCATGGACACCCATGTGAACCGTGTGTTCAAAATGAAGTTGAAAGAATTGTGGATCAACTGGTTCCGACATGCAAAGAAAAATAAAAATGGAAATTACATACAACCAACGCGTCAGGATGTGATCAACTGGGTGAGCACTGCTTGGGATTTTATCGACGAGACAACCATCATTAAATCATTTCTTAGCTGTGGTATCAGTAATGCTTTGGATGGCACTGAGGACAGGATCAAGAAGTGTGGTGTAAATGAAATAGGGCAACCTTCAACAAATGACGAGGAGACAACTGAGCAAAATAAAGACTGTGAGTCGGAGAATTATGACACTGGCGTGCATTTCCCTGAGGACGGTGGAGATTCGGACGAGGACGTTGATTTTGAGGGTTTTGATGATTGTGGAAACATTGTGTTGTAAGAATTAACAGTGTTAAATATCGTATTAACAGTGCTAAATATCATAATGTAAGCCTATATTTTTTTTTTTTTTGGGGGGGGGGGGGGGGGGGGGGGGCTGTCACTGTCCGAGAAGCAAAAATTGATAATTATTCATGTGGTTATCTCACAACTTATTTACCAATTAAATAAGCTGTGTGATAACTGCAAGAATAATTCTCTATTTTTCTCTTCTCTGGCAATAGCAGCCAGATCCTGTGTCAATACGCCAGTAGGCTAACTGAGAGAATGGCTGTGTAAATAGTTATTCCGCACCAACATTGTTGTCTGCGAACTGTCCCCTACTCATCCTGTATGTGTTGTGTTAAATATCGTATTAACAGTGCTAAATATCGTAATGTAAGCCTATATTTTTTTTTTGGGGGGGGGGGGGGGGGGGGGGGAGGGCTGTCACTGTCCGAGAAGCAAAAATTGAAAATTATTCATGTGGTTATCTCACAACTTATTTACCAATTGAATAAGCTGTGTGATAACTGCAAGAATAATTCTCTATTTTTCTCTTCTCTGGCAATAACAGCCGGTCCAGTGTCAATACGCCAGTAAAGGGGAAATGGGTCGTTCAGATAGGCTCCCAGTTATCCGGTGCCAACATTGTTGGCTGTGAAAGTGACAGAAAGTGAACCAACGGAATTTACCGAGATCCACCGATACATGCACATGTACACATGTGTAAATGCTCGTGAACATGAATTGATTATTTTTTTTTATTTGGGTTCTTCGTTTTCACAATGGGAGTTACGAATACTGCGGGCACATTCTCTTACGTGAGTAAAAACAAAACACAGTTGAAATATTTTTTTAATAAACACAATTCAAAATGAAAATGTTACGCTTGAATCAGCACCTTCCAGATGAAAACAAATCTGAGCCACGTGCGTTTTTGACCTAATTTACCAACATTGATATTTTTTTGACATTTCATGCTGATTTTGTTGATATTTTACTCTGATATTTTTTTAATGAAATGCATACTGGTATTTGAATGATTAATGACATCGAATGAAAAAACAAATAAAACGAACAGAAAACGTTATATACAGTATTATTTTATTTAATATCAATGGGAACACAACATACACTGGGAACATCACCTGACCTGAACACAAGTCATTCTCGACTTGTCAACTTTTTAGTTTACATTCGGTCTGAGTCGTGAATAAGCCCACCCCCCCATTTTTTTATCCATTTTTTTCCTGTGCCCCCTGGGCTTACTGACGGGTCGGTACGGTAAACATTCACACAAAAAATTATTCAAATCAGCACTTTCATATGGAAGTTCTGTGCAAAAATTTGATTGCACCAAATTTTGTACAAAATGGCTGCCATCAGCCATCGTGAATTTCGGACCGGACCCCAAAACACTCGTTCTCGTCCCCCGGTGATAACAAAGGTACCCAAGGAATTTCATAAAGATTGGTTCATAAATACGGCCTCTAGTCCGAGCCGTATTGGCATTTCCACTTACAGTGCTGAAAGTAACACCAAAAAACATCAAAGTTAGTCTAATTTGCATAATTTACGCACGAGAAAAAAACCTGTATTATATGTGATGTATCCCATGGTACTAAACATTCATACAAAAAATTATTCAAATCAGAGCTTTCATATGGAAGTTCTGTACAAAAAACAGATTTCTGCATCGTCAGTACAAAATGGCGACTGGCAGCCATCTTGAATTTCGGACCGCACCCAAAAACACTTGTTCTCGTCCCACAGTCATAACAAAGGTACCCAAGAAGTTTCGTAAAGATCGGTTCATAAATACAGCCTCTAGCCCGAGCCGTATCCAATTGCTGACGGACAGACGGACAGACGGACGACGGGCCATGGCATAAGCTCAAATTTGGCTTCGCCAAAGTGAGCTAATGAAACATGTTTTATCTTATTAGAACTCAAGGCATTTATCTCAAAATGTAAAAGGCTTCCAACTTCATTCAATTTAAAATATTACGAGTATTTAGGAAAATGAACACGTTAAATTTAACAGGTAGAATGTAAAATTAAAAGTAATTTTCACCAGTCAGTGAAAGAACTGTGGTACAAACTTACCTTGCTACTAATAGTCATACACCTAATCATCCAGTTGCAAAGTATAGATAAGCAAATGTTTTATCTGCAAGCTGTCAAACATTTATTAAAAACATTTGGTTATAAAAATATAACCATCTCAGAGACCAGTCTTACGTGCACAATAAATTTGTTATTTTCAATTTGGGAGGGAATCATTCGACTCACCTAATAAAACCACAAAGATTAGTGAAGTTAATTTTTTGTTTGAAAATTTCATCAATAAACATAATGAAGCAATTATTCTGTATTGGTTACATGCTTAAGTGGACAGTTATATTTTAATGTTATCAACATCCTATACCTTATGGTCTGTGTTTCTGATGCACCAGGTATATGGATACGTATAAAATCATTTCCAGTGTGTCCGGAGCAAAAGTCATTTTGACAGATGTATTTTGTACTTTGCCTGAAAAATAAATGTGTTGAGAAGATGAATTAAATTGAGGCACTTGTTTGAAATGGAATAATATACCACAATTAAAACATCTTATCATTGAAATTACTTCTAATAATAGTGGCATTAAAATGATCCTATGCCAGAAAATGCACACATTGTTTTTAATTTACATTTTAGCAATGTGCATTGCTTCAAAGTATGGGTCAACTATATTATTAGCTAAGACTTGAGAGTTTTGGGTTTTTTTTTTCATTTTGACGATGATCTAAAGTTGACACCTTTCCATACAGTGAAGGCTCAAAATAAGCTTTCTTTTGATTCAAATTATCACTCTTTTCCTGATAAAACCAGTAAATTTACAAATGTGGTTGTCTTTTGGACAAATTTCTTATGTTGTTATTATTCACCACAGCATGTAAATTGTCATTTTCTAAAATAATTCACTATAATTTTCTAAATCATGTGAATAAATTAAAATAATATTAGCAAAAATTTAAAAACTAACCAAGAAACCAGCATTTTCATTTCTACTCATACAATCTTCCGTGAATACACTTATAATAAAAAACTAAAGAAACACAATTTACTGCATCCAGTAAATTCAATCTCTGTGAAAAAGGGTTAAAATATCAGGAAAAAACTTTTTAGAAAGAGAATTTATGGAGGTTTATTTTGGGGTGTAAAATATTTTTAAACAAATCAGAAATGGATTTTCGTTAACAGTATTTACAGATATTCTTACAGGAATCAGAACGATTTTTCTAAGAAACTGGAAAAGGCATATATGTGCATAGCATTTAAAGGGTTTGATCAAGGAATCAGAAACTGACATTACTGGCTCTGCCACTTATTTGAATGATGACATACATGTATTAATTGCATTAGTTGTTATAAAATGCAATTCCTAAGAGTTCAGAAAAACATGCACTTAATGACCTCTGTTGGCCACATTGAGGTGACCATATTTTGAACCTTCAGCAGTTCAACTCATTCGATGTAGATCCCATGTCGTCTATAGGTTATACCAAGCCTGAAGTATGAGCATAAACGACTTTAAAAATATTGGTTCCACCAACTCGGGTTCGCCATATTTGTAGATGATAGCAAATGTTCATATTAGCTAGAAAATGTTAAGGTACATAGTACCTTTGGAAAACATATATTGTGAGTGAAAGAATTCTGTAATTTTGGAATATAGACGTAAAAAGGCCTTAAAGGCTCCCAAGAGCCTATCTGAAGGCTTATTGGCATTGAAAAAATACGAAGGTCCCATTGATGCCCATGTGTGTTTAGACCAACATTGTGAGAATGGAAAGGGTTATCATTACTCTTGCATTTCATTGCATAAAATTTTTGGGACCCATATTAAGATGTTGAGAGGGTCAAAATACTCCCTTTAAATACTCCATTTAACCCTTTAAAAATGAGCTTGTTCCAATGAGGGGGTCATAAGCTATGTTTTTCAAGCAAAAATGAAAAAATAATGAAAATTGAATGGGAATTTCTGTGAATAATGCTGGCCAGTTTTCGCCATTATGTTGGGTAATGGGTTAAGAATGCTTTATTGAGAGGGTTAAAAGCAATCCATTTAAAAAGTACACAGCATCACTGTGCCTCTTTGCAGGCAATCGGGATTATGTTCCATGCCAAGGACACAACGCAGATACACCTGGTGATGTTGGGACCCGGAACCTTTTAGTTTGAAGTCCAACGCCATAACCTCAGCACCATCACGCACCTGTCTGATCCATTTAAAAGGCCTTAAAATGCATCTAGGGCCCTACACAAGGTGTATGGGAAATAAGAAGATGGTTGGATCTCAAGAATGGCTGTTGTGAACAGAGGGACATTGTGAGAGAAAATGTACAAAACTTTCTGCTGTCGTGAGTTAAATGAAAGCATTTGGACTCACATTGAAGTATTAACTGGTAGAGTGCTAAAAGCCCATATTTGGGCTTTATTCTGAACTGCAGGTACCTAAAGTTAAAGGCTTCATATTCTGTGGATGTCCTTCATATTATCTTGAAAGTAAAATTATTTCATCTCCATCAATTTGAATTGTTACAATTTATGGGAGAGTGCTTATAGGCACTCTCCCATGAATTGTAACAAGACAAAAATGTGTGAACAAATCTTGAGGCTGAGAAAAAATTTAGCCCTCCATCAGTTAAGAGGGCTAAAAAGAGACCATTTAAATATTCCACTTTATTAATTTATAATTGTGATAGGTGTTTCAAGTAAGCCACTCACCAATGCTTCTTGAAACCCGTCAATCTTGAATTATGATTGAGAATAAATAATGTAACAGAGCCCAGGAGTTCCTATGTGGTTTGCAATGACCAGTAGGGGCTAATCAGGACTGATTCTCAAGTGATTTTTAGGGGTTCAATTAAAGGACAATACTCAGATTTGAAGTTGGACTTGGCCACCAAGGGTTAAAAGATACTTTCAGCTAACAGACCAACAAAGACTAGTTAAAATTTTACGGATTTTTGGTTTAATTGGTCTAAAACATGTTATTCATATTATGCATTTTAATGTAAAAATCAAACTATTATTCTAAATTCTACATTCCAGATGAGAGAAACATTTAATGCAGACCAAGGTACAATTTAAAGGAGCTATAGCTCTACAAGAGAGCTACCTGCTTTTATACATCGGAGGGATGAAACAGCACCAATCAGAGACATTCTCTTAATGACACTTTGGCACCAAGGTTTTCTACACTCTCAATAAGTCTGAGCTGAGCACTGAGAAAGACTATAGAACTCCTCTAATAAATTAATTTTAAACAGTCATAGCACTAACTCAGTTAACAGTACAGTCGACTTTGTCAGTATCGCATTTTTTACCGGCATTCTGACAGTTTTGTGATAGGTTTCAATAACAATTATTCAGTGCAGTTTTACAATTACATGTGCTGACAGGAATTCTTCATCATGATCAAGTTGTTTGTTTTTATTTAACTTGGTTTGAGAATTAATTTTGTACAATGAGATTAAATAAACAGATTATGTTATTCTATGTGAAGTTGCAGCTTACTCTCTAACCACTTTAAAATTAAAAGAAACCATACAAAAACAATAGCCTGTGTATTTCACATAGACCAATTATGACAGGTGTAAGACTGTCAATGAACTTAAACAGATATCGTTTTATAACTTATCTGAGGATTGTGAAATATAGCCACTTGCTATAATTATATAGAACTGGTTTATGGCATTATTAGTGACAGACTAAATACTGCGTGATCAATCTGTGAGACTTTGAATGTTGGAGCTCATTATAAAGCACAGAGGGGCAAAGGATTTTATTTCTAGCATGAGGAAAATTAATGACCTTTGGTGTGTCAGTTGTCTCTGCTGTTAATCAGCTAAAATTTACACTAAAACTATGAAGTGTCAAGTGATGCTTATTGCTGGAATTAAAAACTGATAGAATTTGGCTAAAATGTGTATTTTTATTGATGAAAAAGTGGCTAAAATACATTTTCGGTCTGAGGTAGTGTTGCAATTCTTGTAAAAAATTTTCGGCAAACTTTTAATGTAATTTCAAAGTGTGACTGCATGGTCCAGTCAGTAAAGAATTAAATCTGAAGGGGATCGGTGATAAACAGATGAGACTTCATATTAAAGTGACAATGTGAGTCCAAATGCTTTCATTTAACTCACGACAGCAGAAAGTTTTGTACATTTTCTCTCACAAAGCACTGCCAATAAACTTTGAATTTAACTGGAAAGTTGATAACTAGTAACTTGACACAAAGGCTGTGAGTTAGGTGCCTGGTGAAGAGAAGAGAAATTTAAATTTTATAGTAAATTTCCTTTCTTATTATACCTACCACAATTGTTTACTACAGGCTTGCACTACAGTGGAAGTCCCTAACTCGGAAAATATACTCTCTATTTGATCTTTCCCAAGCGATTGGGAAAGAAAAGTGGTGCAAAAGCAAAAACTGGGTCGAGTGCCACCAGCGCACACCCAGTAGGGGATGCTCTTCTCTTAGTACAAATCCACGGCTTCCAGTCCAGTGCGCAGACACGTAGCTAATGACTCATTCTTTTGAATCCGCCAACATTGGAGTTATGTGATCAGTGGGGAGGAAGGATTCTTACCTGAATAAGAAGACGAGAGGGCCTCCATGTAAACAATTGTGGTAGGTATAATAAGAAAGGAAATTTACTACAAAATTTAAATTTCTTATCAACCTACCTTACAACTGTTTACTACAGGCTGAATAGACAATAGGATGGGGGGTATCACATAACCAACCCCCACATAACCCAATTGCACTGGAACCGTGGACAGAGGAAGAGGTCCCGAGGCCTATCAAACCATAGCATCACAATCATTAGTAAAAGACAATGAGAGATGAGTCGTACGGTTCTGTGCGACGCACAGACAGAAAGGGCAGTAATAGCACAAAGCTGGAACTGACCTTGTAAGAAGCCCAATGGCTAGGGTAAACAACAGCCTGAGCAGAAGAAAGAGGGCCCATAGCAAAAAGGTTCTCTGACTGCTCTTGCAACTGACGCAGATAGAAGGTGGAGAAAGTAGAAGCATTTCTCCAGTAGGCTGCCTGCATAACATCCAACAACTTGACAGAGTTAGTATAAGCCCAAGAGGTAGACAATGCATGCACCTCGTGGGCAGAAATACGATTGGTAATACAATCGTCAGTCTCTAGACGAGCGTAAGCCAGGTGAATAGCAAGACAAATCCATCGAGCAATGGATTGAGGAGAGATCTTCTGTCGACCAGGAATAAGAGACAGAAAAAATCGTTTCCTGCCTTTCCTAATAAACTGCGTCCGATTGAGATAAATGCAAATTGCACGAACCAGACAGAGCAAAGGATGGTTACCCTCAGCAGAAGGAAGAGCCCTGACACAGATAGGAGGTGGTTTCTGGTATCTGATTCTTGGCCAGAAAGGAGCAATCAGTGGTAAACGTAACACTGTTGGGAGAGCTCCTGAAAAAGGCCGGGTCAACCGAGAGGCTTTAAGCTCACTAACCCGTCTGGCTGAGGCAAAAGCCATCAGAAAAGCAGTCTTGTATGTGAGAAAAACTCATATCCACCTGGGATAAAGGTTCGAATGTCCCCCCCCCCCCCCCCCCCCAAAGCAAAGCAGCACCCAAGAAAGATTCCATCTTGGGTAAGCTGCAAAGTCCTAGGCCTTTTCAAGGAAAAGTGCCAAACAAGCTTGGAGAGGCATGAATTAGTGCGATACGATGCTGTCCCACATACGAAAAGATCTCCGAAAGCATGGTAGTGGGGGAGGAATTTGAAAAAAATGTGCACTTTGTGACAAGTCTTTGAAACTTGGCATGCTGAATGGTATAGGCACACAGTTTTCAAAAACCACCGCAAACAAATTGGCGTTGACCTCTAATGACCTTGACACACAAAATTCAAAATGGCTGCCCAAAGATAAAATCAGCCTTGTGTTAAGGTTGTTGTCAATGCCGCATGTTTGCTTCATATATGCATAATGGTGTTTAAAGAGTACAGAAACCCTTGCCGTTATCCTTTGTGTCGTTTTAGGGTCAAAGTCAAGGTCAATGGTCATTTTCAAGGTCATTTTCAAGGTCATTTTAGCAAAACAGTGCGTGAAGTTTGAGATATACAAATTATCCATTGCGCGTTACATCATTAAGTAATTATCTGTCCACCAATGGTTCGAATCGTGGCAATGGTAATCTGCTATAGTTTGTGGGTACTCTTGATTGGTGTTTAATGTCACTATCAACAGCTAAGGTCATATTGTGACACAAAGAGAAAGAGGAGAAATATGTTCAGGCGAAAGAGATCAACAATGATTCCTCCTACTGGTAGAAGGTTTACACTTCAGACAGCGACTACCGTGGTTCTATTCTTACTCCATGTCGGGACGGATCTCAGATCCTCGACCATAAACATTTCCGGACATGTACGCCGGGAACCACATGTGGTGGGTACTCTTGAAACATGGTGTCATGGTCATCTGGCTCCACATTGAGGTTAATACATATCACACAGCAATAGTGTTGAACCACAGAAGCCATTTAATGGCATCCATGTTTCAATATCGCTGCTGTGTAATAACCTCTAGCATAATCACAATGTGGCTATCCCCCCCCCCCCCACCCCACCCCCACCCTTCACTCTGATGTTAAAATATCAAATTTCTTCATGTTGGCTTATTTGTCTTTATGTTGTCAAAAATTCAGTAATTTATATTTTGATTGACAGAGCTCAAGGAGCTCTGTCAATCAAAATATTTATTGCTGAAACTTTAACAACTACAGTGGAGTATGGATAATCATCGATAAAAAGGTGAGTAAATCCGACATCAGTGTGAAGGGGGTTAAACGAAAGTAAACCCCTAAAATGTATACGCAAATATGCATCATTAACTTTTAGTGTTCTCCATTTTCAGGTCAGTAATAACAGGTACCATATAACACAAATGAAGATTCACCCCAAGATCATGATAGATGAGTGAAACAAATCCTTTCATCACTAGAGAGAAAACTGACTGGGTACTCTGTTGTTTGTGTCAAGTAGATTCGAGGAAAGATTTACGATGTCCATTTAGTAAACCATGTTTCCATAACGCTTACGATACTTTAGAGACTGACTTAAAGAACTTTGTTTCCAATGCAATTCCATTACCACTTGGAGTTAACTTGAAGTGCCTAGATGATGGCTCTGGAATTGCTAGAACTATGCTAAAGAATGAAGCGAAGTACCATAATGGATGCAGGGCTCTTTTCCGGACCTACATTGTGGACAGAGAGTTACGAAAAAGAGAACGAGCCGAAGATGATGATGAATCAATCAGTCCAAAGAAAACACGTCAGACTTTTAGTGTAACTCTTGACCGCAAAAAACCACAATGTGTCTATTGCGAGAAGTATGAAGCAGATTGTGATGAAGAATTGTATCGGGCTAGAAGTGTTAACTGCGGTAAAAATCTCCTTAAATGGGCCATTGAATCTAAAAGCTGGGAAGTCCATGCCAGACTCAACACTGTTGTCAATGCAGAGGATGCTGAAGCTGCAGATATTCATTACCATGCTTCATGTTATACTAAGCTCAAGAATGCAGCGAGGACAGCAAGTTCTAAATCAACAAACAAGACTGAGAGCTACAGACTACCCTATGATCCTCTGGTGACTGCTCAACTCATAACATATGTTAAGTATGCCCAAGTGAAGTCTCATAAACTGTCAGCACTAAGATGGCTCTATGAAGATCATTTGCAAACAGTTGACTCTGAGTGGGTTGGTGTAAATATCCACCCAACTCGGTTTAAAGAGCATATTGTGAAGAAACTTGGACCAGAATGGTATGCAGTGCAGGAGGGTAGAGACGTTTATATTTCTCACAAGAAAGTGGTTGGTGCAGCTGCTTCAGAGACTACTAAACTTCAAGTGACTGAAGCTGAGGCAGAGAAGATTGCAGATGTAGGTATATGGCTGCGAAAGTATATTTTGCTGGAACAGATGCCTTTCGATGGTTCATTCTCATCCAACTGTCTTAGTGAGCCTGTTGCAAAACCTCTCCTTACTCTCATTGACACTTTGCTCGAGGGTTCAAGCTCGATACAACCACATGAAGATGATACAAATGTCAGCGCTAGGATAAGAGTTGGCTGCATTATCTCTCAGGTAATATGCAGCAATGCTTCCAGACCATGAGTGTCTATCAGAGGAAGCAAAGAGAAACTCCTTTCCCCCTTTATGTTGGATTGAAGCTGCATGTAAGTGACAGACAGAAGAAGACTATTGCCTCTTTTCATTCTCTAGGCATTTCAGTACCTTACAGTTGTGTCATGGATGTGAGGAAGTGTCTTGCACAAGCAGTTTCGAAATGCTGGGCCGAGGATGGTGTTGTGGTACCTACAAATATTAAGAAAGGGGTCTTCATGACAACTGCAGTGGACAACATAGACGAATCGGGTCATTATGAATTCCATGGTACAGCCATAACAATGAATAGTCATCTCACTAATGAAAATTATGGAGAGGATCCTCCACCCCTTAGTCTGGATTTCCCGGAAGACTCACCTGTTCATCTACTTGATGACTTTGCAAATGTTCTCTATATTGATGAACATGCTGGTGACATTAAGCTTACACCAATTCTTGAAGGACATGGCAGACCATCTCCAAATGACAACATTCAGACTCGAACGAATGAGGAAACTTGGCTTGATCATGTGTTCAAAGTTTTGCATGAAACAGATGGTGAAATATGCGAGACGCCATTCACATATTCCGGTTTCTTTTCTCATGAACTAAATATTGAAGAAATCAGACCAAGAGCTGTTGTTGGAGTTTTACCTACCTTTTATGAGCCAGCGTCATCTTTGGCCATGCAGAAACATTCAATGCTTGTATCGAAAAAGGTGACAGATTTCATCAACCCAGGTCAAGTTCCAGTTATTGTTGGTGACTGTCCCCTGAATGCACAGCAAAAGAAATGTCAGTGGAAGTTCCATGATGAAGTTGGCGAGTCAAAAATGGTGTGTATGATGGGCTTCCTCCACATAGAAATGGCATCCCAAGAATGTGCAGGGAAACTCCTCGCTGGATCTGGATGGGATCGGATGTTTTCTTCAGCAAAAATCTTCACTCCTGGTGTTTCAGCATCCCTTCTAGGTGGTAAACATGTTAAACGCACTTGCTATTCCTATCAATTGACTCTTGCTTGGCTTCACATACTCAAGATGGAAGGATACAGAGAATACTGTCAACATGTGAATGGACCTCCAGAGTCCATAGAAATGTGGGAGAGAAGACTAGTGAGCACTTCACCGACAATATGTTACTGGATAACAGTAAGGGATTACCTTCTGATTTTATGTCGCTTTCTCCGGGGACAACGAGTGGGTGACTGGAAACTAACTCACAGTGCATGTGATGAGCTTTGTCCTTGGTTTTTTGTTTTTGGACACACGAACTATGCCCGCTGGATGCCTGTTTTCTTGAGAGATATGGCCTGTCTAACAATAACTCACCCAAGGGTCCATCAATCATTCATGGAAGGAAAGTTTGTAGTGCAGCGTGGTAACAAGAAGTTCTCTCTTATGGCTCTCGACCAGAGTCAAGAGCATAGCATCAAATATTTGAAGGGGGATAGTGGAGCTAAGGAACTCTATGGTGATAAGGAAGAGAAAGATATTATTGAACTTTCTAAGCCTGAGGTGCTACGGCTGATGGACGAGTTTGAGAATGTAAGTCTGTCTGCACCAAACAAGAATGTGAATTCTGATCATCCAGAGTCATCTGCTGCTGAACAGAAGAAGTTCATTGCACACGTAAAGAATTTGCTCAATCTTGTGGATGAAGGTGTGCTTGTTAATCCCTTCACAGAGACAATGCCTGAGCTTGTCACACTTGACACTGGTGAAGTCATGGGTCCTGCAGTTGCTTGCAGCTTCAAGACGATAAAGGATCTTGGCAAAACCATATTCACTGAGTTTGTTAAAGACAGAATAGAAAGCGCGTCAAAACCATTATCCGATGTCATTCAAAGAACCAATGTATATACTTTTAGCAACCGGCCTCCAGTTGATTTGAGTAAAGGAGATAACAAGCTGAGATCAGCCAAGGCGAATGGTCACCAGGAAGTTTCTTTCTTTGCAAGCACGCCCAGATGCAGACATTGACGACTTCTTCAGCCATGAAAATCAATGAGAACCCCCTTCGTTATCAGATCAGGGGAGATTATTGTCGGGTACTAAATCTGCTCTTCTTGCTTGTCTAACTGCCATTCCAGATCCTGGTCGTTCTACAGAAGCTCAAGATGCATCGGTGGTTGTGTTTGATATGTCAGCTGTCATACATATCGTCAAACCTCATCGTGCAAAAACATTTGCTGACTACTTACCTATGCACCTGTTACCGTTTCTAGAGAGTCAGATCACCAGCAAAACTACAAGAATAGATGCTGTTTGGGATACTTACCGTGAAGCAAGTCTCAAATCACAGACTCGTGATAAGCGTGGAGAAAGTCAAGGGAGGCAAAACAGGGTCTCAGACAAGCTCCCAATTCCACGAGGTGCATCCTGGCAAAAGTTTCTAAAAGACTCGAACAATAAGGATGACCTGTTTCATTTCCTGATCAGCTTGCAAAAGACACTCCTGCAACAAAATATGACTTAATAACCACAAAAGGTAAACTCGTTCTCAGCAACCGTGGATATTCCACAGATCTCGAAGGTTTGTGTCCGTGCGAACAAGAGGAAGCAGACACGCGCATGGTGCTCCATCTGAAACACGTATTTAAACATGGCTACAACAAAGCTTACATAAGGACAGTGGACACCGATGTTGTTGTTCTGGCGATTTATCACTTCCATCAGCTTGGTCTTTCGGAGTTATGGATCGGATTCGGTACAGGCAAGACTTTCAGAGAAATTCCTATTCATCTTGTCACTGAAGAATTGGGACATCAGCGTTGCCAAGCAATCATGTTCTTCCATGCCTTTACAGGCTGTGATATTACCTCAGCATTTCTCAGCACAGGCAAGAAGACTGCTTGGAAAGTGTGGGTTTCTTACCCTGAGATAACTGATACTTTTATAAGCATAATGGAAGATCCGGGAAGCCTTGATCTGGACTCACTACAAATGAAAGACATTGAACGGTATACTGTGTTGCTCTATAGTACAACCTGCAGTGCATCATCTGTTAATGAGGCAAGAAAACTAATGTTCACCCATGGCCTTAAATCGTTGGAAAAGATCCCACCTACCCAGCATGCTTTGCAGGGACCAGCCGTGAGGGCGACTAGGGCGATTATGTCGCCCTTCTAAGCCCAAAGTCGCCTAGAAAAATAGTCGGGGCGATTACAAGTCGGCCTCTAAAAAATGGCCAAAATGAGGAAAGGCTGAACTGAGTGATGCGAGGTTTACAATTACATGAAAACAATTATTTTCAAAAATCGAATGTGCTCGAGTGTGATAAATGGGCATTTTAATTCGTCAAATAAACGTGCATTTATTTGAAATCACACGACAATCAATTGTCCATTGTCACTTTTGGCGGATTGTTTTATTTCTATTTTGTTGCATTTCAGTCGGAGCTTCAAGTGTCGAAATGAAAATAGGTGACTTACGCGACCAACAAAATAACCCAGTTTGAAAGTAGGTTACTTCGCTTAGGATGCCGAAAATGTATACACAACGGACGTATTTTATAACACAGTATTTTCATTTCGTTTTGCCGACGACTGTTAACTGCTGGGCTGTCTATTTCCAGAAAAACACGAATGGAATTGAAACACATGAAAAAAAGCTTTAGTGATGACAAGAAAAGCTTTGTACAGGACACAAGTGTGCATGTGGACGATCTTGAAAAAGGGTCCTCCTAAACACCAGAATGACACGAAATGACGCGGAATGACACCGGAATTCCATAAAAATGATGCGGAATGACATTTCTTTTACAAAATACTCGACCCCAGAATGTATTTCATTTATTAACTAACAAAGTACCTCCCAAGCAACCTTCTTACATCTGGTCCTGTTCACACTTTCAGACTTAGGAAATTATTAGCTTAGTCGACTTTGGTGAAAGGCAACCACAGGAGGGTGCTGGGGGATTGGTACGAAGAAGAGGGGAGGGGTCATGAAGGAGAGGGTAGCAGTGGGGGATTTTCAGTCAATAATTACTTTGTGATTTTTTAACCTGGCATGGATGCATCATAGACAACTGGACCTGGATTATTTGGACGTTAATGGAGGACCACAAATTTAAAGTATGAAGGGGCGGCGGGGGTGGAACATGAATATTCTTAATTTTCCCCACTTGCCTATGAAGTCTCCATACATGACTCTGCAGTCTCCCTATTTTTTCTGGAGGGAGACTTGAAGTCTCCCTAAAATTCCCCCCTAAGCTGGTCCCTGATGCTTTGTTGCAACATATAAAACGTGCTATGCTCACAGCTAGTTTCATATGGAGGCAGTCTCTTCAGGCAATACCTTCTATACCATCACCAACTGATTGGGGCTGGCAGTGGAATGAAAGAACAAATTTGTGGGTGCCATATTGGACAGATATGCCAGATGCCAGTCACGGTTGCTTGATGTTATTGCATTGTGGCTGTTTAGTCGCTTGCAAGGGTAATTGCAAGTGCAGTCGAGCCGTCATTCGCTGCAGCCCACTGTGCAAATGTGCGGGAGGTTGCACAAATAGTGATCAGTAGTGTGTGGCTGTCTGAACAGTGTCTAAGATTTCCTTCCCGCTGGAATGAAATCCTAAACACCGCTCAGACAGCTACACTTAGTGATCAGGGCATGTATGTTCCCTGTATTCAAACTGGAACGTTTCTCAGGAGAATAACGTTATAAGGTGTTGGATCATCACATTGATTTAATTTCGAAATAATAACGTAAGACGTGACATATGCCAAATTCTTGAAGCTTGGATACAGTACTTTGAAAATATGACCCATATCTAAGTGTCAAAGAGTTGATCCAATTTTAACAGAGAATAGCAATTTTGAATATTTTCACGGCAGATTCAGGCCACTACCATATTTTGTGCCAGCACGAAACTGCGATTAGGGAATGAAGATTACACGGAGTAGTTGGAATCTTCAGTATTGAATAACGTGGAGGCCTGAATTTGGACTCTTAATTCTTTAGCCAACACAACATTAAAAAAGGTACTAAATCTCATCGTTTTTTGAAACATTTCCAAGAATTCCATATAAATATGGATATTATTGGAACTGGCTCATTGAGCCAGTTCCAATGATATCCACATTTATATGGTTTTCCTGAAAATGTATGGTCAATTTATAGAGAAATATCCCAGATATTTCAGATTGTGTGAGCTTTAGTAAAATATAAACCATATAAATACGGATATCATTGGAACTGGCTCATTGAGCCAGTTCCGATAATACCCATATTTGTAAAGTTTATTTATAGAGAAATTCCAAATATATTTCAGGTTGTTTAAGCTTTAGTTAGGCTAATACTCTGGACGTTTTTAGGCCTTCTGCAATATTGAATAACATGGGGGTCACGAATTTGGTTGAAAAAGTACTAAATCTTATAATTTTGAAATTTTCAAGAATTCCATATAAATATGGATATGATTGGAACTGGCTCATTGAGCGAGTTCCAATCATATCCATATTTATATAGTTTTCTTGAAATGTCTGGTTAATTTAGAGAGACATTTTACGGATATTCCAGACTGCATGAGCTTTAGTATAACCAATTAAACCATATAAATATGGATATTGTTGGAAATGGCTCATTGAGCCAGTTCCAATGATGCACAATGTATTGTTTATTTATAGAGAAATTTCCAACATATTTCAGATTGTGCAAGCTTCAGTTACGCTAATATTTTTACCATTTTTTCCGTTTTGTTACTTGAAGGGTTAACTCATGCATTGTGTGTCCATTGCTATCGTTCATATTTTTGGTCACATTTTCATGAAAATGACATTGAAAAGGAAAATTCAATCTTGTAACTGATCTTAAAATACAGAAGTAACATATAAAATGTATTTCCCATAACAAAACAACACAAAGAAATAACTATTTTATAATTTTTTGTGTCAAAAGGGCCCAAATATGAAATGACGTTTTTTCATTGGCGGCCATTTTGAATTTTTGCATTTCAAGGTCACCAGAGGTCAATGCCACTTTGTTTGCAGTGGTTTTTAAAAACTCACTGCCCATACCTATCACCATGCAAAATTTAAAAAACTTGTCACTAAATGCACGATTCCACCAAAATTTAACTAATTCCTCCCCCGCTATGGACCTGTACCCTTTGATGGTAACAGGCTGGAGACCCCGAGAATCAAACAGATATACCAGAAACTCCGCAATCTGTGAAATCAAAGGATTGGCATAATCATCACAGTGATCGGCACACCATCGACAGAAGACCTTCCACTTAGCTGCATATGCTAAATCAGTGGAGTGCCTCCTTGAAGAAGAAATGCACTCCAATGCTCGTCTCGAAAAAACCTCTATGGAGGAGACAGGACCTGACAAAAGATATGCGTGAAGGCACAATGAAGTCGGGTTGACGTGAAACCTCCTCGGGTGACCTTGGCAAAGAAGGTCGTGACTTAGAGGGAGACGTGCCGGAACCGCCACCTACAGAGAGAGGAGCTGATTGATCCACACCCACTGAAGTGACAGGGGAGCGATCAGAATGATTCGACAACTGGAGGTTCATATCTTGGCTAGAACCTCAGGCAGAATCGGAACCAGCAGGAAGGCGTAACCAACAAGACCATTCCAATCGAGTGACAGAAAGCGGCGAAAGCCAGAGGATCTGGGCACGGGTACACGAAAGTGTCCACCTGATGGTTCCAACGAGTCGCAAAGAGATCGATGTGGGGACGACCCCAGAGATCGCAAAGCGACTGGAACACCACCCTGTGGAGCATCCACTCCGTGGAAATGACCCTGCCCTGTCGGGACAGGGAGTCAGCTATGACGTTCAGATGACCAGGAATGTGACAAACCACCAATCCGGCGCTGACATCCTCAGCGAGCAGTAGAAGATCCTGAGCCAATTCAAACATGGGAACCGAGTGCATGCTGCCCTGGTTCCGAATGTAAGCAACCACTGTCGAATTGTCGAAGAACAGAAGGAAGTTTTCCACTGCCGAAAACTCAGAAGAAGAGCAAGAAGCTCCTTCTGGTTGATGTGAAGAGCTGCTTGATCCTGGTCCCATGCCCCATGAAGGGAAAGACCTAGAGGATCCAACATCGCACCCCATCCGAGATCGCTGGCATCTACCATCAGAACACGGTCAGACGTGGGTAAGTCCAATGGAACCCCCTGCATAATCCACTGAACATCGGTCCAGGGGAGAAGGTGATGAGGAAGAGACTCTGGTAACTGAAGCACCAGATCCAGAGGATCGGCATTTGGCCTTCAACGGCCGAATGGGGAGGTCTGACATGCAGCCGACCTAGAGGAATGAGATCCGTCACCAAACCGCAGAGACCGAGCAGTCGGAGAATACTCCGAACTGTCGCGGACGTGGACTGGGACAGAGTCAGGGCAAAAGCTGAGAGACTCACAGCCCTTGACCGGGGAACTGCCACCGTATTCAGCTGAGTACAGAAGTCCATCCCCAGATGACAAAACGACTGAGAAGGGACCAGGTCTGATTTCTCATCGTTGACTCTGAATTCTAGCATCGACATCTGACTCCAGAAAGGCAGCATTGGAATGCCTCTGGAGGATATCGTCTAGATATGCCGAAGTAGTCACCCTGGAGTGTGTGCAATGGAAGGCTATCACATGCGACATCAGTCGGGTGAAGGCCCAAGGAGCCAGGTTGAGGCCAAAAGGCATGGCCTTGAACTGGTAAACTCGCCCCAGAAAAGCGAACCTGAGATACTTTCGCGATGTACGATGAATTGGAATGTGAAAGTAAGCGTCAGTGCTGGAAGCAAAATCTCCCTGGTGAATGGACCGGCGAACCGACCTGAAAGTCTCCATGCTGAACTTGGGAGCGATGTTACACTGGTTCAGGATACTCAGATCGATAACCGGTCGGCGTCGGCCATCCTTCTTCGGCACCAAGAACAGGCAGGAATAAAAAGCCACTGAATGAATGTTCTTGATGACCTTGAAAAAAGTGTCAACCCTGCTGAAGAATGAAGCCTTCATAGCCTTGGAACTCAGCTTAGAGTCCAAAGCTGTAAATGCTTCAACCACCTGTACCAACTGGCACGGTTGAAGGCACCCAGAAGCAGGTTGCTCCACAGGATGTTGGCACGTGACTGATGATCGCGGCCTGGCTGACACTGTCGGCTGGTTTGACTGTTTGAGATCTGGAAGGAACCCAAACACAAAGTCAAGAGCTGCCCCAAGTCAGAAGACTGTTGGCTCTCGACGTCAGGTATGTCAGACTCATCCTCTGAGTCGGAAGACACATAGCCCATCATGGGCAAACCAGGCGATGCCTCCAATGGTGTAGGCACACCTGAGGGATCAGAAAGCAGCCTGCTTCCAATCCCGGGAGGTGGCGCCGCAGGGAGCGCCTGGAAACCACTAGTAGCCTTGCTGGAAGCAACGGGAAGGCTCTTGGAAAGAACCTGAGTGAGCAAGGAGAGGGCCTCCCTAAGCTCACAGCCCGTGTCGGCCGGTTCGACGTGGGAATGAACCGGCAAAGTGGCTTCACTCCTGACCCTTTTAACCAGCGAAGGGTCACGATCCTCAAATACACCCGACACAGGGCGACGGGTGGCAGCCAAAACATCTGAAGACATAATTTATGCGTATAGGGGTATGACATACCCCAAGGATCTACAGAGCGGGAACTCAGGAGAGTCACCGCGGACCTCTGAGGGACAGAAGGTCCAGGCTGCACAAAAGGCGTTGGTCCCGCAGAACTGGCCATGGGGCCAGAGTGTGTGGACGGAAACGCCACAGAGTTCATGGTGGCCCCACCATGAACATCCAAATCCAATGAGAAAACTGCGGTGCTTGATGGCTCGTAGACCACAGCAGAGGGTTCGGCCGGCAGCCTCTTTCGACTTCGCCAAGTTGAAGTCAGGGAAGGCTGAGGCCAATACCCCACGTCCACACTACCAGATATCTCTGCAGACCCCTGCAGGGATAAAACTGCTGTGCTCGACGGGTGAGAGGCCACAGCAGAGGGTTCGGTCGGCAGCCCCTTCCGACTTTGCCGAGTTGAAGCCATGGAAGGCTGAGGCCGATACCCCATGTCCACACTACCTGATATCGCTGCAGATCCCTGCAGGGATAAGCTGAGGCCGGCTGAAACGGTGACCGATGATGTTGCAGACAGAACAGCAGTAGCAGCAGATACGACGGGAGCTGTTGAAACTGGTGGAAAAGGGGAGAGAGCAACCGAGCTCGGCTCCAAAGGAGGAGGCACAACCCTAGTAACAGCCTCAGATGTCGACTGGAGAGGGACCATAGTCCCGGAATCAGGCATCTCTTCACCAGACAACTCAACAGCTCCTGCAGTATCCACCACAGAAAAGACTGCACATCCCCCATGGAGGGTGTATAACTCTCACCAGATGTGGTCGTGTTGGGAGGAAGTGAACTACAATGTTCCCCCTCCCTTCCTCCCCCATCACAGGTGCGGGAGGAACGGCCATGAGAACGCATCACAAGCTCTGACAGGGACCCAAAAAAACAGAAATTCTGCCCTCAACAGAGAGGAGAAATCCTGTCCATACAGACCCCATTGACACCTAATTCCAATAATAATAATAATATCCAAAAGGATAACATAAATTTATCAACCGAAACATTTTATGTCCGAACCACACGGTACGCGAAAGTCGTGCGCGAACACGGAGAATATATAAAATACAATGAAAATGTGGTTGAAAATAATAACGAGAATATATAAAACACAGTCCTGCTATTATACGATCCTCAGATCCATAATTCCAGTCACAGGTAACCATTATCAATGAGTTGAATTATCACTGTTTCTTAATGCAAAGATGGACATCTCGCCACATGGGTGGATGAAAAAAGAATGAGTCATTAGCTACGTGTCTGCGCACTGGACCGGAAGTTGTGGATTTGTACTAAGAGAAGAGCGTCCCCTACTGGGTGTGCGCCGGTGGCACTCGACCCAGTTTTGGCTTATTTTTTCTTGGTGCTTTTGCACCACTTTTCTTTCCCAAATCGCTTGGGAAATATCAAAATTGAGAGTATATTTTCCGAGTTAGGGACTTCCACTGTAGTGCAAGCCTGTAGTAAACAATTGTAAGGTAGGTTGATAAGAAATTGTCCAAAGTCAGAATTAAGCCTTTAAAGGTTATATTTTACCTTAGTTTTGTTTGCACTAGCAATGACTGCAGTGATAATAAAGAAAGGGGGAATTACTGAATATCCTTACGTGTATTTAGAAATGGCTGTTATTCCTATAATAATTCCTGTTATTTGAACAATGCTTGTATAACTGGATTTCACAGATAAATCATGAACACTTGACACCTGGTATCTGAAAAGTAAAATGTTTCTATTACTTTTTGTGATCTTACAAAAACTAATCAAATGGACATTCAAGGACCTTTGGGGGTTGAATTCGAGGATTTTCAAGGATCTTTTGTGATGGGTATGTGTTGGAGTCTTTGGTGAAAAAAAACAACAATCAAAAATGCTTTATATTTTGACACCCACTTCGTCGTTTTGTCCATTTTCAAGCACAAGAGCAAACAAGCCACTTCCCCATGCTCCCAACCATCCACCCCCAAGTCATGAAAAATCTACACCAGTGGGGAAAAGTGCTTATTGAGCAAAGAATATGTTCAGATATTTTGAGTGTAGCATCCACCATGACTGAACACACTGATAACTATTCAACGATGAGGTTTACTAAGGAACAGTTCTTAATCATGCTATGGGGAGTTCAATGGCAATCACATCCAATGACCATGGGCCTGGCATTGGATTAGATATAAGGGGCCAAGAAGCAGCTGCCCCATCCTCCACCACTAACAACTATTTTATGAGAAATTCTGAGTTCCATGAAATTTTATTCTTACATAAATTATGGTCCTGCCATGTTGAAAATACAGCAATAGCCACTTTGAATTAAGGAGAAAAAAAGAGAGTAGTGAGTAAGGCTTCCATGATTATTATACACACATAACTCTGAATGGCATATATATATATATATTACTCTGACTAACAACAAACAGAGTTGTATTTCTGAATAAAACATAAATTGATTGACACATTACTTACAAATTTGTAACTGAAGGTAAATTTTCAAACTTCAGCTCTGCCGAAACTTGAGACAGATTAATTTCTTTATGTAGAAGAGAAAGACTGGTAATAATTTCAAACAACACCTGAAAGAAAAATATACCATAGGAAGATAAAGAATCATTTTTCTGATCGTGCTTCTCCCCAAAAAACTATAGATATTAAGAAAGCGATACAAGTATGAAATCAAGTTTAGCCTCTCATATACCTACATTAGAGGAGTTCCACCCCAGATGTTAATAATGGGTCCTATTTTACCAGTAAAACAGAACTTGTTTACAACAGTAAAGTAGTCCTGCTCCACTCTAGAGTTCTCATGGGGAACATCAACTCATCCATTATCCAATTAAATAACAAAGATTAAGAAGAAGAATGTGCACAATCAACTGCTCACCAACATCCTTTTTTAAATACAGTTACTTAAGAAACTCCACTTATTGAAGGGGTACATGATGAGAGAGAAATTGAAAAAATTATACTTCATCACCAAAATAAAGAACAAGTTGAGGTAAACACAAATTCTTCTAACTGTAAAATGATAACATTGAAGGTACAACAATGGGCATAGAAGATATGCCAAGTAAGTTCCGCTATGTTGTTATGGTATTTAATAACTCACAACAACAACATAAAAGCATGGGGCCAAATTTAAAACAGCTGACCCATCCACAAATTCTTACGGAACTGGGCACAGACATACTCAATGCTAATGGGAGGAAACTCTGTGAGTTTACAAATGAACTGGGCCTGAAGATTTTGAATATGGACACAAAGTGTAAGGGTAAATGGACGTGGGAAAGGAATGATAGAAAGACAATAATCGACTATGTACTCACTACCCAGAGCTTTAGAGAGGCCCGGAGATTTTGAATAGGGACACAAAGTGTAAGTGTAAATGGATGTGGGAAAGGAACGATAGAAAGACAAGAATCGACTATGTACTCACTAACCCAGAGCTATATGTATATGAGGAGGCAAGAACAAAGGTTAATATAATCAAGGACAAAAATAGGAAAGTGTAGAATTGAAATCTCATTAAAGCAATAAGAAAAACAGAGGGGTTGGGGGGCTCAAGTTCCAATATATTCTGGAAATGAAGAAATAAAACTAACAAAGGCAGAATCACATAGAGTATTAAGGTGGATGGGAAAAGTACTGATGACTGGGACAGTAGAGCAGTAGAAATGATCAAGCATTGGCAGAGGGTAAATGACAGAAGGTGGGGAGGGGGGGGGGGGGAGTGTCCCTCCAGAATGTATGATGGAGAATGTAGAAAATTTATCTAACTTAGTATGCAGGGAAATTGGGGTGGGGGGAAGTACAAAATGCAGTCACCAAGTTAAAGAAAGGCAAAGCATCAGGAACTGATAAAGTTCTTGGGTTTTTAAAAAGAGGAAGGGATCCATTATATGAACATCTTACAGCACTATTTAACATGGCAATCAAAAAGCATGAGGTCCCAACAGAGTGGAAGGAAGGTAGGGTAACATTCATACATAAAAAAGGAGAGAGGGAAGTTTTAGATAATTGCAGAGGGATATCTGTTAGCAGCAATATTGGGAAGGTATTCTGCAAGGTTCTCTATGGAAGGCTTGTGGAAATTGTCGAAGAAAGAGGGTTCCTGAGGGAAAACCAGAATGGGTCCCGGAAAGGAAGACGAGTCACTGACAACTGGTTTACACTATCACAATTGATAGGATCAACAAAAGTCAATAAGAACTAGAGGTGTGACTGTCCCAAATGGACCTGTCGATACCCCCCGCTGCCATATTCTAAGAGACAAAAAGGGGCACAACCCTGGCAAAAAAATTCTGATCAAAACTATAATTGCAGGTGCACAGGATCCCATGGTAGTGAACACCTATACCAAATTTAAAAGGAATTTAAAAGGAATTGACCCATAAACATCTGAGAAAATCTCTGGACAAAATTCAGACATTCTAAGACAAAAAGGGACATAACTCTGACAAAAAATATCCGATCGAAACTATAATCGCAGATGCACATGTTCGCATGGTAGTAAACAACCATACCAAGTTTTAAAGGAATCAACCCATAAACATCTGAGAAAATCTCTGGACAAAATTCTAGGCTTGCTTTTTTAAGTCAAAATGGGACATAATTCTGGTAAAAATAATTTGACCGGAACTATAATCGCAGGAAAACAGGTTCTTATGGTGGTGAATATTCATACCGAGTTTCGAGTAGATTGGTCCATAAACATCTGAGAAAATCTCTGGACAAAATTATGTCTATGGATGGACAGACAGATGGATGGGCTGACAGACGGGTGGAAAAATTGATCATTTTAATTCGTTCGGACAACGGTTGAAACCTCGTTTTTATTTTTTTTTAATTTCAGGATGTATAGACATGGTTACATCCCCCACCATAATGCTTGATAGAAACTAATGCTAACCTCAACCCTGAACTGACCCTAACCCTTAATATAAACCCTGAAAATTCACCACTTGCCTCATAAGCCTCAAAATTTAAGACACGAAGCTCATAATATTTTCAATTAAGTTCATAATACGTCCTTAAGCTCATAATACCTGTCCGGACAAAAAAAAACCTTGTAACACCGGTATTATAGCACTGACAGACAGACGGATGGATGGAGGGATGGATGGATGGATGAACGAACAAACGGACAGACAAGGTGATTCCAGTATATCCCCCACAACTTGTTGCTGGGGATATAAAAAGATGTTTATGGCCTTTCTTGATGTGAAAAAAAGCATATGACGGACAGATAAGGTGATTCCAGTATATCCCCCACAACTTGTTGCTGGGGATATAAAAAGATGTTTATGGCCTTTCTTGATGTGAAAAAAAGCATATGACTGAGTATGGAGGGAAGGTATGTGGTGGAAACTTGAGGGCCCTGGATTCGGAAGAAGTTTTGTTGGAATCATGAAAGCTCTGTACAAAGATGTGCAGAGTGTAATTAACCTGGGAAACATTACAACTAAGAGAGTCCCAATAGAGATAGGCTTCAAGCAGGGGTGCATCTTGTCACTGATTTTGTTTGCATTGTACATAAAAGATTTAGGAGAAGAGTTGATTGCAAGTGCAGAGGGGTAAAAGTCAGAGAGACAAAAATCCCAGGGCTTTTCTTTGCTGATGACATGGTTTTATTAGCCAAGTGTGAAGAGGGACTACAACAACTGTTAACAATAGTAGGAAAGTACTGGGATGACTGGTGCCTTGAACTTAACGAAAACAAAAGCAAGGTAACACCTGTGGACCATAGGGTAGATGAGTCTCAAAGGTGGAGGGTGGGTAAATTCTCTATTGGTGAGGTGGAAAGCATGGATATAACAGTTGGAGAAATGGGCAAATAGGAATACTTAGGGGTGAATCTATGTGTTACAGGTAGAGGCATATACAGAAAGCACACAGAAAAACCTAAAACAAAAGGGAAAAGAATACTCAATCAGTTAAAACTTCTTCAAAGAAATAGCTTTAACAAGGTGTTCATTGGAAAAACTATTTGGGAGAGGGTGGGATTACCAAGTATAACATATGGAGCAGATGTGATCCCTCTAAACCAAATGGTAGTGAGGAATTTGGAGATTCTACAAAATGATGTTGGTCAGTGGATAACCGGATCAATTAATGCAGCAGCATTGGAAGCAGTCAGAGGAGAACTCAGGTGTATGCCTGATAGAATAGACATGGGAAAATTATGCTACCTAAATTACCTGGAAAATCTCCCAAACAGCAGATGGTGTAAAACGATGTTTAACCATGTATGGAACTGTAACCTTCAAACAGAATGGATAAAGCAGGCAAGGGGGCAAATGGAGAACTACTCTATAGTAGGGCTGGGCGATATTTCAATATACCGGTAAATACCGGTATTGAAATCGGTACCGGTAAAATATCGTCTATTTTTTGGCAATACCGGTATATCGTTTGTAACGATATTGGTTTGGGTCACATGATAATAAAATTTCAACATGTGTTTTTTGGTAAAATCGCACAGAAAGTTGCTTTGAAAATACAGGAAGTTTATCTTTCCTCATTTCGTGAACAAATGATAAACAGCGAGAGATGACGAGAGTAACGTTCTATCTCGTTTATCGTCACCTACATGCAAGCATTCATGGAGAAATTATGAAATAAAAATTTAATACTTGTTTGCTAAATTTGTTTGATTATTTTTAATTAGTGAATAATTAAAGTAGCATACATCACACAAATAGTTTGTTGTTACACGGAAAACACACCCGACTGTCAAGCTGTAAAAACACGGTCACCTGCTGTTGGTTGCATTTGTTTGAACTGTAATCAGCAAGCCATACTTGTCGCTTAATTCGTTGTCAGCAATCTGACACAAAAATGTTTCAAATCACACATATTCACAATTGCGAAATCTGCAACAATTTTTGTCAAATATGACAGAGGTGTGATGCCATCACTGGGAGAAAACATTGTCGGCTGGTGATTGACACCTGCAGACTATCATGAAAGTGAAGGGTGATCACGTCTTGGAGGTGTGCTTAATATCAACAGACCGACTGGCCTGACATGTGACAGATGATATTTGATACTGTCATCTGAGGAAGTTCACTGCTGGAAGATAAGAGAAGGGGAGGAGCTGCTACTGGTTCTTTGTGAAACCAGGCCCTCGGAATTCCATCAACTGAACACCCGTTGTTTTGATAAAAAGTTTTGTTTGTCACTGTTTTCATGAAGCCACACATATGCAATTAACACAATGTGACAATTGACTGGCTCAGTAATTAAACGCTTATCAGTCAAGAGAGGCTGGCCATGTTTTTACGGGAATTAAATTGACAAAGACTAATTTACTTGTATCCCAGATTCAGATGAAAGCCAGTAAACCCATGATAATTTTATGGCTTATTTTCATATTAAACAATAGGTTCAATAACTTTGTAGACATGGATTATTATGGTCTTCCATTCAAATCACTCATTTTCCCAGAGCAGTAAGTGATACTTCTATCTTTTGCTCCAAAAATATATTTTTTATTCATAATATCCCTTGCATTTAATATGTTTCACTTTAATATGTGTTTCACACACTGCTGCACGATATACCGGTATATCGCGATATTTTTTCTGATATCATTACCGGTATTCAGATTTCCATATCGCCCAGCCCTACTCTATAGAGACTGAAGATCTGGAAGATTGACTGCAGCAGGGAAGGAGCTTTATAAGGGATTGTAATAGAAACTGTGGAGCAGAAATTAGGACCAAGAGTTCTTTAGACGGGTTATATAAAAAAGATGAGCCAGCTTTTGAAGAGCACCTGGATGAATTTTTTTTTTTTTTTTTTTTGGGGGGGGGGGGGTGGTCATTGCTGTTCAAAGTGAGAGCCAAGTTACTGGAATTGAGGGAGAGAATTTGTAAAGAGGAGGAAAGAGTGTGCCAAATGTGTAACTTAGGTTAACAGAGACCCTGAAACATTTCATTTTAGAATGCTCCAAATATTTGCCTAGTAGAACGAGACCCCTTGGGAAACTAATGGAAAAATGAGATGGAAACATGAAGGAAAATTGCATGAGGAATGACATGAGGAAAAGGGTCAATTTCATAGTTTGGGAGATCGAGAAGGTGCCAATGGGGGGAATTATGAAACAGTTTTTGATTAGGAGGGAGAGTGGGGAGCCACTGGGTTAATGTAGACCTCGACAAATCAGCGGAGGGGTGAAGATTTATTATTATAATAATTTTTAAAATACCGAAACTCAGTATCGAAAATTTAATACTGTGAAGGCCTAGGGAAACTAATGGAAAAATGGGATGGAAACATGAAGGATAATTGGACGAGGTATGACATGCGGAAAAGGGTAAATTTTACAGTTGGGGAGATTGAGAAGGGGGGTACTTATAAAACAGTTTTTGACTGAATGTTGGGAGATTAGGAGGGAGAGTGGGACAGAATACCATGGCAGGGCACTGGGTTAATGTAGGCCTCCTCATTAGAGGACTGTGACAAATCAGTGGAAAGTCGAAGATTTATTATTATTAGAAACAACCTAAATACAAGCTCTTAACAAAATTTCATGCATACTTTGACACTATGCCGACAGAGAAGCCATGGCATTAATCATACACAAAATAAAACTTGATCAAATTTATCACATTCAGAAGTTTCAGGAAAACAGGTTTAATGATGGATGCCTCTAATTTGTAGAACCAAACAGTGATACAGGTCAACAATATTTTTCATCAAAAAACTGATTGACTGTTTGGGAGAACAGCAGAAAAAATATGATTAACACTGATATACAAACCTAAACTGAAATCAAAAACTTACACTAAGAAACAGATCAGGTCCAGATTAAACACAAATAACTTGAAAAACATCATAGATAAAAATAATGTCTGGAACAGAGTTCATTTCAACACAAATGAAATCAATAAATATATAATTGAAATGCTCATACTAAATCATCAATATCTAGAATAAAGTCAAACTGAAGGCACCTTTTTGTAACCAAAACTGAAGTCTGAGCTCCCATTAACTGGTTGAGGGCTAGATTATTTTTGGTTGTCTGAATTTGTTCATTAAAACTTGTTTTATTGCAAATTATTGGAGTGCCAGCAGGCATTCTCCAATAATTTTTAATAGAACAAATTTGTATAAACAAATTATTATTTGCATTTGACTGAATATAGAACACATGCAAGGAAAATGTTGGCTTTTTTACTGGTACCCTCATTTTTCTGAAAGTCCTGATAGTGGCTTCTAGCACTCAACCAGTTAAGAAATTCTGACATCAGTAGTATATGCAAAATAAAGTTAATAACTTTTTTTTCATGATCCTCAAGTTTCAACAAAATAGTGAGAAAGAAAAAACATAACCTTCTCTATATTAACCTCACTTTCAGAAAAATCATTCTTTTAGCATATTGAAATAGACTAAATTTAAGACTAAATTTAAAACCAAATCAAAGTAATTACATTTTAAAAGAAATGGTTGGAAAGACGAAAATGGTTGCTTGGAACAGAATTGAAGACTTAAACATGTGAAAAAATTGAAATGTACTGGTAACTGAAACTTTCATGCTAAAACATAAAAAATCTACCACAAATTTTAGCTATGTGCTAATTTTTACAAAGAGGAATTTACTAAATTTGAGCTACAACTAATCTACATTAGATTTACCACAAATAAGAGTCAACATTTGTCTGTTCAATGTTGAACAACCTACAACAATACCATATACAATAAAAAAGAACTTTAACTTGCACAAATCACATTCAGTTAATTTGAATCTCAGCTGGATGGAATATCATAAACTCATAAATTGATTAAGTTGTTCACACAATGTAAGTGTAACATCGAATAAGAGTAGTGAATACTGCCTGAAACATCACTGAAACCTGAACAAGTGTAATACTTATTCCACATCAAAGTAGTCCACAACAAATTTTAGTTAAACACAATTTCCTACAAAAACAAACAGACTAAGTATGAGATCCATCAAAAAAGAATACTGAACATTAGATACATGTGTGGATAACCTACATCACATTTCAAAGGAAAATATTGACATGGCAAACACAATTTTTCAAATATTTCTTGCAGTTTATTTTTGGCCCCAACACCTCTGTGAATGATTGTATCCATTTCAAGAGTGAAAGTTGTGCTAAGATGTACTAATGCAATCTTTCTTTTCTGTCAAAGGTTGTGAAGAGAGTTTAGCTGGTCTGCTTTGACCTCACTTGGACTCCTCAAGTCTTTCTGAAGCATTCCAGGCAGCTAACAAACCATGCTGTAGCACTGAGACTGAACACTGAGACTGCATTTTCAAGAGTGCAGAATGATTTATTGTTAGCTATGGATAAATAGATGCTATCATGCCTCTTGCTTCAGAGCTGTATTTGACACTATTGATCACCCCACCCTCATCAGGCATCTGGAAAATAGAACTGGTATCAAAGGCACTGCTCTTCAGTGGTTTTACTCATATCTATAGGGTCATACTGTGTGATGTATTTAGATGTATTAGCCTCAAAAATGTTTTCAAGGAAATTGAGGTTTTCAAGGAAATGACATGGATCTCAGGGAAAAGTTTGTGTGTGGGAAAATACTATATACAACCAGTGGACTACCACAGGAATACTCTCAAAGAGGAATCTCATCCCTAGAGATACCACAAAACTGTTCATATTGCTCATAGATGTATTTCAAAGTCAAAATATGTAGATTTTTTCATTTTGGAGTTATGATACTATTTATTTCAGCTGGTTCTGTGTCCTGACTAGCTGTTTGTTTAAACTGTTTTCTATTCACAAGCATTGGAATCACAACACTACTAAAGTTTTTCCCAATTCCCTCCACCCCCACCCCCTCCCCCTACACCCCAAAGAAAAGGTTTTAATTTGTATTTGCTTGCACTTCTATAATCAATTCATGGCTGCTGTGTGCTGAGGCAGTATTTGAACAAAAGGGAATTTTTTTAATTTTGGGAAGAAATTAAACTTCCTTAAGTGTTCAGAAATTTCAATTGTACGATTTTTAAAACCTTCTTGTAGTTCTCCTACAATCACTTCATGGCTGCTGAACAGCCAAAATGATTTGAGGGAAATAGATAAATAGAATCCTAACTAGTATAAATTATTGAACAGAGGATCTCTTGAAAAATGTAAAGGGACATAAAAAGAATTTCTCTGTAGATCCTATCGCATTTAATTTTGTTGAAAAAATAATTATAAAAATATAAACAAGAGGCTCCAGGGTGGGTGGCTGGGGGCAGGCACTCACCTGAAAAAGTTGCTTAAAGAAGGATTTATGGAGCTCAAATATGAATCCGGGGACTTGATTTAAACAAACTTGAAGTTGAGCTTCTCTTTGCGGTGTTGTATACCAAAAGATTCTTAATGGAGGTTCTCAAGAAGAAAATTTTAAAGAATATTCTTCTTTTGCACAAAGTTAAAACTTGGGCTCCCATATGGAGCCCGAATACTAATCCAGGTGTATGTGTGAGCAAACTTGAAAATGATCCCCCTAAGGATGTTCTACACCAAATATCAAAAGATTCTGACTTGTGGTTTTAGAGAAGATTTTTCAAGAACATTCCCAAAATTGCACTAAGTTAAAATTGGGGCTCTCATAGAGAACCCAAATAATAACCCAGGAACTTGATTTGAACAAATTGAATCTAACCCCTCTAAGGGTGCTGTATACCAAATATCAAAAGATTTTGACTTGTGGGTATGAAGAAGATTATTCCTCATTTTGGACTAAGTTAAAGTTCAGACTCCAATAGGGAGCCCAAATATTAACCCAGGGACTTGATGTTAATATATCTGACTTCCCTTCGGATGGTGTATACCATATATCAAAAGATTGTGACTGGGGGTTCTGGAGAAGATTTTTAAACAACATTCCTCATATTGCACCAAGTTAAAATTCGGCTCCAAATACAAACCCAGTTGATTTAAACAAACTTAAATCTGTCCCCCATAAGGATGCTGTTTACCAAATATCAGAAGAGTCCAGCTGGTGGACAAAAGACAAAGATTTTTAAAGACTAATCCTCATTGAACTTTAGACTGAGCTGCTTGCATAGAAATCCCAAATATCAACCCAAGTACTTGATTTGAACAATCTTGGTTTTGTCCTCCCTAAGGTTGCCGTATACCAATTATCAAACAATTCTGACAGGTGAATCTGAAGAAGATTTTTAAAGATTATTCCTCATATTGCACTTATTCCTCATATTGCACTAAGTTAAAATTTGGGCTCCCATACGAAACCTAAAAAATTAACCGTTGGACTTGCTTTAAACAAAGTTGAATCCGACCCCTCTAAGGATGCTGTACACCAAATATCAAAAGATTCTTCCAGGTGGTTCTGGAGAAGAAAATTTTTAAAGACTATTCACCATATGGCATTAAGTTAAAAATTGGGCTCCCATAGGGAGCCCAAATATCAACTCAGGGACCTACCAAATATTGAAAGATTCTGACTGGTGGATCTGAAGAAGATTTTTAAAAATTATTTGAAAAAAAATTATTAGACTTGATTTAAACAACCTTGAATCTGACCCCCGTAATGAATGTGACCCCAGTAATGATGTTGTATGCCATACCAAATATTAAAAAATTCTGAATGGTGGTTCTGGAGAAGATTTTTAACGGTTATTTCTCATATTGCACCAAGTTAAAGTTTGGGCTACTGTATGCAGTCCAAATATAAACGTGGGGATTTACAAACTTGTCTCTGACACCTCCAAAAGTTACAAAAGACTGGTATAACATCAAAGACATGGCCCTCTGGTTGCAGGCAGTTTTGTCCTTGAAGTCTATCTTTCACGGTGTAATTCAATCAATACTTGTTATTTGTTGACTAACTGAGAGATTGCATCCCAGCTGCTGTCCAGTTTCCAAAAAAGGTGTTCTGGCATTTTTCATTCCAGTAATCAGCAACCTAGAGTTTATGACACATCATTCAAAGTGTTGTGTTGTGTTTAAAAGATTCAACCAGACTCAAGAAATAGTAAGCCAATGCCAATGCTTCAAATCTGATATTATGTTGAAGATCCAAATTTAATTTGGCACATATGCATGTCCAAGGTGTACGAATTCTGAAATGTCCCTTGAAGTTGGAATACAATATCACATCATGTGTGTGAAGGTCCATGTCGACAGATGTATCAATATTATTAGCGAAAATCCCAAAGATAATTTTTCCAAGACAGTTGGATATGGATGGTACATAAATAACTTCAGTGTTTTTAATACCTTTACATTTGTAGTTACTCATTTCAACCAAGCTGAACCTGGGTGAAAAGCTAACAATAAAACATAGGTCAAACTTTGTGCAATATCACCATCCAGACTGTACCAAAAGTGCAAGCTGAGAAGCCTAAGTGGAAACATGAAAACCATATATGATATGTCACGATGTTCTAAATTATGTAACCAAATTTATGAAGGTAAAAATTTTAAATGAAAGACTTTCATTGAAAAAAATGAATAAAGTATGATATAAACACCACATATAATTATTAGATCGAGGTATTTGTGTGCAAAGCACACAATGGTGTATCCCCGCATTTCCTTAGCAACACCTTAGCATAGTTTTAACATTTTGAGTTAAATACCCAAGGAGTCTTTAGAAGAAAACTGATTTTCTAACGATAAAAGTGGTTCCACTGGAACCACATGGGGCCAAATCAAAATTCCGAAACTTTCATGCACAGCTAGTGATGCTACCTGAACACCTTAGCATAGTTTAAAAGTTTAAAATTAAATACCCCAGGAGTCTTTTGATGAAAACAGATTTTCTAATGGTAAAAGTGGTTCCACTGGAACCACTTGGGGCCAAATCAAAATTCAAAAACCTTCATGCACATCTAGAAATGTTACCTGAACACATTAGCATAGTTTAAAGATTCCAATTAAATACCCTAGGAGCCTTTCGATGAAAACTGATTTTGTAACGATAAAAGTGGTTCTACTGGAACCACCTAGGGCCAAATCAAAATTCCGAAACCTTCAAGCACATCTAGAGATGCTACCTGAACACCTTAGCATAGTTTAAAAGTTTTGAATTAAATACCCTAGGAGCCTTTCGAGGAAAATTGATTTTCTAACGATAAAAGTTGTTCCACTGGAACCAGCTGGGGCCAAATCAAAATTCCGAAACCTTCATGCGCAGAGTTGCTACCTGAATATATTAGCATGGTTTAAACGTTTCAAATTAAATACCCTAGGAGCCTTTCAATGAAAACTGATTTCCTAACAATGAAAGTGATTCCACAGGAACCACCTGGGGCCAAATCAAAATTCCGAAACCTTTATGCACATCTAAAGATGTTACCTGAACACATTAGCATAGTTTAAATGTTTCGAATTAAATACCCTAGGAGCCTTTCGATGAAATCTGATTTTCTAACGATAAAAGTGGTTCCACTGGAATCACCTGGGGCCAAATCAAAATTCCAAAACCTTCATGCACATCTAGTGATGCTACCTGAACACCTTAGCATAGTTTAGAAGTTTCGAATTAAATACCTCAGAAGCCTTTCGATGAAAACTGATTTTCTAACGATAAAAGTGGTTCCACTGGAACCACCTGGGGTCAAATCAAAATTCCAAAACCTTCATGCACATCTAGAAATGTTACCTGAACACATTAGCATAGTTTAAACGTTTCGAATTAAATACCCTAGGAGCCTCTCAATGAAAACAGATTTTCCAATGATAAAAGTGGTTCCACTGGAACACCTGGGGGCCAAATCAAAATTCCGAAACCTTCATACACATCTAGAGATGTTACCTGAACACCTTAGCATAGTTTGAAAGTTTCGAATTAAATACCCTAGGAGCCTTTCGATGAAAACTGATTTTCCAATGATAAAAGTGGTTCCACTGTAACCACCTGGGGCCAAATCAAAATTCCAAAACCTTCATGCACATCTAGAGATGTTACCTGAACACCTTAGCATAGTTTAAAATTTTCGAATTAAATACCCTAGGAGCCTTTCGATGAAAACTGATTTTCCAAAAGTAAAAGTGGTTCCACAGGAACCACCTGGGGCCAAATCAAAATTCTGAAACCTTCATGCACATCTAGAGTTGCTACCTGAACACATTAGCATAGTTTAAAAGTTTCGAATTAAATACCTTGGAGCCTTTCGATGAAAACTGATTTCCTAACGATAAAAGTGGTTCCACTGGAACCACCTGGGGCCAAATAAAAATTTCGAAACCTTTATGCACATCTAGAGTTGCTACCTGAACTCCTTAGCATAGTTTTAATGTTTCGAATTAAATACCCTAGGAGCCTTTCGATGAAAACTGATTTTCTAACGATAAAAGTGGTTCTTCTGGAACCACCTGAGGCCAAATCAAAATTTTGAAACCTTCATGCACATCTAGAGATGCTACCTGAACACCTTAGCATAGTTTAAAAGTTTCGAATTAAATACCCTAGGAGCCTTTCGATGAAAACTGATTTTCCAACGATAAAAGTGGTTCCACTGGAACCACCTGGGGCCAAATCAAAATTCCGAAACCTTCATGCACATCTAGAGATGTCACCTGAACACATTAGCATAGTTTAAACGTTTCGAATTAAATAGCCTAGGAGCCTTTCAATGAAAACTGATTTTCTAACGATAAAAGTGGTTCCACTGGAACCACCTGAGGCCAAATCAGAATTCCGAAACCTTTATGCACATCTAGAGATGTTACCTAAACACGTTAGCATAGTTTAAACATTTCGAATTAAATACCCTAGGAGCCTTTCGAAGAAAACTAATTTTCCAATGATAAAAGTGGTTCCACTGGAACGGAACCACCTGGGGCCAAATCAAAATTCTGAAACCTTCATGCACATCTAGAGATGTTACCTGAATACATTAGCATAGTTTAAACATTTTGAATTAAATACCCTAGGAGCCTTTCGATGAAAACTGATTTTCTAACGATAAAAGTGGTTCCACTGGAACCACCTGGGGCAAAATCAAAATTCCGAAACCTTCATGCACATCCAGAGATGTTACCTGAACACATTAGCATAGTCTAAACGTTTCAAATTAAATACCTCAGGAGCCTTTCAATGAAAACTGATTTTCTAATGATAAAAGTGGTTCCACTGGAACCAACTGGGGCCAAATCAAAATTCCAATACCTTCATGCACATCTAGAGATGTTACCTGAACACATTAGCATAGTTTAAATGTTTCGAATTAAATACCCTAGGAGCTTTTCAGGGTGTGACACATGGACGGATGGATGTACGGACGGACGGAGATCACGACTATATCCCCGCATTTTTGAAAATGCCGGGATAATAATACTCCACAACAAGAAATAATTATCCCCTCATTTTCAAAAATGCGGGGATATAGTCATGATCTCCATCCGTACTTCCACCCGTCCATCCATAGGTCACACACCTGCGAAAGGCTCCTAGGGGTTTTAAATCGAAACGTTGAAAGTGTGTTCATATGTTCTGGTAAGGTCTCTAGATGTACATAAAGGTTTGGGATTTTTGAATCGGCCCCATGTAGTACCGATAGTGCCACTTCTGTTGTTTGAGAAACGGTTTCCGGTGAAAGGCTCCTAAGGGTTTCAATTCAAAACGTTGAAAGTACGTTCATATGTTCAGGTAGGGTCTTTAGATGCACATAAAGGTTTCAGATTTTTTATTCTTCCCCATGTGGTGCCCGTAGCGCCACTTTTGTCGTTAGAGAATCGGTTTTCGGCGAAAGGCTCCTAGGAGTTTCAATTCGAAACGTTGAAAGTGTGTTCATATATTCCGGTTGGGTCTCTAGATGTGTATAAGGTTTCAGATTTTTTATTTGACCCCATGTGGTGCACGTAGTGCCACTTTTGTCATTAGAGAATCGGTTTCAGGCAAAAGCTCCTAGAGGTTTTAATTCGAAATGTTGAAACTGTGTTCATATGTTCAGGAAGGGACAGTAGATGTGCGTAAAGGTTTCAGATTTTTTATTCGACAACATGTGGTGGCTGTAGCATCACTTTTGTCGTTAGAGAATAGGTTTCCAGCAAAAGGCTCCTAGGGGTTTTAATTTGAAACGTTGAAACGTTGAAAGTGTGTTCATATGTTCCGGTGGGGTCTCTAGATGTGCATAAAGGTTTCAGATTTTTGATTCGGCCCCATATGGCCCCTGTAGCACCACTTTTGTCGTAACAGAATCGGTTTCCGGCGAAAGGTTCCTAGGGGTTTTTGATTCGAAACATTGAAAGTGTGTTCATATGCTCCGGTAGTCTCTCTAGATACATGTGCATAAAGGCTTCGGATTTTTTTATTCGGCCCCAAGTGGTACCCGTAGCACCACTTTTGTCATTAAAGAATCGGTTTTCGGCAAAAGGCTCCTAAGGGTTTTAATTCGAAACATTGAAAGTATATTCAAATGTTCTGGTAGGGTGTCTAGATGTGCATAAACGTTTCAGATTTTTTATTCACCCCCATGAAGCACTCGTTGCACCACTTTTCGTTAGAGAATCTGTTTCTGGTAAAAGGCTTCTTGGGGTTTTAATTCAAACATTGAATGTGTTTTCACAGAGTCTCTAGATATACATAAACATTTCAGGGTTTTTTTTATTCGTCCTCGTGTAGTGCCTGTAGTGCCACTTTTGTAGTTAGAGAATCGGTTTCCGGCGAAAGGCTCCCGGGGGGTTTAATTCAAAACACTGAAAGTGTGTTCATATGTTCAGTTTGGGTCTCTAGATGTGCATAAAGGTTTGAGATTTTTTATCCTGCCCCCCTGTAGTGCCAGTAGTGCCATTTTTGTCGTTAGAGAATGTGAATTGATTTCTCACCATCGTGATGGCAAACTGAGAATGTGGGGATACACTTTAGTGTGCTTTGCACACAAATGACACTGTTCTAGTTTATATTAAACTAATAGCAATCAGCATAAAAAAAAAATTTTCATAGAGCATAAAAATACTCTCAGAAAAGGTGGCTAACTTTGCCATGTCACAAGAAGAAGAGTTAAATCAGATGCAGATTGTAAATTAAGTTACATTTTGGGAGGTCTTGTCAGCTTTCAAATCTGCCATACCTGTTGAAAAATCTGGGTGCACTTCACAAGTTCATTGAGAAGAAGATTTCCTAAACAAGCTACAAAATAAAAAAAAGAATGATCTTATTTTTCTTGATATAATGTAATGCAATTTAGTAATGTCAAGCCAAAGAATAGTTGAAAAATCCTTTCTCCGAAGAGATCTGTCATCAATTACATTCATCTTACATTTGTCACTGAATCAAGTCATGGTTGAATTAAAGAAGCCAAAGATTAACTTAGCATGTAGTGTTGCAAAAATCTCATCAATTCTCTCTTCCAAAGCCAATCCTAGCACTCTAGGACCTTTGTCCAATCCATTAACTATGCTTCCTACAATATTCATTCTGTGTTTCCTTAATTAAATGAATTAATGTATTATGTGTGGTTACATGAGGGGCTGATAGAGGAGATCTATTTTCCAGTACCAGTATGTCACAAAACAGCATTTCAGTGACAGGAGCATACACCAAGCTTTCTATCATCACTGTAATATATATCAAACAGCTGAACAGTGAATCATCAATGAATACTGAATTGCCTTCCAAAAAAGAATGTTAAAAAGAGAAAGCCATGCGCAGCAGAGTGAATATCAGTCAAACATATATTTAAAGCCATGAATACACCTAAGGTCCTAAATCCACCTTTTATAAACTTTATTGTCTCAATCCTGCAACTTTGCAAGCCATGTGACATCTAGGCATCATTAAAGGGCATGTAAACAGAAACAATAGGGGGAAAATCACCAAATAGCATACTGGGCAAAAAAGGGTTGTTAATTTCAGTTTGTGACATATTTTTAGTTCATTTGCATTCTATACAATAAATAACAGCTACAGTGTGGCTTTTAAAAATTTAAATATTTAATAAATTCAATTTAAAATACTATTTTTTCTAGGCACTCATACTCATTCTGGTGAGGTCCAACATCGACAAAACCAACATAAACAGTTCTGTCTTTCTGTGATGTATGGGAGCTGAGGCCTGAACATTCAATATATTGTGACATTAAGAAAAAAGTTTGAAAGTTCTGAAAATATGTTAATGAAGTCGATATAAACAAAATTTTCATTCTGGTGAGGTGAACAGTTTTGTCTACAAAAAGTATGGTGGGCCTTTTCAGTCAATAATGTTTTCTATGACAGTGTTTTACTCAGTACTTGCACCATTATGTTGAAAATGACTCAATCCAAGGAATACTCAGAAATGAACCAGGAATGTTACCTGAATAAATGTTATTTTTCAAACTGCATGGTTAAAGTGTGCACATAAATACCATTTAAATACACCAATTGTATTGAAAGAGAAATGTTACATAATAATTTGGGAGCGTGGTGGCTCAGTAGGTAGGGATGCAGCCTAAAAGCTGAGAGGGCCTCGGTTCGAATCCCACCTGCAGCAACCACATTGTGTCCTTGAGCAAGACACTTAATCCCAATTGTCTGAGTGGGCGCTGTGTACTAAGGTATACTGCACGTCGATGGTGCACTTGTCTTCAACCAATCCTAACCCTGCTTGTGCGGAGTTAGTATGTTGTGGAGTCTGACAGTTGCTCGCCATTGCTCAGTGGTTCTCTCCAGGTAATCCGGCTTCCTCTGTCCGTAAAACTGACACTAGGTGACTCTGGCTGTCAAAAGTGTCATTAAACCCCAAACAACAGAGACCCGGCCATCCCTGAAATTTCTGTGTTTCTGCAGTAGTTTTCTCAGGGGTATCTGGGCCAAATGCACTCTGGATTTCTTCTTTGATTTGTACTGCCTACCACACTTGTTGAGAAAATTCTTCATCCCAACATGCAACATGATGGTTGTTTTCTGCTGACATCAGCTTTATTAACACATTTACCAAACTTTCACTCTTATTTCTTTTATGACACAATACATCACAAAACTAGGTCTCAGAGCATACCCCAAAAAGAGAGAACTGTTGATATTGGTTTCATAGATGATGTACCTTACAACATTGACAATAAGTGCCTGGAAAAAAATATACTTTAAAAGTGAGTTTATTAAATATTTAAACTTTTAGACAATTTTTGGAGACATCAGCATATCTTATATATGATCTAGAATGCATTTGCACCAAGAGTGTATCATAAAATATAAATAACGCCACACAAAATAAATTAATTGATTCTCAGGCATTTTATTTTTAAATCAGTGAGGGAGAGAGAGTTTTATTTTTAATTTTTATTTTTCTTTTGCAAAAGGTGAGCAAACATGGAAAGGTTTTTGGCTGTCTTTTTACACACAGAAATATAGAAAGTGCATATTTATACAATAAATTCATTTTTAATTTGAAAAATAAAACATTCCTCTAAAAACAAACTGTAAGTACTGCAATTCAAACGCTTCATATTCTTTCAATGCTGTTCATATTATCTTTGAAGTAAAAGTATTTAATCTATGGGGATTTACCTTGTTACAATTTATGGGAGAGTGCCAATAGGCACTCTCCCAAAAATTGTAACAAGGCAAATATACTGGAGATGCAACTAAATAAATATGCATCAATCAAAAATGTATAAAGTTTCAGGTCTCCCTGTGTTTGTATTAATATTGGAAGACACTGAAGGCAATAAAAATGTCTAATGAGGGGGGGGGGGGGGGGGTTCAAAGTCAATGAGGGATCACCTGAGAATCAAACACTATTTTTTTAGCCTAAAACAATTTTGTATATGATGATTTTTTGCCAAATTGTTTCTTACCTCGCCATTTCATTTTCATTCACATTTATATCAGCTTTATATTCTAAAAAATATGTGATGTACCAAGATAGAAAAACACACATGTTAAACCAGAATAGTGGTGAGGCCAATTTTTCATTTTTACCACTTTCCCAGGTGTTGCATATTTTTTAGGCAAAATTAGGAGTGTGAAAGAATTCAAGTAGGTGTGATATTGAGTGTGCTACTTAATGCATAATCATGTTTTTCCAATTGACAATGTTTAAGCAGTGTGAAGCAGAAGACTGAAAGATAGGGAATGGCATTTAATTGTAAAAAGTGACACAGAGTCTCTTTTTTATATTCCAAGATATACAAAATATGAAGTGGTTTTAAAAAAAAATTGAATACAATTTTATTTTTTTTATTTTTTGACATTAACCCAAATGATATGAAAAGTGATTATGCAAGGAAGTCAAAATGGTAATGCATTTTTGGATATGATTTTGTTGTGGTGATTATTTCTTGAGACTTTGAAAGGCGGGCACTTCATCAATATTAGATATTAACCTGATTTAATTTAATTTTTTTTATTTTTTACATTAACTTTAATGATACGAAAAGTGGTTATGCAGGGAAGTAAAAAAAGTAATGCATTTTTGGATATGATTTTTATGTGGTGATTATTTCTTGAGACTTTGAAAGGCGGACACCTCATCAATGTCAGATATGAACTTGATTGAAACCTTTGGAAAATAATGTAAATTTAGCTTGAATTTGAAAATGGGAATATCTTGGAAAGAAAAAGAATGTAAATCCCTGAGTTTGGGTACCAGAATTTCAGAAAAGGGACAACTATAAAAATAAAACATATGTCATTTCAACTCTGTTCAACCATCAATCTTATAATTGATGAAAGAGCTGAATAAATATATGATATGGACAGATGGGTGAATTAATGTGCTACAATGCAATCAGACATTAAATTTCCTACTACGAGCATTGTCTACCTTCATTACCTCTACTATTACTTTTTTTGCGATAAAATCTTTCTCTATATTTACTCACCCGAAAGCTCTGTAATATCAACAGGATCCACAGGTATCACAAAAGAATAAACCATAGAATTCTGAAAAAAAACATAAACATAAAGAATATAAGTCTCATCAAACCTTCATTTGTTTTCAAATTAATATATAGCAGTAATTACTAAAAATAAAAGTGAGTAGCAATTGCAGCCAGCTGAGATGTGTAAGCCATCAGATTGGTGACTAGGTGGTCACCTTATTTTTTGTAATGGCTGAGCCAGCTGAGTCAGCTTGAAGGTATGTTTTATTTGTAATGTATTTTCTTTGCAAAGCTTGCATCCCCATGGCATGGTAATATCGTAATAAGAAATTTTGCTATGTAAAACTAAGTTACATTTGCTTAGTTTAATAAGCTGTGTTAACAGACTTAGACACACGATAGCTGAAAATCAAAAAAAAACTTTCAATAGATCTAAACATAAATGGGCATCAGCCTTTGGGTTAACCACGTGCCATGAACATGGAACTTGACTTAGTTTATGGAAAGGTGTGTTAACACCATCGACTGATACATGTAAGCATATCAGTTACTTAACCATTTCATTCAAACTGATATGTAGCAGTTGAGGTATAAGGGCCACTTACCAACAACCAGTCTGGTTGTCAGGATCTCTTAGTCCCATGGTAATTTGGATGCTTTGTGGTCTCCAATGTTTCTCTCTCGATTTGTTACACTGGTGCCATTAACCAACCAGGAGTATTCAAGTAACAGGGGTTGGTTTCTTATATTCTAGAGATAAACTGAGAATTTATTCTATTATATCTTGTTTCACAGAGCTCCATAGATGAAATGCCTGTGTCAATAGCTGAAATGCCTGTACTGGATGTACTGAGGACAAATAGGTCAATAGACAAGGAGAATTTGGCGATGGGTATTGAAATTTCTCGACGGGATAAAAGATTTTTTATTCAATTAACAGGAGTTTGCTCTACAACCTACAAGGTCAAATATGTTCTGAAGATATGGTAAATGATTTTGTGTTTGTAAGTTTTATTCAATTAACAGGGTTATTCAATTTAGAGAAAACCAATTATTAACAAAAGACTCTAATAACATCCATATCCCCTGCCGACTTTTATGTTATGATAGGAATAAGCATATCATGAGGTGATCAAGACAGATGAAAAGATGGATGAACAAACACTGAGATGGTGAATGGACTTCATTGGACAATGTTAAATACCTCATTTGGTTCATTGCAACTGAAGGAACCAAATCAGAAGAAATCAAAGTACATAAAGGAATATAACTGTGCTGGAAATTTTCATAACATCATAATCAAACTGGACCTAGTAGCAATGTAACTTGTCAAATAGCTTGGAGGAGGAGTTAAATGGACCAGCATTTGTGACAGAAATTTTGCTATTACCAAGGGCTGTAACCACGCAAAATTTCAACAAGCATAAATGAACAGACAGTTGCATGGACGCAAGCCATAACCAGAAAAAGATGTAGACAAATATATCATCACAGAAATTCAGAAGAATTCTAAGTACAGAATGTGCCTATGGGCAAGCCAGAAAATAAGCAGAATGTCATCTGCAAAATGAGGACCCCAGAGGGTGAATTTAGAGATGCTACCTTGCACAGGAGGATAGCATCACTAACTTTACCCTCTGTGAACCTCAATCTGAATCAGGGTCTCAAAACTAAACAGAAAGAGGTACCCAGAGGATAAATTGGCCCACTGTATGGGATAGCATCATCAAATTCACCCTCTGGGGATCTCATTCTGCTTATTTTCAGGCCTGCCTATGGGCACTCTCCAATAAATTGTGACAAAGCAAATCCATGTGAACAAAATATTTTTATTTCTGAGGAAATATGCGACACATCCATAGAAATTTAGGCCTTTTAACCCTTAAAGGCCTATTTCTGACTTTTACAACAACAGAACAGGGGCCCTTAACATGCCATCATTAGTATGTCCTGCTGACAATAGAGAAATTACCAAGACAGTGATTTCTAGCCAAGTCTTGGCTGCCTTAACAGAAGTCACTGCTAAGCCAATAAATGTATAAATGCTGTGGGCTGGTGGGACTTCAAGACATTTGTTCGGGCTCTTAAGGGTTAATTATGGTACTATCACTTCTCATCAAAGCCTAAATATAGGCTTCTACCACTCAACAAGTTAACAGACTTGGTATCAGTGAGAGGAGGTTTTTAATGAGAATTTATATGTGTTGCTGTGGAATCAGGTTGTTTAACAAAACTAGCCATTGAATGATTAGCTTATGTTACCAGATTTATTGAACATGGTAACGTAAAATACCAGAATATATTCAAAGTTTTTACCCTTGTTTGTATGCAAACCTGTTTGCTGAGTTGCTGTTTCAAAGTCTTACAAATATTCTGAATTTCTCCTCTCTTATCCAGATATTCTAAAACTTTCAATTTACAGAAGAAGAGTTCATCTTTCTCAATAACTGTGCTGTCATCGCCATCCATTAAACCTAAAACAATATATAAAAATAAACAAAGAATGCTTTAGAATAACATACAGTTAATTGGGGCTTAGCTAAATTCAAAACACTGGATTGCCCACTCCTAAAAAGGGACAACCCAGGCAACACTTGAGTGAAAGATTTGGGATAATCAGGTTATTATCTTGTTGAGATTTATAAACATCCCGAAGAATATTGGTAAAGCAGAGAAACCCAAGATAGCACAAATGGAGATAATGGACTTCAAAAGAGCTCTGTCTTGTGACAAATGAGTGTACAGAGAAATCAACCATTATCTCTGCCACATCAAGGAACATCTGGTCAGTGGAAGATAAAATCTGGTCAATGGGGTTTTTAGATGCAGCTGGAAATGTTATGGATGAGAATTAACCCTTTACCCAACATAACAGCCAAAACTGGCTAGCACTATTCACCTAAATCACCATTCAATTTTCATTATTTTTTTCATTTTTTTTGTCTAAAAAATATAGCTTATGACCCCTCATTGAAACGAGCTCATTGAGCTTGTTCCAATGAGGAGTCATAATCTATAATCTGTTTTTTAAGAATTTTATTCGCAAGTGTCATCTGCCTTTCATGTTAGGTAAAGGGTTAAATAAACTAAATTTCAAGTTAAATATACTATTCAAAAAAAGTAGGGGATATCCAAACTGATGTTGATATTTTCGGAAAATGGTATTGGATATGCGCGATTGGACACATCAATATGTTACCAAGTTTAGTGTGGATCATGAATGTCACTGGCCCACGAAAACTTCCTGCACATTTTTTCGCAAGAGCGCCGCGTTAACGTCTGTGGGGTACGTTTTGAAATTGTAATTTGTACTGGACGGGCTTTTTCAGAGGTCTCATTGTTCTTTTCTTGGTAAAAACTTGTTCATCAATAGTTTCTAGTCTAAACGTAACTTTTGAGGTATGCGAAGACTGACACGTGACAAACGTTTACGAGTACCGAGTGACGGATGTGCGAGTCAATGGCCAGACTATTCGAAATTGCCCACACAGCTGGCATTTGTACGCTCAACGACCTCGAATAATTCCACGTTTGACTGAACGTCACATCGCAGCAAGGCGTAATTGCGTTACTGGCTAATTGTAACAGTGCTGGGACGATCGTCGGTGGAGCAACGTCATGTTTTTCGATGAATCGAGGTTCACTCTTGACTTCCATCACAGGCGGAACAGAGTGTGGTGGCAGCGGTGGCAGAACAAACGATACCATGACATAACCGTTAGGCAGCACAATCGTTTTTGGTGGTGGATCGGTTAAGGTGTGACAAGCAGAACATGTCATCCAAGGGCGTGTCACAGGGCAGTACTATCATGACAACATGTTAGCAGCTCATGTGGTGCCATTTGCGCAATGTCACGGCCATCAATTCATTTTCCAAGATGACAATACAAGAGCACACAGGGCTTGTGTGGCTACAGAGTTCCTCCAGGAGCAGAACATTACCACACTGCCTTGGCCAGCACTTAGTCCAGACTTTTCACCAATCCAGCATGTCTGAGATATGCTTGGTAGGCACCTATGACACCGCCAACAGCCCCCTACCAATGTCCAGGAACTCGCTGCTGCACTGCAGGAAGAATGGAGAATTTACAAGGTAATGAGGTCTTGGACTGAATGTGGTAAATACTCTGACTGACTGTCCATGTCTTCTACAGCTCCGTGCGTGGAATGTGTGCTTGTCAGATACCCAACTATCGCTGAAATCATTCACCAGATGTCACAGTGCAATGCCTCAACTGTCTTTTTGATGAAAATATAAATATATTTCTTCATATATCTAACTTTTATCAAATATCCCATACTTTTTTTGAATAGTATATAATAATAATGTAAATATCAAATGAAAAATGCCATTTTTATTGTATTTTTTTCAATTTTAATTATTTTTGCATGAAGCTAAAGGAATCTAAAAGACTGGTAAGACAGTAACATGATATCTCAGAAAATTCCTTTCAATACTTTACCCAAAAACTGAAGAATAGTGTCAGCATTAAAGATTTCAGAATTTATATTTAAATTTTTGAACATGAAATATGTGCAAGACTTTTTTAAAAATGTGCCATACATTTCAAGAAATCTCCTTGATGTTCCAAATTTTATCATACATTCTTGTGACTGTTTATCAACCAGAATGTAGAGTGGCTACTCTTGAGTTCCAGATAAAAGTACAGGCCGGAATAAAAGTACAGGGTGGAAAATCGGAGGAATACAAATAGAAGTACAGGGCAGAATAAAAGTACAGGGTGGAAAATCATGATAGAGTTTAAGAGTTACCGTCATTTCTGTAATACCACTAACCCATACAGGACTGTTACTTAGGCTTTAAAGCCCAGGTAACAGTTCTGTGTGAGTTAGGAGTCTGAAACAGACTAAAGTACCCAAAGTATGTCTCCAATATGAGGCATTCACTTGACACTGATGGTATTTTTAACAAGAGGCCCCAGGGGGCCTGAGGGCACTCACCTGACATGGTAGCCTAAATATCAACCCAGGGAATTGATTTGAACAAGTTGCATCTGCCCCCTCCTAAGAAAAACTTATACCAAATATCAAAAGATTCTGACTGGTGGATCTGAAAAAAAAAGATTTTTAAAGAATATTCTTCATATTGAACTAAGTTATAATTCGAGCTCCCACAGGGAGCCCAAATATGGACCCAGGGACTTGGCTTGAACAAACTTGAACCTCACCCCCCTAAGGATGCTGCATACCAAATATCAAAAGATTCAGATTGGTGGATCTGAAGAAGAAGATTTTTAAAGAATATTCCTCATATTGCACTAATTTGAACATTTGGACTCCCATAGAGAGCCCAAATATAGACCCAGGGAATTGATTTCAACAAATATTTGAATCAATCTTCCAAAGATGTTCTATGTGAAATATGAAAGCTTTTGGAGCAGTGGTTTGGGAGAAGAATATTCTGTTTTTCCCATCACCCAGTGTTAAAAAATGATGACTCAGCACTTTTTCAAAAGTCCCGGAAAAGTACCCTATGATAAAACCGATGGCAATTTTTTTGGACCATTCCTTTCTGCTGGTCCTAAGGAAGCTTCACACCAAATAAAAATTCTCTGTGCCATGTAGTTTTGGAGATATGGTCATTTTAAAGTTTTTTCTATTTTTCCTCCTGCAGTTCCCATGGGGGTGGGGGGAGGGGTGGGGGGGGGGGGGGGTCAAAGAGAAAAAAAAATTTGGCATAAATTAAGTACTTATGACCCAATAAGCCCTCATATCATATTTGGTTCAAATCAGCCTCTCGGTTTGGAAAATAAAAATTTTGGGTGGGACCAAAATTCTTGCCCCTCCCATAACAACAGCAAATATAGCCCCTCCAACTTCTCTTGAACAAATCTGAGTCTATACCTCAAAAGGAAGCTGCGCACCATATATCAAGTCTCTGCTACTGCCGGTTCATGAGAAGAAGATTTTTTAAGATTTAGGCACACTTTTTGGGCATGGCCCTACCCAGGGGTGGGGGCAACTTGTTTTTGAACAAATCAAAATGCGATGTCATAGCAAACAAGCAACTCAAATTTCACTTAAATCGGCTCAGTGGTTCTGGAAGAGAAGTCACAAACACCATGTTCACAGATGACAGACAGACAACGGACAAAGAGTGATCACTAAAGCTCACCCTGACTTTCAGTCAGGTGAGCTAATAAACATACAGGCCCAAATAAACTTCATACAGGATGGCAAATATTCCAAAAAAATTAATAAGCATACAGGTATGCTTATTTGGAACTCAAGAGTACCCACTTGTGAATGGTAAAAATGTTCCAATTTCTAAACTCTTATATAATGAATCGAAAAAACAATGTCTATATAAAAATGTAACTTAAAGGGACAGTAATTACAAGGTTTTATCAAAGGCCTTTTCGGGTGCCAAAATTCTGTCCCATTCCCAAAGTGAAATAGGGAGTAAAAACCCAATCGAACTACCATGTTCTCCCAGACCTACCATCTACCAGTATTCCAGTTCATGTTGAAAGCACTGAGTCCAAACCTGAACACATGACAGACATAATATCAGAACTAAACTGCCATGGTATGTGTTTTCACGGGTTTTAATATATGATGAGTTGCCAGGACTGCATTATGAACCTTCAAGCCATGGGCCATAATAGATCTGTGGTGACTGACAAATGTAAGGCACCACTTATCAGTTGGGTCCCTGGAATTTTGATTTAATGTGTTAGAACTTGACAGGTTTCTGTAACTCTCATGGATCCTCAATTCTGAACAACTTTTCAATTTTATGGATTAAAACTTGATCAATAAATCAGTTTTTGATAGTTTAACAGACTTGAGGTCAGGGGTAGGTTGTTTTTAATCCCTTACCTGGCGAATCAACCACATCCATCCAAGTAATTTTCAAAATGAGCAGTTGAAATTTTTTTTTTTTTTTTTAAAATGTGACAACAAAACTATATCATGTGACCCCCGCATGGGAATAAACTTGTCAAGTTCATTCAAATGAGCAGTCACATTATATGATTTTGTTCACTTTTTGTGAAAAAAATTAAAAATTAAAATAACACATTTTGATATTGTGTATGTTGGGTAAAGGTTAAAGGGTTAAATATGCTTTACTTTAGGGTCAGTTTATTCTACAGAACCAAAAATTAGTTTGCATTACCAGATTCAATGAACATGGTAACACATCTAATACCTGAAAATATTTGCAATTTGTTCTTGACCTTTGTGCTATGAAGTGCACATACAACAAAAAAGTGTTGTAAGTGATATGGTTGATCCATTGCTGCAATGCAAAGTTCGCACCCCATTCAAATTTAATTGTTAGTTCTCCCGATTTTCCATGCAGTGAGCGTTACAGTCACATTTCTTTTTAACCCTTTACCTAACATGAAAAACATGAAAAGCAGACGACACTTGCCAAAAAAATTCTTGAATAACTAATTTTGTTCATTTTTTGTCTCAAAAACATAGGTTATGACCCCTCGTTGGAACGAGCTCAACGAGCTCGTTTCAACGAGGGGTCATAACCTATGTTTTTGAGACAAAAAATGAAAAAATAATGAAAATTAATTGGCGATTTTTGAGAAGAGCGCTGGCCGGTTTTGGCCGTTACGTTGGGTAAAGGGTTAAGGTGTTTTTTTTGTTTTTTTGTTTTTTTTTTTTGGGGGGGGGGGGGGGGTCAATCTGATCTTAGGCACCAGAACTACACTATACTATACTATACTATACGAGGCCAAGGGAATAATTTGTTACACTGTCGCACCATGAGTGCAAAGATTTGAAAATGTGGCCCTGACAAGAGAGCATCATCCTAATCAAATTCTAGTATCTCATCCATTATGGCCTTTCACACATTAACTTATTATGTCATCAACAGAACATGGGTACTAATTATATCTGAGAGCTGAAACAGGGACTGTGACATCCTGTCGACAGAAAAAAGTCTGCTGCAAGAAAGAGTTATTGTAAGTAATATGGAGATGGCAGGAAGACAGCCATCCGGCTATGATGTCTCCAAACAATGTGCCTACTCACATACATTATGCGTAATGTAATCCACTGTACCTCTATATGCTCACTTCCACAATATTTGACTGTTCATTTTGTTATTAATTTCTTATATTGTTTGTTTGTGAGATGGTATATTGTTGAATAAATTTCATTTCATTTCATTTCAAATGTTGCTGACAGGGCATTGCCCGAATTCACACACAATATGCTCTTGAGCACTCCCATTGGGTATTCAGAATTTACTTACTTTCCATCTGTTTGTCCTATCTATTTTTTTCAATATCTACAGGTGCAACCTTACTGTTTTTTCTAATCCAGCTCAAGTTTCCATTGACCCCCATGTACTTAAACTACAATCTCCAGCAGTTTTTCCAACACCTTTTTCATTCTTTGACACAAGTACCCAACCATCTAAAAGAATGGTCCTGATGATATTGATGTGAAAATGAAGAGAAGGCAATCATTTGGAAATGTTGTCACCATTCAGAGTACAGAAAAGTCAAAGAGGAACAATGAATGATAGATACTTACCTGGTGTGACATTTTCTTATGTATGTAATAACTCCTGTCATTTCTTTTATTAAAGTTTAAACATTCATATACAGTACAGTAAAACATAGATATACATACACCTACACAGTATCTTCCCAAAACTTGGACACCCCATAACTTAGACAGTTTAAAACAACAACATTCGCAGTCCAGTGTACAGCTAATCATCTGCCAGTTACCCATTATTCAAATGGACTAATCTGAGAAATAATATGCACAGAAAAAAAAATAAGCCTGATTTAAAGACACATGTTTGTTGCAGTTTCATTATTCATTTCAGTCACACTAAAATATGATATAAACCATACTTAACCCTTTGAACCGTAGTGGCCATTTTCTGGCCAGGAACATTATACGTCATAATTTCATTAAATAGAATGGATGCTAGGTGCATGTGTGTGGTAGACCAATCAACATTTTCAACGTGCAGCCCCAAGGCTGCACATTGAAAATATTAATTGGTCTGCCCCTAAATAATGATCATGGACTCTTCCAGTTGCTGTCATTGAACTAATATAGACGATACCACCAGAGTTCAATGGGTTAAAGTCAAAACAATATTAGGTAACAAACTAAGACAACAAGAAAATACATAAAACATAAACTTCAAAAAGCATACATACACAAAACAAATATAAAAACACATAATGCACAAACACAATACAGATACATAAAAACACAAATATTTTATAACAGTTAACTCTATTTGATGCTCACCTTAAAAGAAGCTCATTCCAATGAGGGGTCGTAAACTATGGTTTGAATATTATTTATTTATTAGGGTTTAACAACACATTAATAGCCAGGGTCATATCATGTCGGTGACAGTTTTACAGGTGGAGGAACTACCTGGAGAGAACCACCGAGCAACAACGAGCAGCTGTCAGCTCTCCAACATCGTAACTCTGAACTCTGGACCGCAGCACAGGCAGGGTTAGATTGGTTGAAGACATGTGCACATCAACGTGCAGCATGCCTTAGTACACAGCATCATCGTGCCCCCATGTAGGCAATCGGGGTTAAGTGCCTTGCCCAAGGACACAATGCGGGAGCGTGAATCAGTCGCTGAAATGGTCACCCATCCAACTGCTAACCACGCTCGACATTGCTTAACTTAGGTGATCTGACGAGAACCAGTTACCGCCGCACCGCGACATCACCGCACCCCCTCTATGGTTTGAAAGAAAAAATTTCGGAAACAGAATTGGAACTGTTGTTGGTGAAAATATGTAAAACACTAACTTTAAAAAGTATACATACACAAAACAAATATGAAAATACATAATGCACAAACACAATACAGATACATAACAACAGTTAACTCTATTTTATGCCAATCTTAAGAGATGACCCGCTGCATCAAGGAATTCAAGAGGTGATTTTTGCCCTTGATTCATCATTTGCTTCAGGCGGTTCTCAATTTCCCTGTAGACTTTTTTACTGTTTGGTGGAGCAGCACCGAAATTTATCTGGCCAATTTGTGTTCTATCAGCATTTTCAATCTTCATTTTTACCTCTACAAACCTGTAGATATTAGGATGTCTGTGATGCAATATTCCATTCAAGCTTGGAGTTGGTTGTCAGTAGAAAAGAGAAGAATCTTTTGCTCGTCTCCATCAGTTAAAGGTAAACAATGATGCCCATCTGAAGTCTCAGTCCATGTGCAATCAAGGTTAACCTCAACTCTTGTCTTGGGAAGTATATGTGTAAATAATAATAATGATAACAATTAACAACTTATTTGATGTTTTGCATGTGTAAACAGGTTTATCCAAACAAATATTAATTAATTATCTGGCAGTTATCTCAAGCAAAACATCAAATAAGTTGATGACTTCATCACTATAATAATATCAGACTAGTTCATTATAATAGTTCGTAAACACAGTTAACTAGTTTTACTGCCTGTCTAAGTTATGGGATGTCTAAGTTTTGGGAGTGAACCACATACACTAGTGTATGAATTGTGGATTACTACTAAATCTAAATTATGGCAGGCACCAGTAGCAGTGAAACAAAAATGAAATAGTGTGTGTTGGGCAAGGCACCTTGATAATGATGATTTATATTTTTATTCTGTGAAGTGTAAAATTCGGCAAAGTGTATGCAATTCCTTTGAACATTTCTCCCGCTGATGAAAGTTAGGCTACAAGTGTTTTTATTTTGCTCAATCAGACACTCATTAGTGACATTACCATTTATTTTATTATCTTGTAATTATCTCAACAAAACATATGTATAAAGATAATGGTAAATAAATAACTAGTAATATTTATCTTCAACATTGTTGAATAATTCTTTGAAACTAGGTATGCATATAATGATATATCAGAATGAGAAAAAAATATCCATAGGGAACCCAAATATTAATCCAGGGACTCGATTTAAACAAACTTGAATCTGAACCCCCACCCCCTAGAAATGTTGTATACCAAATATGAAGGGATTTTGACTGGTGGATCTGAAGAAGAAGATTTTGAAAGAAATTTCCTTATATAGCACTAAGATAAACTTTGGTCTCCAATAGAGAATCCGAATATTAACCCAGTGCCCACATTTGAACAAACTTGAATCTGAGTCCCCTAGAGATGTTGTATACCAAATATGAAAAGATTCTGACTGGATGATCTGAAGTGAAGAAGAAGATTTTTAAAGAAATTCCCTCATCTTGCACTAACTTAAACTTTGGGCTCCAATAGAGAGCCCAAATATTAACCCATGGACCCGATTTGAACAAACTTGAATCTGACCCTCCTGGAGATGTGGTATACCAAATATGAAAGCAATCTGACTGGTGGATCGGAAGAAGATTTTTAGAGAAATTTCCCCATATTACACTAAGGTAAAATTCTGGATCGCATAGGGAACCCAAATATTAACCCAGGAACTCGATTTGAACAAACTTGAATCTGATTCCCTTAGAGATGTTGTACACCAAATATCAAAAGATTCTAACCAGTCGATCTGAAGAAGAAGATTTTTAAAGATTATTCCCCATATTGCACTAAGTTACCTCCATAGGAAGCCCAGATATTAACTGAGGGACTTGATTCGAACAAATCTGAATCTGACCCTGGTAACAATGATGTATGCCAATTATTAAAAGATTCTGACTAGTAGTTCTGAAGAAGATTTTTAAAGTTTATTCCTCATATTGCCCTGAGTTCAGATTTGGGCTCTCGTATTGAGCCCAAATATGAACCGAGGGGCTCAATTTGATGGGTACGGGACAAGTCGCCGTCGGGACAACTCGCCGTCGGACGGCGAGTTGTTCCGATTTTTACGGCGAGTTGTCCCGTTTTTTGTTGTAATTTATTCTTAATTTATTCTATTGAAATACTGTTAATTTTATCATTTACTTACCTGTAGAGTATTTTTACAAATAAATCCAACCTCCGTGAATTGAAAAAAAAAAACAGAATTAAATCCAGTTAAATCCATGTTTTATGAAAGTACCAAAGTTGAACTAAACTGTTCATTCAACATTTTCACAAGAATGAGATTGTTGAAAATAAAATCGTCAGCTTTCACATTGTTTTTTTTTTTTTTACAAAGAGTTGGGATTGCAGTTTGCTCAATAAATTTCTATTCCAGTACAATCCCTGGTAAGTATCACAACACTGTAGGTTTTAGATTTTGAAACAGGCAAATTATTGTTTTGTTAAATAAATAAATAAATAAATAAATATTTTATGGTAATTTATTAACCTTTGTTTGCAGACAGAAGCTGAGAATGTGCAATTCAGGGTGCAAGCATCAGATTTGAAACTGACGTCCGATCAAAATATACGAAGATGGCCCAAAAGATACAGAAATATTGGGATGCCTATATGTCAGATCCACCTTCATTGTCTACTGCAGCCTTTTTAAAGAAATGTCCAGCTGTCTATATAAAGTAGTTCTCCCATAATGGATATCAAACATAGGGGCCTACATTTGTACTTCAATCTTTATATATTTTTGTATAAATTATATCTTTTGTGAATTAGAGTAATTTTCAAATAATATAGAATTCTATAAATTTATTTTATATCTGAATTCACATGAAAATGGTCTTTTCGGACCATTTTCATGTGAATTCGCAGATATAAAATAATTTCCAAAGAACAGATGCATACTGTACTCCTTTGTCTAAGCACGATCTGTAAAAGAGTAAATTTGCTTGAAAATGTATTAATTAATTATTGTCATTGATTTCAACGAAGTCTGTCACTCTCATTAATCTTGTTATGTTAGTAACTATTATTTTATGTTATATTATTATATGTTATATTGAACCTGTCTTGTTATATAAGTCATGAGTATTAATAAAGATAATTTTAATCCTCTGCTGCGTGTTACTTATCAATTACTACTCCACGGCGACTTATCCCGACGGCGACTTGTCCCGACGGCGACTCGTCCCACCTCGGGTACGGCGAGTTGTCCCGACGGCGAGTTGTCCCGTTCCCCAATTTGATCACACTCATCTCGTATCTGACCCTCTATGGATGTTGTATCCCAAATATCAAAAGATTCTGATCTGTGGTTTTGAAGAAGAAATTTTTTTAAATATTTGCAAATATGCTTACTCAGCATTTTTTCGATGCTCCCCCTACAGAACAACCTGACACAACTGATGGCAATTTTTTGTTACCATTCCATTCTACTGGTCTTAAGGATGTACCAAATAACAGTTCTCTATTCTGTGTGGTTTGGGAAATATGGGCATTTGAAAATATTTCTATTTTTAGTTCCTGGGGTTTAGACGGGGAACATGGTAAAAAAATTTTTGCACAAATCAAGTACGTATGACCAATAATACCACATACCAAATTTTGTTCAAATCGGACCATCAGTTCAGAAAATTTAAATTTTGGGTGGGGCCAAAAAATCTTGCCCCTCCCATTTCGAAGGCAAATATTGCTCCACGAACTTCGTTTCAACAAACTTGATTCTACACCTCAAAAGGAAGCTCCATACCAGATATTAAGTCATTGTACCCACTGGTTCATGAGAAGATTTTTTTTAGAAATTTGGAGCATTTTCCTCCACTCCCTCCCTATGGAGCATGACAAATTTATATTGAACAAACTTGAATTGACATATGATAAGGACCATGCATATCAGATTTGGTTCAATTCGGCCCAGGGGTTTAGGAGGAGAAGTCGATAATATAAAGTTCAGACCAGACGGACGACGGACAAAAAGTGATCACTTAACCCTTAAGCCAACGTAACGGCCAAAACCTGCCAGCGCTATTCACAAGGGTCACCAATTAATTTTCATTTTTTGTCTCAAGAACATAGGTTATGACCCCTCTTTGGAACGAGTTCGTTCCAATGAGGGGTCCTAACCTATATTTTTTAGACAAAATTAGTTATTCAAAAATTTGGTAAAGCTGAAGAATAGGGGGCTTTTCCTTTTATGTAAAAACAACGCATTTTTCTCGCCTTTTTTCTACATTTTCCTGTTACTAGTCATGTTTTCGATAAAGTGACTGAAAGATATTCATTTTTTACCAAGATTAGAGATAATTTAAACCCTTTTAATGTTACGGTGCCAGAGATTCTTCTGCATTCTCGCCATTTTGAAGTGCGCGTTTACATAACTTTCGTTTTCTCTTTGGCTGGCGATTGTAGGTCTGGGGTCAGTGTAATGAGGATTAGGGTTAGCTTACCGGTAAGCTAACCCTAGCCCTCACTACACTGACCCTAGATCATGTCGGGAACAGAACAAACAAGTGTACCAAAAACAACCAATACACAGAGCAGACGCCGAAAAACATCAAAAACATGGAGGAAAGATGAATGCAAATGTCACAAATAGCACAGGTTAAAAACGTTTGTTGGGCTGTTATAATTGCCAGTAAAATTGAATATCTTTCAGTCATTTTATCGAAAACATGACTAGTAATAGGAAAATGTAGAAAAAAAGGTGAGAAAAATGCGTAGTTTTTACGTAAATGGAAAAGTCCCCTATTCTTCAGCTTTACCAAAAATTTAGTTTGCAAGAGTCGTCTGCTTTTCGTGTTAAGTAAAGCCAAAGGGTTAAGCTCCCCTTGACTTTCAGTCAGGTGAGTTAAAAATATGTATGTATTTATTATTAAACAATAGGCATTCGCTTACTGGGATAAATGACTGGACGCACCGTGATCTTGATTTGATTTTAGGGCGAATCGGCCCGGACGAAATATTCCAGGATAAACTGTCTTCGGGCGAGGCAACCCGTAAGTTGCGAAGGTAACTCATCACATTAATCGGTAATGACGGTATGCAAAAAATACACAATTTGCGATGATACATTCATTTTCAACCGTTGGTTCAACTTCATACAAAATACTAATGTGATCGGTCAGTATTACCTAAACAATGAATGCGAATAAGTGTACTGATTGACCAGGTTGTAAATTTGGCGATCAGATATTTGTTTACAAATAAAGCAATGCAAGCAGACGAATTTTTTTCTGTGGAAATTGACAGTACCTATCAACAGACTTTCACGTGGTGGCTATTTCTAAATGGCTATCCTAAAAAATATTCAACCTAACAGAGAGACACAAGGATGCTCATTGTTATTTTTATTATTTTATTTATTTATTATTTTCAGAATAAATAAATCATCAACTGAATTTAAAAACGACGGCGCGTGTTACTTTGTCGTGTAATTTACACCTTTGACTAAGTTGGATTAAAATTAAATTAAACGGTAACGACAATTTGCCCTGCCATGAATATAATTCCCTTTGGGGGATTTTGTTCAAAATGATTTTTTTGTTTTGTCACGTAAGACTACATTTAAAAAAAAAAATATCTTATTTACTGATGGAGTTTAGGGGTGTTTCAGCATCGAGTCAATCCCACGTCTCCCCCAAATCTATCCTCTCACTGATCCCCGCCCCTAAGCTCATTCCTGAATATCGGTCGATTTGCCCCATTGCCTATTTGCACCATCTCAAAAGTCGATTTGCACCATCTCAAAAGTCGATTTGCACCATCGAAAAAGTCGATTTGCACCACAAAAAAGTCGATTTGTACCACATATAAGTCGATATGCACCATTAAAAAACGGATAATATATGCCATTTAAAATGAAGAAATATTTCTTCAGAAGTATCCATGATAGGTGACGGGTCGTTTCGTTCCTTTTCCTTTTCGTCCCCCGGGTCGTTTCGTACCTTTACCTTTTCGTACTGGGTCGTTTCGTACTCTTTTAGGTACGAAACGACTCATCAAAATAAAAAGGAACGAAACGACTCGCATAAAAAGGGGGGCGAAACGACTCAGTTTTAAAGGGAGGTAGCGAGCGACCCACTTAAAAGATGATACGACAAAAAGGAGATATTTGAAGTATTTAATTCGCCGGACCGGCAGTAGATTGCCAATAGAGAAGAGTGAGGAAAAACGGAATAACTTAATAAGCTAACACTTGAAATAGTGAAGGCCTGTGCCGATCGTAGACAGTAAGGAAAACGGGGTGTGGTGGGGAGTGGGGTTAAGGTGTTTGGGAGAGACGCTCCAGAAGGGACCTTGGGTGAAATCATTTCATTTCTTAATTTTGTTGTGCATTTAACTAGTGGAATATGAACACAGGTTGGTAGTTGGCCCTAAGGGATTTTACCAAGCATATGGACTATCCCAAGCTTGGTAACTGGCTTTTGAAATCGTTTGATGTTTGTTTAACTTGTGAAGAATTGTAGCGTATTTTGAAAAATCGCTACGCTCAATTCTTCAGAAGTTAAATACACACGCAGAACTTGGAAACAATTTAAAAAGTCAAACTTCTCACTGATGACATAAATGAAGTAATTCTGGGTTGTAGAAGAAGAAACAACAGAACGATGTGAATACATGTTTTTATTTCAACAGAGTTTCAGCATTTTTTAAATTTTCACAAAAAGAAATAAAGAACGGAATAGCACTTTCGAAATTTTACAACAACAGTGTTTCTCAAGTTCATTCTGTTTAACGGTGTCGATTTTCATTTTCTTGATAATTCCAACTCTTGACGTCCTTTCGTGGTAAGCTTTTGATGTTGAGCTTCCCAAGAAATGACGTCGAGTGTTGGAATTATCAACAGGGGAAAACTGTGAAGAAAATTTCATTGTGGGTATCCTACAACTCATTCCTGATGATATTGTACCATATTCTTTTACTTTTTTCGCATCTTTAGTTTTCAAAAAAATATAATAAAATAAGAAACAAAAGGGCATAATTTTTACAAAAGCACTACTTTGAAAGCTCTATTGCAACCCATATAAGAGAAGTGTCAAATACGTTCTTCATTTATATTATTCACATTTCACGTGTTGTTACTAAAATATGATACCACGGTTCTACTAATTAATAATCAAAAAACATTACTATTAATCGTTTATTTTATTATCAAAGAGATTAACTGCTTTATCGGCCAATAATTGACATTCTTTTTTAACACTCCTAATAATCCTACAAACAGATCGATTGAATTAAAAACAATGCAGTGATGTCCACGACAAGACTGCATTGTTTTCAATTTGTTTGACTTGTTACCGACCGTCCTATCATAACCCGTCTAACACTCTACGCTGCCTCAGAACTTTGACCCCCCCCCCCCCCCACCTTATTAGAATCCCCACAAAATCGTGCCAGTGTCTGTGTTTTACGACAGTAACTCGGGCGGAATACTATTCATTCATTAGAAGGGTTTGTGTTTATTACGAAGACTTTAATTCCGTTTTTACAAGTGAATGTGGCTTCATTCAGGGCTAGGAGGTGTTTTCACTGATATTGCCATTTTAGGCATAATGTTCTTTAAAAATCTATATGTTATATTGAATTTTTTTAAAGTTAAAAACTATGCCTAAAACTTTCGAATAAAAATTTAGAAAAATAGAAGTGAAAATTACCCGAGTCGTTTCGTTCCTTTTTAGGTACGAAACGACTCAGTACGAAACGACCCAGTACGAAAGGGATAAGGTACGAAACGACCCGTAACCCCATGATAAATTCATCTCGCCAAATGTCTCTATCTAAACATTGAATTTTAGTAGTAGTAGTAGTCCAAACTTGGACCCAAAGTCTGTAATATAATTTTTTGGTATAGTACACCCCACAGGACGTACCGCACCAAAGTTGTTTTACACACTTTGGGTCCAAGTTTGGACTACCGTCTCAGCAGATTGATAATGTGTCTAATGGCTAGGGACACACAGGCGTACCAATTGATTACAGCTGATTCCTGAAAAATTAAATTTGGTAATGATTTTTGTAGATATATAATACAAATATCGTTATCAAACGGCATTTTTCATGCCGAGTATCCGTGTTTATGAATGGTGCAAATCGATTCTACTATGGTGCAAATCGACCGAACCAATGGTGCAAATTGACCAAACCAATGGTGCAAATCGACTTTTCCGATGGAGCAAATCGACTTTTCCGATGGTGAAAATCGACTTTTTCGATGGTGCAAATCGACCGCCCGATGGTGCAAATCGACCGTGGTGCGACCGTGGTGCAAATCGACCGTGGTGCAGATCGACCGTTCCCTCATTCCTGTCTGCTTTCGGGGCTACAGCATCGTTCGTTCTCGGGGCGCCGCCAGGAGTAACGATTGAGGGATGTAAATCTGAGTTAGTGGAGTACAAGATTAATAAAGATCTTCCTATATTGAAAGACCCGACATATCATCATCAGCAGGCTAGTTAGAAGGGACGCCGGATCTGTGGATGGGGCACGTTTACAGTCGCTACCTTTTACTGAAGAGAAAAAGGGCATCCATGCACTTTCATGTATAATAAAATGTGGTGTGATTAAGCTAAGTGTCGATTTTTGCTATGTTCAAAAGATTCCTTGTTTTTGATCCCAACCTAAAAGTATCAACTTGATACTTAAAACTTTGAATTCTTGCTAGGAAATCAATGAAGAGAAATGTAGTGAGACACTAATAGTTGAACTAAGTCTGACGAACGTGATCTATGAGCCTTGGTGCTAGATGTATCCTGTTGGAGCATTCTGACCCTCTGTCCAGATTTCCCTCCTTAGTTTGTTTGCCCCACCCCACCCACTCCCCTTCCAAGTTTCAACCTACGAGAATCCATGTAAACCGCCCTGAAAATACACCATCAACGCCGACTTCGTTTGTACACCAAGTTCTTTTTACGTGCATGTAGTATAACAGTTACGGAACGTTTCGTCCCAAGACTAGTTCGTTCTGGGATGATTCGCCCGGGACGTTTCGTCCCAAAATTACAACCGGGACAATTCGTCCCAATAATTTTTTTCGGAGTGTTCAGACGCTTCGTCCAAAATTATTTTTTTTCGAATATCAGGACGATTCGTCCCAACATTTATTTTTATGTTATCTGGGCAAAAATATATACTTTGATTTAATATAGATATAGATTTTTACTCATTTACTAATAATTTCCGGGAATCCATCTGCCAGGGTGTGTTTTCCACTGGGTGCAATGCATGTAGCGAAAGTACACGAAAAAAAAACGGACTAGAAACATCGCATAACAGGCGTCGGGGTGTTTACGACATAATAAGACGGTGCATGGCTCTACCCCTGTTTACCACACCAACATATGGAACCACATTTTCATCACTTGTATTCAAATGCCATTACCGAGCAGCTAACTCGTCTTACAGACAAAATCAAAGACTTATGTTTCAGCAGTACAGTACAGTCTTCCCTTTGAAATGATTGAGTGCGTTTAAACTTGCCACCCGAACGAATAATGATGTGGAGGGTAATTATCTATTATTATTATTATGTTTGTATACAGTGGCGTAGATAAAGGGGGGGGGGGAGGCCCCCCTCCCACCAGAAGTTTTGTCGGAAATTTTTTGGGACCATTTTTAGGCGAATTTATGCCTAATAACATTAAAATGCTGGCTCTGGGGATAAAAACATGCCATTCTGGGTAAATTTTGGGTAAAAAAAAAGACCAATTTTCAGAACATTTGCAGTAAACAACAGATTCTTTCTGTTTGTTTGGGTTTTTGTTGTTGTCACACTATCGGAAAATTTTCGGTCTGTCGGAAAATTTTGGGCTTGCCCCACTGCCAGCAAAAAGCTATCTACGCCAGTGTTTGTATACCAATATTAATTTCTTGAGATAGGAACAACAGGAAACCATGCGGTAAGTTCCAGACGACAAAAACCAGTGTCGAGGTATTGTGTATTTTGTAATTATCATGTAACCTATGAAAAAGTAATGAGGCGGCATGTTCACAAGTAGGTCCAATATTGTAGGTGAGTTACGTTAATTCAATCACCTTTTCCAGTTTTCACGCGTAAATAAAATTTGGGACAATTACAGGAATGGTCTAATTAGCACAAGTACACTTTTGAATACCTCAGAGTCAGTGATATGTTAATGCCAGTTTTAACTGGAACAGCGCGGGAAGAACGCTTGATGTAGGGGTGTAACTGGGGAGGGGGGGGGGGGGGATCTAGTAGGAACATTTCGCAAGGTGACATCAGGACAGGGCTTCGTAGATCAGGAGGCCAGAGTTGACGTAAGGCTGCCAAGGTTGCTAGGCGTTGTTTAGAAAATAGGTTCAATGTTTTAGATTCCGATACCCCCGGGTATGAAATGGGGGGAGGGGGGTGGTTGCTGATCTTGATAGATCAGATGGGGTAAGGAGGGCGGTAAAGAGAAAGAGGGGGCCGGAGAATGAAAAACGAGGCGATTCCAATTCTGAAGAAACCTCCCTCTAACTTAGTCACGAATTATCGTCCTATATCTTTGATTAGCTGTGTAAGCAAGGTATTTGAGAAATGCATCTTTAAGCGTCTATGGAAATTCCCGCGTGACAATAATACCCTCAGTCCGTTTCAATCTGGTTTTACACCTCGAGACTCTACAGTTCTCCAACTAACAGATATATACGACGAATTCTGTCATGCACTGGATGGTGACAAGGATGTCAGAGTGGTCTTCTGTGATGTTAGTAAAGCGTTTGATAAAGTATGGCACGCCGGATTGCTTTACAAGATGGAGAAGGTCGGAATTAGGGGTGAATTACTGGATTTTCTCACATTATATCTCTCTGATAGATCCCAGCGGGTTGTCATAGCAAATGAGTGCTCTTCTTGGAGAGCTGTCTGTTCTGGAGTTCCACAAGGTTCGATTCTTGGTCCCCTCTTATTTCTCATCTATATTAATGATATAACGGAAAATTTGATCAGCAGCCTGCGTCTCTTTGCAGACGACACACCTCTTTATCTTATTGTTGAAAATCCTACCCAAACAGCTGATGTAATCAATCGCGATCTGGCGACAATAGAAAATTGGGCTAGATCATGGCTGGTCGAATTCAATCCACAAAAAACTGAAAGTATTCTCATATCTCGAAAAACTAATCCCCGTTCTCATCCACCCTGGTTGCTTTCTAATACACAGATTGCCGAAGTTAATAGTCACAAACATTTAGGTGTTATATTGAATATTACCTGTACCTGGACTAATCACATTGATTATATCTGTGCTAAAGCCTGGACACGAGTAGTATGTCTCGTATGTTTCACCTCAAGGTTGCCGGACCTCGGTGCCGGACCTCGGAAGTGACGTCATGTCACGTGACCTAGTGCCGCCATGTTGTGTTGTCATGGTAACCCGAGTGAGCGGCCATGTTGTGACGTCATCTCCATAATGATACGTGGTGTTAGAGCGCATGCGCAGCGCGTGTTGTAAGGGTGATACATATTTCTGTCGTCCATTTTGTACACTGGAGACCGCCATCTTGGTTTCTATGGTAGCACGTGGTTGCTATGTTACCCAATTTTTCTGCAATAGGACGGGGTATGTTCGGAAGGCATGTTCGATTGTAGAAGAGAAAATCTAATTACCACAAACAACCCGACAATCCCTCCAAATCACCAAAATCTATCCCAACTTTTACTATTTCGAATTATCGTCTATCTGGTCATGTTCCTTTGTTGTAGAGTATACTCCAGTAGCGTAGATGAGCCTATCAGTTGGAACAGTTTACCTTATTATTACCATATTTAGCAGTTTCTGGTCTATTCTTGTTAGTTCTGACCCTATTCCAAGTACTCTTGTTGTTTCATTTATCTAGATCCTTTATATAGATTATAACCAACCAATCAGATTGCTTGATTTCCCATAACCTGTACTTAATCGTACAGAGTTATCTCCCCTTATTACAATGATTCTCGTCACCTCTATATCCAATGGCCATATCCCCAGGCACCCCCAATTTCGGCACCCCTTTTTTTGAAAAACATATGGCCTTCGGCACCCCTTTTTTCTGAAATGAGGCTAAGAGTCGTTCGAGGAGTCACTCGAACAAGCAATTGCTCGTTAGCTCATTTGGGATTCGAATCATTCGAGCAGTATGTCGAGTCACTCGATCGAGCAATTACTCGATAGCTCATTTGACAAAAAAGGGATTCTCCAGAAGGCACACCGATTTCGGCACCCCTTTTTGGAAAACATATGGCCTTTGGCACCCATTTGTTCTGAAATGAGGCTAAGAGTCGTTCGAGGAGTCACTCGAACGAGCAATTGCTCGTTAGCTCATTTGCTCGATGGGATTCGAGTCATTCGATCAGTATGTCGAGTCACTCGATCGAGCAATTACTCGATAGCTCATTTGACAAAAAGGGGATTCTCCAGAAAGCACCCCAATTTCGGCACCCTTTTTGGAAAACCTATGGCCTTCGGCACCCCTTTTTTTCGTATGAGGCCATGAGGGCTATGTAAAAGCACTCAATGAGGCATTTTATATAGCGTTCAATGTAAAATATCTATAAACAGGCTATATAAGAGATTCCGTAATTGAGATTCCTATCCAACTCCGTAAAGTTGGATTCCGTGTTTTTACATAAACACTCGAGGGTATAAATAGGGGTGAAACATCCGAATTACATTAGGCAGAAAAACAGCTTAACTGTGTCCTTCTACCAGAAAGGGCTGCCTTCACCGACTCAACTAAAAAATACATCAGGATTAAATACTGTTATAAAAACTAAATAATAAATAGGGAACGAGAAGGTGAATAAACAGGCAGAAAAACAGCTTAACTGTGGCCTTCTACCAGAAAGGGCTGCATTCACAGACTCAGCTTAAGATTAAACCTTAAGATTGAACAAGATGTGCTACTTTTATCTTTACAGTTTACATACTTTAATGAAAACTAATTCTAATTCTTCTTTTAAGCAGGTACACAGAAGATGCTTTTTGACCAGCACCCCAATAACCGCTAGAGACAGTCTAACCGTTATGGAAACAGTCACCCCACGGTTCCTGAACATCCTCCGCTCCATCCCTAAAAGTGGTCGACCGCGTTGGTCCTGCGTCCCCCCTCTGCTCCTTTTTGTAAGTGCATTGCGCATCTTTTTGTCCCAACCCAATAGGATTACAATGCAGGCCTGCCCCCGAAACAGGGAAGTTCGGGTCTTCTTCTTGGTTGTCCCCCGAAAGGGGTCGTTGTTGTTTCCTTCAAAGACATCCTATCAAACAGAGACAGCCTGAGGCAGATTATACTTGCCAGTGATGGCCATCACTTAAAATCATCTCCGAAGTGGCAGACTATACTTGCCCGAAAATCCAGATCGACTGCACCCTCGGGGAGAGGTAGTACCTTTGTGAGAGGACCCAACCTCTCACACTGGTCCTCACCCAAGGGTTCAACCGATATCAGCCAAGAGACCATCACGACGCAACTGGTGACACCTGCCGAGTACCTGAAGCCGTTTCTCCTTCAACACGCCTAGACATGTGAGAATGAATCATCTACAGTCACTGAGGGTCGAAATGGGCTTGTCCTCCATATCGTTCCTGCGCGCCTTCGGCGCGCGAAACCATTCCTTTCGGCGAATTACATTATTTCACTTCTGTCCAGAAATGGGTGAACTCCATAATTGCGACAAATGTCAGATATCCTTCATTCAGCAGAAAAGTCTGTTGCGTCATAAATGATCCATCCACGGACCTAAACGCTTCCAATGCGTCAGGTGTGCAAAGATGTTCAAAAGAAGAGACCATCTGAGAAGACATGAGATGATCCATACAAAAAGGAGACCAAAGGATCACCAGAGAGAATATGTTGAACAAGTCGGAAACCATTGGACACAAATTGGTCAAAGAGAAGAATGCAAACGAATAAACCAATTGGAACCACTGGAACTCTTAAAACCGTATCAGATGAATAACAATAATCCATCCAGAAAGCCGTGGATACCAATACCTCCAATAGAAATGCCTCGTACAGTAATGACCGGAACAGGGAAGAAGCCAGAACCAGAGCATAATCCAACAAGTGAAGAAAAAGAATACGTTTTGGTCGAACCCAGTTTATTGGAAAGCTTACTAGATCGATAGTGTTTGGTGCGCAGAGAACCAAACGAGCTTGCTGCAATGGACCCGGACAGAGGAATGAGAAAGATCATGGAATCCCAAACCATGAACGAGAATGAGAAGATTCGTCACTACAACCAGATCTAACAGCGCTATAGAGAATTCTACAATAAAGCTTCACAGCCGATAACAATCAACATACAGAACCCGTGATGACAACGGAGAGAACAAAGTGAACGAAGAAGAACTGTTGAGCAGAACAGACATCGAAGAAGAGAACTGAACAGACTAAAAAGAATGAAAAGAAGATCGAACTGAAGTGATCAAAGATCGAAGAAAATGAGGATAACAGAATAAACAGAATAAATATTGAACAATATAACAGACAGTGTACAGAAAAGGCAATACAGTTTTAAAATATAACAAAAGTTCTTGTTTTTTTTTACTAGGAGGGAAGGGGAATACCATCGGGTGTTTATGTAAAAACACGGAATCCAACTTTACGGGGTCGGATAGGAATCTCAGTTACGGAATCTCTTATATAGCCTGTTTATAGATATTTTACATTGAACGCTGTATAGAATGCCTCATTGAGTGCTTTTACATAGCCCTCATGGCCTCATATGACAAAAGAGGGGTGCAGAAGGCCATAGGTTTTCCAAAAAGGGGTGCCGAAATTGGGGTGCTTTCTGGAGAATCCCTTTTTTGTCAAATGAGCTATCGAGTAATTGCTCGATCGAGTGACTCGACATACTGCTCGAATGACTCGAATCCCATCGAGCAAATGAACTAACGAGCAATTGCTCGTTCGAGTGACTCCTCGAACGACTCTTAGCCTCATTTCAGAAAAAAGGGGTGCCGAAGGCCATATGTTTTTCAAAAAAGGGGTGCCGAAATTGGGGTGCCTGGGGATATGGCCATTGGATTTTGAGGTGACTAGAATCATTGTAATAAGGGGAGATAACTCCGTACGATTAAGTACAGGTTATGGGAAATCAAGCAATCTGATTGGTTGGTTATAATCTATATAAATGATCTAGATAAATGAAACAACAAGAGTACTTGGAATAGGGTCAGAACTAACAAGAATAGACCAGAAACTGCTAAATATAGTAATAATAAGGTAAACTGTTCCAACTAATAGGCTATTCTACGCTATTGGAGTCTACTCTAGAACAAAGGAACATGATCAGATAGACGAAAACTATTGCATATATAGACAGAAGCAGAGAATTCTGAAAGAATTCGAAATAGTAAAAGTTGGGATAGATTTTGGTGATTTGGAGGGATTGTCGGGTTGTTTGTGGTAATTAGATTTATTCTTCTACAATCGAACATGCCCTCCGAACATACCCCGTCCTATTGCAGAAAAATTGGGTAACATAGCAACCACGTGCTACCATAGAAACCAAGATGGCGGCCTCCAGTATACAAAATGGACGACGGAAACACGTATCACCCTAACAACACGCGATGCGCTTGCGCACTAACACCACGTATCACTATGGAGATGACGTCACAACATGGCCGCTCACTCGGGTTACCGTGACAACACAACATGGCGGCACTAGGTCACGTGACATGACGTCACTTCCGAGGTCCGGCACCGAGGTCCGGCAACATTGAGGTGAAACATACGAGACATACTACTGACACGTATAGACTTAATGCGAAAGTACAAATTCATACTTGATAGATGTGTTCTGGAAAAAATTTACTTCGCATTCGTAAGACCCCTACTGGAATATGCCGATACGGTTTGGGGTAACTGCAATGAAAGAGACATTGTTAATAGAGAGAAAATTCAAGTAGCTGCAGCTAGGGTTGTTACCGGGGGAACTATCAGTGCCAGCAAAGCCTTAGGATACTCCGACACCTGCTGGGATACCCTCCAGGACAGGCGCGGAAAACACAAACTAATGCAGTTATTTAAGATGTACCATTGCATAACGCCCCCATACATTGCTAGTAAGGTCCCACCCCTATGCTAGTAAGGTCCCACCCCTAGCCTGTCGGCGGGCAATACGACACATAATCTTCGTTCAAGCGGTAACCTCAGGATCCCTTTTTGCCGAACTAATTAATACCAATCTTCTTTCATCCCGGAAGTAACTAAATTATGGAATAGAAAACCACTACCTGTTAGAGAGAATAGTTCTTACAGTAATTTTAAGAGCTATTTAAATCATAATAATCGACGGCCACCATCGTTCTTCAGTAATGCAAAATGTCGATCAGCACAGATATACCATTGTCGGCTGCGCTTGGGATGTAGTAATCTCAATTCACATCTATATGCCAATTATATATCACCCTCACCCTACTGCTAGTGTGGTGAGATCGAGTCGACTGAGCATTTTCTGGTAATGTGCCCTCTTTACTTTAATATTCGGAACCGTACCACTGGCCATCTATCATTTACTCCAAATGTTTCAGTCTTACTCTATGGCTCCGAATTTTTTAGCAACGAGGAAAATCGTTCAGTCGTTGACCTTGTCCAGGATTATATCATAGCTTCAAAGCGCTTTTAGTAATTGTATATAGATACGTGCATGTGCACGCACATGAGAGTGCATGAATGCATGTATGTATGCATATGTATGTAAATATATATGTTGTGTGTGCGTTTATGTATGTATGTTTGTGTGTGTGTGTGTGTGTGTGTGTGTGTGTGTGTGTGTGTGTGTGTGTGTGTGTGTGTGGTGTGTGCGGCTTCCCTGAACACATTCCATATCAATTTATGGAAATTTATACGTGTGATTACAATCTACTTGTATTCTCAGTAATACTAGATGAGTTACCGGATCAGTTTGCACCCAGGTTGGCTTCTTGCTTTCTCTTTTCATTCAATATTCTCTTTTTTCCTACAGCATCTCTCGTGTTAATTTCCATGGTTTAAACAATATAAACGCAACTGTATGAGTGTCATTAATCCGATTATATCGTTATATTAATATCATACGCGGAAACGACCTTGCATAAACTCTCTAGCTTTCTGTCGGATCCACCGTCAAGAATGTTGTATTTTGTATCTCTTGAAAATGTTGAACAAATAAATATTGTTTAAACTAAAACGAGGCGAGTTGCAGATGATATAGGAACTGGGGAAGAAGAAGAAAATTGGTTGTAGCGGGGAGTAGCATTGAACCGCGACAAATCAGCGGCCGGCCAAAGTGTTATTATTATAACAGCAGCACAGGATGGAAAACGAATGATGTTACTAAATCTGAATTAACACTCATGAAAGTCGGCAATTTCTGGGGGTAAATGGACAAACATATCACTAATTGTGGAGAAATACTTAGTATTCAAGCTACCTTTAGTATATGATCATTTTTCTCATCAAATTACTTTTCAGGACGAATCGTCCTGGACGAACCGTCCCGGTTCGAAAATGTACTTAGGACAAATCGTCCCGGGGAGAACTGGTTTTGGGACGAAACGTCCCGGAGCCAGTATAACACAGCAGCTATTGTTGTTCTAAGGATTATCTCGAGTGAATGCTTAATATCAAAGGTAACAAGAAGCAAGAAAGAAAAATTGCCATGTCATGCATGTCATGCTCATTCACACATCTGACTTCAAAGCGTGAAAACCGGGACAGATATGGAACTACCTGATAGACTAGACGCTCTGGGCGTCTCATGCGCTATCTCCTGGACTATTCAGGAAATAGGCATGAGCGTTCATCTGAAGCTGGAATTCCAAATTGATGCCAATCACAACACCACCCTCTTCGGGGAGAGGTAGCACCTTTGGTGATCGGATCCCCTCTCACACTGGTCCTCACCCCGGGGGGCACGGAGGCCCTGAAAAGAGATATAAAAAGAAAAGAAAGAATAGTCCGTCGACCAAGCGTAGGGATGCCCGGCGCTTGGAGGCTTTCCGGAATAAGAAGAGAGAGGTGAGTGAGGGGATGGAGGTTCTGGAGGCAGCCGCCAGTTCCCCTCCTAATCCCACTGGCACACCCAACCAACTGCCGGCTCCCGAGCAGGTGCAGTTGGACGAGGAACGTCTGGTGGGGATTGAGGAGGAACTGGAAGTTGCCTTTTCACCACCTCCCACCCCTTACTCCCCTCTTCTTTCACTGCCGGATAACCCGGACAAGGGAGACACATCGGAACAGCCACCACAGACCCCAGACACTATTAGCAGAGAGAGAATGTTGAAACAAATAGAGAAAAGCAACCAAGTCATTGCCGAGTCACAAGATTATATGAAACGTTCCAAAGGAATCACCAAGGGTGCAGGGTTTTTTTTTGCTCTCTCCACTAGATATCCAGGAGATCTTTCGGTAGTCGCACTACAACAAGAAGGACGCCAACGCCCTGTAGCTCACCAACATTCCTCTTTGATAGTAACTTTGGCAAACACAAGAACTGTATCAAACAGGCTCATAACATGCGATGAAGCTGACCTAAACACAACCTCTTAAAAGTAAAACACAGAAACTGACATAAACACTAAGTTAAACATGAAATTCTGAGCTAAACAGAAAACTAAACGCAACTAAAAATGTCAAGAAAAATGTTTAAAATGCAGAGTATAAGGGGTTAATCATGGAACAATGATACTGAGGAACATGTATGATGAATATAGGTGCCATGGGAAGAGAAGGGGCACAGCAGCTGACCTAAACACTAAGTTAAACATGAAATTCCGAGCTAAACAGAAAACTAAACGCAACTAAAAATGTCAAGAAAAATGTTTAAAATACAGGGTATGAGGGGTTAATCATGGAACAATGATACTGAGGAATACGTATGATGAATATAAGTGCCATGGGAAGAGAAGGAGCACAACAGCTGACCTAAACACTAAGTTAAACATGAAATTCCGAGCTAATCAGAAGACTAAACACAACTAAAATGTCAAGAAACATGTTTAAAATGCAGAGTATGAGGGGTTAATCATGGAACAATGATACTGAGGAATGTGTATGATGAATATAAGTGCCATGGGAAGAGAAGGGGCACAGCAGCTGACCTAAACACTTAGTTAAACATGAAATTCTGAGCTAAACAGAAAACTAAACGCAACTAAAAATGTCAAGAAAAATGTTTAAAATGCAGAGTATAAGGGGTTAATCATGGAACAATGATACTGAGGAACATGTATGATGAATATAATGCCATGGGCAGAGAAGGGGCACAGCAGCTGACCTAAACACTAAGTTAAACATGAAATTCCGAGCTAAACAGAAAACTAAACGCAACTAAAAATGTAAAGAAAAATGTTTAAAATACAGGGTATGAGGGGTTAATCATGGAACAATGATACTGAGGAACACGTATGATGAATATAAGTGCCATGGGAAGAGAAGGAGCACAGCAGCTGCCCTAAACACTAAGTTAAACATGAAATTCCGAGCTAAACAGAAAACTAAACACAACTAAAATACCAAGAAACATGTTTAAAATGCAGAGTATGAGGGGTTAATCATGGAACAATGACACTGAGGAATATGTATGATGAATATAAGTGCCACGGGAAGAGAAGAGGCACAGCAGCTGACCTAAACACTTAGTTAAACATGAAATTCTGAGCTAAACAGAAAACTAAACGCAACTAAAAATGTCAAGAAAAATGTTTAAAATGGTGGGTATGAGGAGTTAAATCATGGTAGAATGATAATAATCATCTTAGACCATGACGAGCTAAAATAGCCTTTGTTCCACTCTTCGTCTAAACTCTATAGACAGGGAACACCGTGGTCTTAATGGATGTACCGTTATGTTACGGTTTATAAATGACAACAAAAGAAAAAACATTCACAGTTTGCTGGGCTATTGTTATGAAACGAAGTAACCAGTGAAGTGACAAGGAAAGGCCACTCAAAATTAATTGTTACTTTCTTTATTGAACTGATCACATATTAACATTTTCGTCTGCTGTGGATACCACTTGGGGTTTCTCAATTCAAATTTGCACCTTAATTTAGTTGTGTGTTTCTGTACACCGCCCAGTCCCTCCACACTTTCAAGCACCAAATGTCCTGTTTGTGGGTTTTCTTAGGCACGGTTTGTAGAATACTTTCTTTCAATTGCGTGTCACTAATTGGCTCCGAATAACGGGGGTTTAACGAGGAATTAGAGTCATTTGGGTTTTTTTCAACTCCAGAAAAAAAGTCGCAACATAAATCTTCGACCGAAATGTTTGAGATTTCACTGTGGAAAATTTCAAAATTACCTCTATTGTCATCATTCAAATTTTCCGATTCCGATTCCATTGTCTGTTGAGAAATATCCGTATAAAATTCACAAAACTGACAAAATTTTGTTCGACGTGGCCTAAGTTTGATAGACGATGATAATCCGAGTCTTAAGAAAATAGACCGTCATTTGTAGTGTGAAGTGAGATTGATTGCAACTCACGATCCTCGCGCTTCTCGCTCGGAATCGTGAGTTGCAATCAATCTCACTTCACACTACAAATGACGGTCTATTTTCTTAAGACTCGGATTATCATCGTCTATCTACTACTTTTACCATTATTGGACACGGACGCTGACGCTGACGCCGACGCCGACCGATCGAGCCATGCCATAAGCTCACACAACTGAAGTTGGTGAGCTAAAAACGTGTGTGGAGATCTCCAAAACGGATCAACAGAAAAAATGGAGGTATTTTTGTCACTTGTCGTCGATGAACTCTCAGAAAATGATGAAACGGCGACCTGGTCACATATATCGGCGCTGATTTACTGAGCGTGATGTACGTTTAACAACATGTCGTTGTCTGAGAAATTAAAGATTATTTACAATCTTGAAAATGTTGCGTTTTTCTCTGTTACTGCTTTCCGTTTCGAATTTTCGTGATATATGAATTCACGCAAAAAAGAAACGCTGAGCAAAATCTTTGATGAATAGTTTGGATTGGTGAATTGATTACAGTGATGTAGTCAGGAGGAGGGGCGGGGGTGGGGTCCCCATCTCCACTCCTTCCCCACATTGTTACAACCCTGGTGGCGTTTGGTATTTATTGGTAAGGAGCGAAATTGCAAACAGGCGAATTTTGGTGACATTCCTTAAATTCTTTATTAAATTGTTTATGCGGGATTTTGAAGTTAAATTTACGTCGCCTGATTGGTGCTGTGTTAATTGCTCTTCTTTTTGTACGCGCGAATGCTGAATAAATGCTTTGGTGGTTGCGAAAATGACTGAACTCATCACACAATAATCCAAGTGTGTTTTTTCGGCCATGATTGATTGCTCTCCTCTCCAGCCTCTACCTGCATTTTAGAATGAAGAGACTAGAAATCTCCACACAGCAAACGGATGCAACTGGAGACCTTCTGTAGCTCTCCTGGAGAGCAATAAAACGCACCCCAAATGAGCATTAGATTTAATTGAAAAGAAAAACCATCTGCACACAAATCAACAGCTGGACTCAACATCCATATCGCCATCCATATCGCCATCCATATCACCATCACAGCCACCTCACCTCTTAAAAAGAAGAGCCGCAAGAAGCATAGACGGGGATAAGCTGCTTCCTTCCTTCTCTTTCCTTCCTTTACCACGCTCAGACATGACACGACACTTATACAGTCACTAAGGGTCGAAAGGGACTTGCCTCACACCGTACCTGCGCGCCTTCGGCGCGCAAAAACCATTTCATTTCGGGTGAAAGAAAAACTCATTCACACTTCTGACTTCAGAGCGTGCACACCTAACTGGCCATGGATTACCTGCCGAAGAAAAGGACACTTTGGCGGTGCTGGACGCTAGCTCACTTCTGAACTGGGATGTTCATGTTGAAAGTGGCTGCGTTCAGCTCACCATAATGTATAAGATGAAACCCACCTCTGGGAGTAGAAGCACCTTTCGCGGGCCTGCTCGCACTGGTCCACACCACAGGAAGGGTAAGGGATTGAGTTCACCAACCACCACTGAAACAACAAAAGAAGCAGAGATAAAGAAAAAGAGAAAGAAGAAGAAATCAGCACCGTGACGTTACCTACTTATTCCTTTTTGCTTATTCGACATTCGAAAAAAGGAAAATTGTCCAAACAAACTATGGTGTAGGGTGGCACAGAACAAGACAAATTTAATGACACCTTGACCCTCCCTGTGGGACCCCTAAAAGGGGCTGAACTTGACCCCTAAAAGTGACAAACTTGCCAAATTCCCCTATAATGGAGAAATTTTGCCAAACAAACTGTGGTGTAGGGTGGCACAGAAGGAGACAATTTTTTTGACACCTTGACCTTCCCTGTGCGACCCCTAAAAGGGGCTGAACTTGACCCCTAAAAGTGACAAACTTGACAAATTTCCCTACAATGCAGTAATTTTGCCAAACAAACTGTAGTGTAGGTGGCACAGAAGGAGACAATTTTTTGGACACCTTGACCTTCCCTGTGGGACCTCTAAAAGGGGCTGAACTTGACCCCCTAAAAGTGACAAACTTGACAAATTCCCCTATAATGGAGTAATTTTGCCAAACAAACTGTGGTGTAGGGTGGCACAGAAGGAGACAATTTTTTGGACACCTTGACCTTCCCTGTGGGACCCTAAAAGGGGCTGAACTTGACCACTAAAAGTGACAAAATTGACAAATTTCCCTACAATGGAGTAATTTTGCCAAACAAACTGTAGTGTAGGTGGCACAGAAGGAGACAATTTTTGGACACCTTGACCTTCCCTGTGGGACCTCTAAAAGGGGCTGAACTTGACTCCCTAAAAGTGACAAACTTGCCAAAGTCTCCTATAATGGAGTAATTTTGCCAAACAAACTGTGGTGTAGGGTAGCACAGAAGGAGACAATTTTTTGGACACCTTGACCTTCCCTGTGGGACCCCTAAAAGGGGCTGAACTTGACACCTAAAAGTGACAAACTTGACAAATTCCCCTATAATAGAGAAATTTTGCTAAACAAACTGTGGTGTAGGGTGGCACAGAACGAGACAAATGTAATGACACCTTGACCTTCCCTGTGGGACCCCTAAAATGGACTGAACTTGACCCCTAAAAGTGACAAACTTGACAAATTCCCAGCGATGTGAAGTTAGTTACTTATTCCTTATTTGACATTTTGACATTTTTTATTCCATCAAAACAGGAAAAATGGCACCTGCTGTAGGGTGGCACAAATGAAGATGAGTTGATTGACATGTTGCCCGTCTGCATAAGGCCTTTCTTTATGGGGCAACCAAGGCCCTAAAAGTGACAACCTCCCAGAAAACCTTCTAGATGGGCAAATCTGATCAAATAAAAGGTGCTGTAGGGTAGCACAAATGAAGACGCATTCATTGACACATTGCCCGTCCACATAAGGCCTTTCTTTATGGGGCAACCAAGGCCCTAAAAGTGACAACCTCCCAGAAAACCTTTTAGATGGGCAAATCTGATCAAATAAAAGGTGTTGTAGGGTGGCACAAATGAAGACGAGTTGATTGACATGTTGCCCGTCCGCAAAAGGTCTTTCTTTATGTGGCAACCAAGCCCCTAAAAGTGACAACCTCCCAAAAAACCTTCTAGATAGGCAAATCTGATCAAATAAAAGGTGCTGTAGGGTGGCACAAATGAAGACGAGTTGGTTGACATGTTGCCCGTCTGCATAAGGCCTCTCTTTATGAGGCAACCAAGGCCCTAAAAGTGACAACCTCCCAGAAAACCTTCTAGATGGGCAAATCTGTTCAAATAAAAGGTGCTGTAGGGTGGCACAAATGAATACGAGTCGATTGACATGTTGTCTGTCCGCATAAGGCCTTTCTTTATGGGGAAACCAAGGCCCTAAATGTGACAACCTCCCAGAAAACCTTCTAGATGGGCAAATCTGATCAAATAAAAGGTGCTGTAGGGTGGCACAAATGAAGACGAGTTGATTGACGTATTGCCTGTATTGACATCGCGGATAACTTGTGTTAACCCAGCAGATTGACTCCCCGAGTATATCCTCGAGTTTAACATGGGATTAACGCGAGTTAATCCACGTTGTCAACGCGTGTTTATCCGTGCGGTTAACGCGAGTTTATCTGCGAGGTAATCCGTGAGGTTAACGAGAGTTTATCCGCGAGTTCATCCGCAGGGATAACACAACTTTAATCCGAATTTATCCACGTGATTAACACGTGTTTAACGCATGTTTAACGCGTGTTGTGTTTAACTCGAGGTAATCCTCGTTGTTAACTGGAGTTTATCGGCGAGATTAATACGAGTTTAACGGGAGTCTGTTCGCGAGGTTAACGCGAGTCTATCCGCAAGGTTAACGCCATTGTAACGCCAGTTTAGTCGAGTTAATCGCGAGTTTATCCGCAATGTTAACACGAGTTTAACGCGAATTTAATGCGTGGTCGTCGGCGAGTGTGGCGGTAGTTTATCCGTGAGGTTAACGCGAGTTTATCCGCGAGGTTAACATCAGTTTAACGCGAGTTTATCGGCGATGTTAACGCGAGGTTATCACGAGTTTATCTGTGGAGATAACGCGAGTTTGGCGCGAGGTCATACGCGAGGTTATCACGAGTTTATCCACGAGGTTACCTCGCGTTTAACGCGCGTTTATCGGCGATGTTAACGCGAGGTTATGCGCGAGGTTATTACGAGTTTATCCACGTTGTTAGCTCGAGTAAAATGCGAGGTTAACTCGAGTTTAACGCGAAATTGTCTGCGAGGTTATCGCGAGTTTATGCGCGTTGTTAGCGAGAGTTAACCCGCGATGTTAACTCGAGATTAATGCGGGTTTTTCCGTGAGATTAGCGCGCGTTTAACGCGAGTTTATTCGGTGTATTAATGTGAGTTTATGCGCAAGGATATTGCGAGTTTATCTGCGATATTATTTGGCGCGAGTTTATTCGGGAGGTTAACTCAAGTTTAACGCACGTTTATCGGCGATGTTAACATGTTAACACGAGTCCATCCACGAGGCTAACGCGACATTGGCGCGCGTTTTTCGGCGATGTTAACATGAGTTTATGTGCGAGGTTATCGCGAATTTATCCGCTTTGTTAGCCATGTCCAGCTTTCTGTCTGGAAGGGGAGTTAACTCGAAATACTGGGGTGAATGAATGCAGAAAACCAAAACAACCAAAGGAATGGCCTCGCGCGCCGAAGGCGCACAGGGACGGTATGGGGAACAAGCCCCTTTCGCACCTCAGTGCCTGTAGATGATTAATTTTGACATGCCTAGGCGTGTCGAAGGAGGAGCGGCTTCAGGTACTCGGCAGGTGTCACCGGTTGCGTCGTGATGGTCTCTTGGCTGATGTCGGTTGAACCCTCGGGTGAGGACCAGTGTGAGAGGTTGGGTCCTATGCAGAAAACGAACGAACGAAATGATTTCACGCGCCGAAGGCGCGCAGGGACGGTATGGAGAACAAGCCCCTTTCGACCCTCGTTGGCTGTATAATTTTGTCATGTCAGAGTGTGGTAGAGGAGGGAAAGAGTAAAGGTGTTCAGCGGCGTCTATGTCTCCTGCGGTTTTTCTTGGTGGTAGGAGGATGTGTTGGAGAGATAGATGTTGGTGGCGTTGTTGGATCTGGAGGATCAGTAGGTTCCTTGGTAGTGAATGGCCGGATCCTAGCAGCTGTTTCTTCTTGAGATTTCCTGGAGTTTTTTAAATATATTGTGAGGATTGTCCTGGGAATTTTCTGGATACATAGAAGCTATATTCGTCTTGGGCTTTGGCTCGGATGTTGTCGTCCTCGATCTCCTCCCCAAGGAATGCCTCCGCGGACTCCGGGAAGCTCTCCTCCTGGTCGGACTCCAGAAAACACCAACGAGCGAGAGAATTAACCGAATGGTTTGTGATTGCTGTAAAAACAATCGGATCTTCATTATTACTTAGATCATATATGACAATATTAGTAACACCTTAGCCCGTCTCTAATCTGTAGCTGTTAACAGAAGATCTGGGTTATATATTTTATCCATTGTTCTTCGAGGCTTCATGTCTTAGGATTATAATTACTTGGATTAATCCATTGCAAGTGTAAAGAAAGATAGCATGAGAGAAATAAGGAGAAATTTCATTTTTTTAAAACTAACCCTAGCAGTAGTGTTCTTTGATAGAGATTTCTTTCTTTCCTTTCATATTTATTTCAATTGTATTTCAAGAAAAAAATCACCAACGCTCACGTGCCTTTAATTTCAGATTCATTATACAAAAGAGAAGCAGAAATGACGAGAGAAAAAAAAATTAAAAATTATGAAAATTGTGAACAAAAATCACATAGCACATGAATATTCCACTTTATCCGAAGTAAAGAGAAATACTCTGCCTCTTAAAAGACGAGTCACAGTTCACACGTAATCTGACGCTCACTTGAAATATTCTGGAAAATGCTCTTTTTCAGCCCAAAAAGGAAGCAAAAACAAAATATCGTACACTCATTATATTTATATTACTGTTTTCTGTATTTATTGCAGATTACTAAAATAACGCGTAAAAATTTCACCTAACATATTCAAAGGTCAAAAAATACATTTAAAGACACTTGGGGTCGGCTTTTTTTCGTAAAATTTACTAAGGTTTTACACGATGTTCAGGACCAATTTTCAAATTAAAAAGGAAGCAAAACATAATTGAGCTATAATCAACATAAACATATTACATTAAACTAGAATAATGGAACTAAATGGAAATAACGCGTAAAATATTGTCTTTCAACAGGTTATTTGTGTAATTAATGTTTAAAATATTTTGTCCATAGGCATCAGTGTTAAGATTTAGACCCACTTTTTCCTCGGAAGTGACGCATGCGCAGTAGACACCGGCCGAAAGCTGGGTATGGTGGGTTAAACGCGATGTTACGCGAGTATGAGGTGAGTTTATCCGCGAGATCATCGCGAGTTTGGCGCGAGTATATCCGCTACGTTTACACGAGTTTAACGCGAGTTATCCGTGGGGTTAACGCGAATGTATCCGCGAGGTTAACTCGAGTTTAACGTGCGTCTATACGCGAGATTAAAGCGATTTTGACGGGTGTTCATCCGCGAGTTAACGCGAGTTTATCTCAGAGGTTAACGCGAGATTTGTGCGAGGTTAACGCGAGTTAATCCCCGAGATTGACGTGTGTTTATCGGCACGGTCAGCACGAGTTTATGCCCGACGTTAACCCGAGCCTTTCCGCTAGTTTAACGCGAGTGTTTTCCGCGATATTAATGCGGGTTTGTGCGGAAGGTTATCACGAGTTTATCCGCGTTATTAGCGAGAGTTTAACTTGAATTTGTCCACGAGGTTAACGCGGGTTTGGCGCGAGTTTATCCACGAGATTAACACGAGTTTATCGGTGAGTTTAACTCGAGTTTTACGCGAGTTTATCTGCGATTATAACGCGAGTTTATGCGCAACATTAACGCGAGTTTATCCGCGAGGTTAAATCGAGTACATCTCGAGTTTATCGGAGATGTTAACACGAGTTTATGCGCCAGGAAATCACAAGTTTATCCGCGAGTTAATCCGCGAGGTTAACGCGAATTTTAACGCGTGTTTGTCCGCGAGTTCAACACAAGTCTATCGCCGAGGTTAACGCGAGATTAATGAGTATCCGTGAGATTAGCGCGAGTTTATGTGTTAAATTCGCGTTAAACACACACCCAGTGGTTTATGCGCCATGTTATGCAGGTTTATCCGCGAGTTAATCCGCGAGGTTAACGCGAATTTAACGCGTGTTTGTCTGCGAGTTTAACACGAGTTTATCCCCGAGGTTAACGCGAGATTAACGAGTATCCGTGAGATTAGCGCGAGTCTATGCGTTAAATATGCGTTAAACACACACCCAGTGGTTTATGTGCCTGGTTATCGTAAGTTATCCGTGAGTTAATCCGCGAGGTTAACGCGAATTTAACGCGTTTGTCTGCGAGTTCAACACGAGTTTATCCCCGAGGTTAACGCGAGATTAACGAGTATCCGTGAGATTAGCGCGAGTTTATGCGCCACGCCAGCCCGAGTTTATCCGCGAACTTAACGCGAGTCTAACCACTGGGTGCGTGTTTAACGCAAAGTTAACTCGAGTTTAACATGCGTTTATCCGTGAGTTTAACGCAAGGGTAACACGAGTTTATTCGTGAGGTTAGCACGTGTTTAACGCAAGCTTATCCGCAAGTTTAACGCGAGTTTAACACGAGTTTATCCACGAGGGTAACGCAAATTTAACGCGACCTTATGCGCGAGGCTAACGCGAGTTTGTCCGCGAGTTTAACGCGAGTTAAACATGAGTTTATCGGTGAAGTTGACGCTAGTTTATGCGCGAGGTTATCGCGAGTTTATCCGCGTTGTTAGCGCGAGTTGAACGCGAGCTTAGCGCGAATTTATCCCCGGGCCTATTGCGAGTTTATCCGCGAGTTAATCTGCGAGGGTAACGCCAATTTAACGCGATTTTAACACTAGTTTAACCCCGAGGTTAAAGCGAGATTAATCTGAGGTAATCCGTGAGGTTCACTCGTGTTTTATCCGCGTGGCTAGCCGGCGTATGGCGTGATAATATCCACGAGTTTAACGCGAGTTAATCCAGAAGGTTAACGCATGTCAACTTCTAGGTTAACGTGAATTATCCACGAGGTTAACGCGAGTGTGATGCAAGTTTAACGCAAGTTAATCAACGATGTTAACGTGTGTTTACCCACAAGTGTAACGCGAATTTATCGCCGAGGTTAAGGCGAGTTTAACGCGTGTTTAACACTAGTTAATTCGCGAGGTTAACGCGTGTTTATTCGCGAGATTAGCGCGAGTTTATGCGTGATGTTAACGCGTGTTTATCTGCGAGATTTAACGCGAATCTATCTGCTAAATTAACGCAAGTTTAAAGCGAGGTTAACTCAAGTTTTCATCCGCGAGGTCAACTCGATTTTGAAGGGAGATTATCCGCGTTGTCAGCGCGCGATTATCCGTGAGGTTAGCGTGTGTCTTACGCCAGTTTGTCCGAAAGGTTAACGCGAGTTTAACGCGCGTGTATCGGCGATGTTAATGCGAGGTTATTCTCGAGGTTATCGCGAGTTTATCCACGTTGTTAGCGCGAGTTAGAAGCAAGGTTAACGCGAGTTTAAAGCGAATTTATTCACGAGGTTATGGCGTGTTTATCCCCGTTGTTAGCGAGAGTTAATTTGCGAGGTAAACGCGAGTTTAAAGCAAGCTTATCCACGATATTAATGCGAATTTATGCGCAAGGTTATCGTGAGATTATCGGGTTTAAAGCGAATTTATTCCCGAGATTAGCGCGAGTCTATTCAGTAGGTTCACGCGAGTTTATCTGCAAGGTTAACTCGAGTTTTCCGCGAGTTTATCCGCGATTATAACGCGAGTTTATGCCCGAGGTTGTAGCGAGTTTTGCCGCGTGTTTTTCGGCGAATCACTCCGTGAGGATAACGTGGGTTTGGCGCGTGTTCGTCCGCGAGTTTAACGCGAGTATGTCCAGAGGTTAACACGATATTAACGCGAATTAATCCGCGAGGTTAACGCGAGATTAACTCCTCGAGTTAATCCAGGAGATTAATACTAATTAATCCGTGAGGTTAACGCGAATTTAACGAGTGTTTGTCCGCGAGTTGAACGCGAGTTTATCCCCGAGGTTAAAGCGAGATTAACTTGAGTTTATCGGCGAGTTTAACGCAAGTTTATCGCAAGTTTAACGCGAGGAAATCCGCGATGTTGAGTGTGTTTAGCCGCGAGTTTAACGCGAGTTTATCCCCGAGGCTAAGGCGAGTTTAGCACGAGTGTAACGCGAGTTAATCCGCGCGGTTAACGCGTGACTATACGCAACGTTAATGCGAAGATAACGCGTGATTATACGCGAATTTAACGCGTGATTGTCCGCGAGTTTAACGCGAGTATATCCCCAAGGTTAACACGAGACTAACGCTAGTTAATTCGCGATGTTAACGCATATTTAACGCGCGGTTATCGCGAGTTGATCCGCGAGTTTAACGCGAGGTAATCCGCGAGCTTAAAGCGACTTTAAAATAAACTCGAGTTTAACAGGAGTTTATCCGCATTGCTAGCGTGAGTTTGACGCGAGATTATCCGTGAGGTCAGCGCGTGTTTAACGCGAGTTTATCCGCAGGTTAACGCGAGATTAACACGAGTTTATCCGTGAGGTTAACTTGAGTTTAACGCGAGTTTATTGACGATGTTAACGCGAGTTTATTTGCAAAGTTATCGCGAGTTTATCCGCGTTGTTAGCGCGAACTAAACGCAAGGTTAACGCGAGATTAAAGCGAATTTGTCCGCGAGGTTATTACGTGTTTATAGAGACAGTGTTGTTAGAGACAGTTAATCCTCAAGGTTAACGCGAGGTTATCGTGAGATTATCCGTGAGGTAACGCGTGTTTAACGCTAGTTTATCCGAAAGGTTAACGCGAGTTTAACACGAGTTTATCCACGAGGTTAACTCGAGTTTAACTCGAGTTTAACGCAAGTTTATCGGCGATGGTAACGCGAGTTTACGGGGAGGATATCGCGAATTTACCCGGTTTGTCAGCGCAAGTTGAACGCGATGTTAACGTGAGTATGAGGCGAGTTTAACAGCTATGTTATCGCGAGTTTGGCGCGAGTATATCCGCGATGTCAACGCGAGATTAACGTTAGGTTATTCGTGAGGTTACTACGAATTTATCCGCAAGGTTAACTCCAGTTTAGTGGGCGTTTATGCGCGAAGTTAACGCGATTTGGCGCGTGTTCATCCACGAGTTTAATGCAATTTATCAGCGAGGTTAACGCGAGCTTTACGCGAGTTTAACGCGGGTTAATCCGCGAAGTTAACTTGTGTTTATCGGCGCGGTCAGCGCGGGTTATGTGCGACGTTAACGCGAGTTTTTTTCGCCAGATTAACGCGACTGTATCCGCGATATTAATGCGAGTTTGTGCGAAAGGTTATCGCGAGTTTATTCGCGTTATTAGCGCGAGTTTAACGTGCGTTTATGCACGAGGTTAACGCGAGTTTGGCGCGAATTTATGCGCGACGATAACGCGAGTTTATCCGCGAGGTTAACTCGAGTTCAACGCCAGTTTATCGGCGATGTTAACACGAATTTATGCGTGAGGTTATCGTGAGTTTATATGAGTTGTTATCGCGAGTTTATCCGCGAGTTAATCCTCGAGGTTAACGCGAATTTAACGTGTGTTTGTTCGCGAGTTTTACACGAGTTTATCGCCGCGGTTAACGCGAGATTAACTCGAGTTAATTCGCGTGGTTAACGAGGTTAGCACAAGTTTATGCGCGACCCTAATGTGAGCTTAACACGAGTGTATCCGCGAGATTAACGGAAGTCTAACCGCTAGGTTAAACTGAATGTAAATCAAGGTTAACTCGAGTTCAACGGGAATTAATCTGGGAGGTTAACACATGTTTATCTGCGAGGTTAACGCGAGTTTATCCACGACGTTAAAGTGAGTGTAACGCAACTTTAAAGTGAGTTAATCGGTGATGTTAACGATGTGTTTACCCGCGAGTTTAACGCGAATTTATCTCCGATGTTAAGGCGAGCTTAACGCAAGTTTAACGCTACTTAATCCGCGAGGTTAACGCGCATTTATCCCCGGGGTTAATGCAAGATTAATGCGAGTTAAATCGCGTGGTTAGCTCGTGTTCATCCGCGGGATTAGCGCGGGTTTATGTGAGACGCTAACGCGAGTTTAATCGCAAGATTAACGCGAGTTTATCCGATAGGTTTACTCGAGTTTAAAGTGAGGTTAACTAGAGGTTAACGCGAGTTCATCCGGGAGGTAAATTCGAGTTTAACGGGAGTTTATTTGCGTTCTTAGTGCGAGGTTGAAGCGAGGATAATGTGGGAGTATCCGTGAGGTTAGCACGTCTTTAACGCGTTAATCGCGCGTCCACCTGGTGGATCAACTTGCGTAAAATGCGCGTTAAACTAGCGCTACCCTCACATATAAACTCGCGTTTACTTTGTGGATAAACTCGCGGTTAAACTCATGTTAACCTTGCGGAAAAACTCGCGCCAAAGTCGCGACTGCCTAGCGGATAAACTCCTGTCAAACTCGCGTTATCCTTGTGTTAAACTCGCGTACAACTCGCGTTAAACCCGTGGGTAAACTCGTGTCAAACTCCAGCTAACCGTGCGGATTAACATCCGTTATCCTCGCGGGTCAACTAGCATTAATCTCACGCCAAACTCGCGTTAACATTGCGTTAACCTTGCGTTAACCTCGCGGATAAACTCGCGCTAACCTCACGGATAAACTCGCGATAAACTCGCGTTAACCTGGCGCATTAACTCTCGCTAACAACGCGGATAAAGTCGCGATAACCTCGCGGATAAATTTTCGTTAATATCGCCGATAAACTCGCTTTAAACTCGACTTAACCTACAGCACCTTTTATCTGATCAGATTTCTTGGTTGCCTCCTACAGCACCTTTTATTTAATCAGATGTGCCCATCAAGAAGGTTTTCCGGGAGGTTGTCACTTTTAGGGCCTTGTTTGCCCCCATAAAGAAGGGCCTTATGCGGACGGCAACATGTCAATGAACTCGTCTTCATTTGTGCCACCCCACAGCACCTTTTATTTGATCAGATTTGCCCATCTAGAAGGTTTTCTGGGAGGTTGTCACTTTTAGGGCCTTGGTTCCCCCATAAAGAAAGGCCTCATGCTGACGGCAACATGCCAATGAACTCGTCTTCATTTGTGCCACCCTACAGCACCTTTTATTTGATCAGCTTTGCCCATCTAGAAGGTTTTCTGGGAGGTTGTCACTTTTAGGGCCTTGGTTGCCCCATAAAGAAAGGCCTTATGCGGACGGGCAACATGTCAATCAACTCGTCTTCATTTGTGCCACCCTATAGCAGGTGCCATTTTTCCTGTTTTGATGGAATAAAAAATGTCAAAATGTCAAATAAGGAATAAGTAACTAACTTCACATCGCTGGGAATTTGTCAAGTTTGTGACTTTTAGGGGTCAAGTTCAGCCCCTTTTAGGGGTTCCACAGGGAAGGTCAAGGTGTCCTTAAATTTGTCTTGTTCTCTGCCACCCTACACCACACTTTGTTTGGCAAAAAATCTCCATTATAGGGGAATTTGGCAAGTTTGTCACATTTAGGGGTCAAGTTCAGCCCCTTTTAGGGGTCCCACGGGGAAAGTCAAGGTGTCCTTGAATTTGTCTCGTTCTGTGCCACCCTACACCACAGTTTGTTTGTTAAAATTCCTCCATTATAGGGGAATTTGGCAAGTTTGCCACTTATAGGGGTCATGTTCAGCCCCTTTTAGGGGTCCCACAGGGAAGGTCAAGGTGTCATTAAATTTGTCTTGTTCTGTGCCACCCTACACCATAGTTTGTTTGGCAAAATTACTCCATTATAGGGGAATTTGGCAAGTTTGTCACTTTTAGGGGTCATGTTCAGCCCCTTTTAGGGACCCACAGGGAAGGTCATGGTGTCCAAAAATTTGTCACCCTACACCAAAGTTTGTTTGGCAAAATTCCTCCATTACAGGGGAATTTGGCAAGTTTGTCACTTTTAGGGGTCATGTTCAGCCCCTTTTAGGGGTCCCACGGGGAAGGTCAAGGTGTCATTAAATTTGTCTCGTTCTGTGCCACCCTACACCACAGTTTGTTTAGCAAAATTTCTCTGTTATAGGGGAATTCGTCAAGTTTGTCACTTTTAGGGGTCAAGTTCCGCCCCTTTTAGAGGTCCCACACAGAGGGTCAAGGTGACCAAAAAATTGTCTCCTTCTGTGCACCCTACACCAAAGTTTGTTTGGCAGAATTCCTCCGTTATAGGGGAATTTGGCAAGTTTGTAACTTCTAGGGGGCATGTTCAGCCCCTTTTAGGGGTCCCACAGGGAAGGTCAATGTGTCATTACATTTGTCTCGTTCTGTGCCACCCTACACCGTAGTTTTTTTGGCAAGATTACTCCATTATAGGGGAATTTGGCAAGTTTGTCACTTTTAGGGATCAAGTTCAGCCCCTTTTAGGGGCCCCACAGGGAAGGTCATGGTGTCCAAAAATTTGTCTTGTTCTGTGCCACCCTACATCAAAGTTTGTTTGGCAAAATTCCTCCATTATAGGGGAATTTGGCAAGTTTGTCACTTTTAGGGGTCATGTTCAGCCCCTTTTAGGGGTCCCACAGGAAAGATCAAGGTGTCATTAAATTTGTCTCGTTCTGTGCCACCCTAAACCCCAGTTTGTTTAGCAAAATTTCTCTGTTATAGGGGAATTTGTCAAGTTTGTCACTTTTAGGGGTCAGGTTCTGCCCCTTTTAGTGGTCCCACGCGGAAGGTCAAGGTCCAAAAAATTGTCTCCTTCTGTGCCACCCTACACTGAAGTTTGTTTGGCAAAATTACTCCATCATAGGGGAATTGTCAAGTTTGTCACTTTTAGGGGTCAAGTTCAGCCCCTTTTAGGGGCCCCACAGGGAAGGTCAAGGTGTCCAAAAAATTGTCTCCTTCTGTGCTACCCTACACCACAGTTTGTTTGGCAAAATTACTCCATTATAGGGAAATTTGTCAAGTTTGTCACTTTTAAGGGTCAAGTTTAGCCCTTTTTAGGGGTCCCACAGGGAAGGTCAAGGTGTCATTAAATTTGTCTTGTTCTGTGCCACCCTACACCATAGTTTGTTTGGACAATTTTCCTTTTTTTCGAATGTCGAATAAGGAAAAAGGAATAAGTAGGTAACTTCACAGTGCTAGATCGCCGTCAACCAAACACCGGGACACCAGTCGAATAGAGGTGTGGCTCGAAAGGAAGAGGACTGAGACCGGGAATCAGGAGATGGAAAAGGAGATCACTGTCAACTCACCTCCAAGACCTGTATCACCAATCCCAAGCCGTACCTCTTCACCAAAGAGGTCGGGGGGGGGGGGAGAAGCAGGAAGTGGAGGCAGAGGAGGTGGAAGTCGCCCAATCCGTACATGACTCTCATATCACCTCAACCAATCGGGCCTCAAATCCATTTCAACCTCGGAGTCCGAGCATGAACCTTCTGATGAGGGAGATACTAGCCTGTCAGCCTATATTGAAATCCTAGATGGACGTGCCATTGAGCGCTTCGGCGAACTCAAGCTGGAGTTTGACGGAACTGGGGCTGATTATTTGGAATACCTTAAATCAACCCAGAAGGAATGGGCTAAGGAAAACTACGACGTCCTCATCAACAAACCAGGACACTTGGAAGCAGCAAGGGTCCGCGACCCGTTCTTCCACAGAAGGCTAAAACGCAAAAACTTGGAAACAACAGCTGCCAAGTCTTCTCCATCCCAGCCACCTCCTTCCAAGAAGAAGCACAAACGGAGCAAACGCCACTAAACCCGAACACTTTCCTCCTTTGACGCGCCCAGACATACTGCCAAAACTCATCCTACAGCTAAAGAGGGTCGAAAGCATTCCGAAAGAAAAACTAAGAGAGAGAGAGAGAGAGAGAGAGAGAGAGAGAGAGAGAGAGAGAGAGCAGACCAAAGGGGGTTTCGACGCTTTCTGAAATAATGATAAAGCAGTCTAGGGTTATCTGTGGTTTCCGAATATGCCCCACCTGTAACACTAAAGTTCACTCCTTAACATTCGTATTCTCTTCTTCCCCCACCTGTTAGATGCTTGCTTCCTTCTTCACCAAAAGAGAACTTACCCACCCTCCACTTTCAAGCCTCATTTACCCAGGGGCCCCAGGCATTAACTTCTGTCTTTGTTCAGTTTCAGTAGCAGTCTATTCCCTTGTTTTCCTGCAATGGTTAACAGTTTATGTAACCCCTTCACTCTCAAATAATAAAACCATATCATCAAAAAAGGATAGTCATGGGATTTCTGTCTCTCTAACGTTGACCCCCCCCCCCCCCCCCCCCCCGGTGCTTGCCATCAAGTGGGCATTGAGCATCTAACATGTGGGAGAACAAGAGAATACGAATGCTAAGGTGTGAAGTCTAAATAATAAAGACACTTCCACGCGTGTGAAACGTTCGGAGACGAAAAGAGTCTCTGACAACTGCCAAGAAATTAACTATCCTGAATAAATTAATTTCTCAACAATAAACTATGATACTGCGAAATGATCCTGCTGAAACTACTCCTCACCAATACGTGCGCTGGCCGTCGTGACCTAAAGTGATTTTAGCCCAAACGACTGCATCTAACAACAGGCCATCCTTTGTTAACAGATGTGAACCTCTTCAAGGAATAAGTGACCACGACGCAGTGTTTATAAATACGACCATCTCACTGAAACGACACAAACCACTAATACGTAATATACTTCTTTGGAAGAAAGCCGACATCGAAAGCATCAAATCAAGCGCCACTGACTATGCAGAGAAATTCTGCCAGAAATTCAACTACTCAAGCGACATCAACAGCATGTGGTTTGACTTCAGCGACTGGTGTACATCGACCATGACATCCTATATTCCACAGCGCCAAAGTTCCCAACGTATCACTCATCATTGGGCAAATCGCGAGGTCCGCCGTATCTCCAGGGCGAAACGAAAATGGTTTCTTAGAGCACAAAAGACTAAATCATCCTCTGCTTGGAAGAAATATACAGACCTCAAACACAGGATGCAACGGGCATGCAGGCAGGCATACAACAACCACGTGCAAGACATGCTCTCCGATGATACCTCCAGCAAGAAAAAGTTCTGGTCATATATCAAGAACCGCAAAACGGACAGATGTGGAGTTGCACCATTGAAGAGAGAAGGAATCACCTTCAGCGACAATGTCACTAAAGCAGATGTGCTTAATAAACAGTTTGCATCCGTTTTTTCTAAGGAACTCCCAGGGGACCTTCCATATTTTGGCTCCAGTACCACACCAGATGTTCCTCCTATCATCGTCTCCGAGTTAGGCATCTTCAAACTACTGAAAAAACATCAACCCGAGCAAAGCTACAGGCCCAGATAACATCCCTGGTAGACTACCGCGAGAGACGGCTAGGGAATTAGCCTCCATTCTTACCTTTATATTCCAGACCTCAATCAACCGAGGGAAAATACCAGATCAATGGAAAAGTGCCAAAGTGGCCCCAGTCTTCAAAAAAGGAGACCGCAGCCAGCCATCAAACTACCGACCTATCTCATTGACTCCATCTGTGGCAAACTCATAAAACATATCCTTCATAGTGCCATCATAAACCACCTCGAAAACTACAACATCCTGACCGATTCCCAACATGGTTTCCGAAAGAGACGATCCACTGAAACTCAGCTGATCCTGACAGTCCATGACCTCGCCTCCAACCTTAATACCGGAGAACAAACGGACGCGATATTACTAGATTTTTCTGAGGCCTTTGATAAAGTTCCCCACAAGCATCTCCTCCTGAAGCTACATCACTGCGGAGTTAGAGGAAACATCAGTGACTGGATAAGAGACTTCCTGGCAGACCGACCACAGGAAGTGGTCATAGACGGAGCAACATCACCGAGATGCAACGTGACGTCAGGAGTACCCCAAAGAACAGTCCTAGGCCCCCTACTATTCCTTGTTTACATCAACGACATGCCAGCCTGTGCCCAGTCCCGTGCTCGCTTGCTTGCGGAAACTGTCTCTTATACAGGAAAGTCAGATCCACCCAAGACTGCACTGACCTACAAGAGGTCCTGAGGAAACTCCAGGAATGGGAGGGTAAATGGATAATGCAGTTCCACCCTGAAAAATGCGAAGTAATCACCATCTCTAACCGCAGAAGCCCACTGCACTCTGACTACACGATCCACGGCCATACCCTCCATCACGTGAACAATGCAAAATATCTCGGCGTCACCATAAATAAATCATTATCCTGGAACACCCATGTTGATAATACAGATAATCAACCAATGGAATAATTAATGAACTGAGTATAATGCGGAAGCCACGACTTGTTTTCACTGTGGCCCATCCATTCATTGATTCATTTCACGCATTCACACTTCTGATCTCAGAGCGTGAACACCTTGTTTACAACAATGGAAAACCTGGAATTGTCGGATCGTCTTCGGAAAGCCATCTCAGCTCCGGGCGTCTCTTGTCCCATCTCTTGGACTATTCAGGAAATGGGCAAGAGCGTCCATCTGAACCTGGAATTTAGAGTAGAAGAAGAGAACACCAAAAACACCACCCTCTTCGGGGAGAGGTAGTACCCTGGGCGAGAGGATCCCCTTTCCCACTGGTTCTCACCCGAAGAAGCTCGTAGGCCCTGAAAAGAGAAAAAAGAAGAAGAGTCCATCAATTACTCTTTTGGCGTCACTTTGTTGTATGAGGCGTAGATTATTTTTCATTAATCCATTTATTTATTAATCCATTCCTTTCGAAGAATGCTCGATTTCGTTGTAGAAGTACGTGTATTGTCAGGAAGAAAATTAGTGTACACACAGTGCCAAAGCATTCTGAATCTATTTTATTTACGTTGTCTCTCCACCCTCTTTTACGAGGCCGAAACGTCCCAGGCCGAAACATCTCAAGGCCAAAACGTCCCATGGCCGAAACGTCTCAAGGCCGAAACGTCCCGATCCCACACCAGAGGCCACAACATCAAATTTCTACAGCCAAAGACCAGAATCCAACCATATCAGCAATCGTTCTTTCTCAGCGCCATCAGATACTGGATTTCTCTCCACATGTTAGTTGTGGAGACTAGATCGCTTGATGCCTTCTAGCAGAGACTAGTTGAGTCCTATTAATATCGGAGTCGGGTCGTTTCGGCGTCGGGTCGTTTCGGCATCGGGTCGTTTCGGCACCCGGTCGTTTCGGCACCCAGGTCAGGTCGTTTCGGCACTAGCCAAGTCGTTTCGGCACTGACGCTTTTGGCATCGGGTCGTTTCGGCACCTAGGTCAGGTCGTTTCGGCACCAAGGGATTTTCTACTCGGGAACAATAAAAAAAATTAACATCAATTTAAAGGAACTTTTTTATTTATTATATCAATGAACCTAACAACATTTTTAACATTTTTAATAGAAAATAGCAACAATATTTATAGCATATAACATATATAAAATATCGGAGTCGGGTCGTTTCGGCATCGGGTCGTTTCGGCACCCGGTCGTTTCGGCACCCAGGTCAGGTCGTTTCGGCACTAGCCAAGTCGTTTCGGCACTGACGCTTTTGGCATCGGGTCGTTTCGGCACCTAGGTCAGGTCGTTTCGGCACCAAGGGATTTTCTACTCGGGAACAATAAAAAAAATTAACATCAATTTAAAGGAACTTTTTTATTTATTATATCAATGAACCTAACAACATTTTTAACATTTTTAATAGAAAATAGCAACAATATTTATAGCATATAACATATATAAAAGATAGTACTGTTTTCAAGCAACCAAAACATTAAAATAAACATATAAACAGTCTGTTGCCATCATATTTATAGCATATAACATATATAAAAGATAGTACTGTTTTCAAGCAACCAAAACATTAAAATAAACATATAAACATTTTTTTAAAATGACGTCTAGTTCGGGAGGTTACTCTGTTGGAGCGTCGGGTCAGTATATGGCGTGCAAGACGAACGTAACGAAAACGTGTCACAATAATCATAAATAAGTTCGGGAGTTTACTCTGTTGGAGCATCGTGCCAGTGTATGGCGTGCAAGAAGAACGTAACAAACGTGTCACAATATTATTAAATAAGGGGGAAATATTGTGACACTTTTTTATTACGTTCCTCTTGCGCGTCATACAGTGATACGATGCTCTAGTAGAATCAGTGGCATATGAACCGGGGGTAAAGGGGTGGGTACTAGTATTTACACCTCACCCCCAGCCCCCCCCCCCCCCCCCCAAATCAAAATCCAAGGTTAGGGGTGTTGGTACCTTCAAAAACTGGCGTTAATTAATTCGTGATAATTCTTTTCTTTTCCATCCCTCCCGATGAAGCCAGGTACAAAGTGCATTGGTACATTAATTTTTCGTGTTGCTTATGGAGTAATTTTTCGTGCAATGACAGCGTACGCCGCTGCATGGAACAGAAGTAGCCCAAAAACGAGAACCCCGTAGAAGGGTGTAATCTCCCGAAATAGACGGCATTTTTTACTAAAACATATAAACCCAAACATAAACACAGCAGAATAATTACATTTTTATGGCCCGTAAATTCCGGCACATCTCTTCAGTAACCTACTTGTACTGATTTCACCTTTGTTGTAAGCGTCCCAAAGTTCAAATAACTGCGCCTGTACCTTAGTCGCATTTTTCCTTTTGTTTTCTCTGCAGCTTATGTTCTGAAAGTAATTTTATTAAAAGTGGTATGCCCTGAGCCTCTTGAAAAAGTTCCCCCACCAAGAGATAAAAAGGAACAGAACCGTTGGTGTTAACTCTAGAGTTCAAACGATTGTGCCAACCTTCTGTGTCATTGTTTGTCCTAACACTACACATAAAAACACTCCAGCACTCAATTTTGAAAACACTGTTATTTATCCATGTATCATAGACATAGTCCATCAATCTTTGAACTGTAGGTGACTGCACACTTTCGTCCGATTTCCTGAATGCCTCTGCTATATGTTCAGGTGGAAGGAATGGCAGAGCCATAACTCTCGTCAGAAACGTGTATATTTCATCTTGGTTGTTGTATTCAGTTTGCAATCCCAGGTTTTGAACTTTCCTATACACAGCCTGAGACCAATGGAAAACACAGCCTTGAATTGGGGTATCTACAAATCTTTGACGGATTGCCTGCCACATTCCAATTTCAAAATCTACAACAATTTTACGGAGCTCAATATGTTGTGGAAGTTGTCTGTCAATGGCGCGTAATACAGCGTAGTAATCATCTTTTTTCCTGCCTGACATAAAACAGAACACCAGTGGAATTTGTTTCGTGTTGCCATCAGTTTTTACAAATCCATGAATTGAAAATAATTGCATCCAAGGTTTTTTAACAACTCTGACGTTCCGTCCATATACCATGTCTTAGCCTTCGCAAGGAGACCTAATTGTCTATCTGTATAAAACACTACGTGGCGCCTACCACCAATCTCGATGTCGTGCCGCAAAAAATCAGGAGCATTCTCGTTGAGAAAGTCAGTATCAAGTTCAAAATCCAAGTCGACTGGGTCATTTGGTCGAAGATTTAGTCTTACTCTGTTCACAGATCTCACCACATATGAAGGGTTAGGACGACTTGGGCCAGGGGCGTTGATGTCTGCATGCTGTCTGAAAACTTCTTCAACTATTTGAGGTGCAGATTTTTCAAATATGGACTTGTGAGCTTTCAATTTTGCCTGCAATAAGAGAGTAACGCAACTGTGATTTTTTCTTTCTTTCTATTCTAATTTCTAGATATAATTTCTAGATATAAATCAAGAGAAACTCGGGAAATGCGCACTTCACATATATATTGTAAGAAAACCAACCAAACCGATGTGACTATAGACATCCGTATTTGTGTGGTTTTATTGCAAATATTGTGAAAAATATCCTTTCTATTCCAGGCGTTTGTAAATAATAATAAATGAAAAAAGAAAAACATTTCAAAAACGTCGAAAAATTAAAAATAAATTTAAATACATTTAAATAATGAATCCCCTCTCTCTCTCTCTCTCTCTCTGTTCGGGTCTAATAGCTCAGAGGATAAATCAAGAAACTCAGGATATGCACACTTCACAAATTTGTAAGAAAACCAACCAGACCGATGTGACTATAGACATCCGTATTTGTGTGGTTTTATTGCAAATATTGTGAAAAATATCCTTTCTATTCCAGGCGTTTGTAAATAATAATAAATGAAAAAAGAAAAACATTTCAAAAACGTCGAATTGTTTTTTTTTTTCTATCTATTCTAGGTATAAATCGAGAAAGTCAGGAAATACACACTTCCCATATTTAAAATATATATATATGTATATAATTTGTTTAATTACCTCAGCTCTTATGGCCACTGCTATATGTTTGCCAGGCTCAGCTGGATGAGCGTGTTCCTTCATGCCTTTCTTGTACGTCTCGCCATCTTGAATAACGGTTGCTGGACAGTTTGCTCCTCGTTCCCGCTTTGTACACCGCCATAGGATGTGGTCATTTTTCTGCTTTTTTTACGGTAAAACTATGGCCACTGTCATCTACTAACATGCGTTTTCCACGTTTTGTGCCGGAATCTATGACATGATATGTTTTCTCTTCATCGGAAATTTGTGTCTGTGCAATAGTCCCTGTCTCTTCTGTGATTGAATTTTCATTTATACTTTCACGTGTTCGAAAGGATGAATCTATATTAAAAGATTGTGTTTGTTCACTCCCAGCGGCTGCTTCATCATCTACAGTGTTGAATGAATGCTGAACCACGAAAGTAGCATTATTCCCCAAAATACTGTCAGCGTCATTACTATTGTCACTAGTGCCATTATTATTTTGTTGTGAGCATTCCGTGCACGACCATTCTACATTTCTGTGCTGTCTTATTGCTTCTCTATATTCACTCTGACTAATTCCAGTATCACACTTTCTATGTTGCCACCTTGCGCACCCATCGCATTGAAGACCATGTTGACGGGGTCGGACTGCAGTGTTACACTTTATACATATATCTCCAGACATTTTGAATAATGACATGATTTGAACCTAGACCCATCTTTATAGGAAATTTTTCCCTTCTAACAACAAACATCTAATGGGCCGTTTTTTCTTTGTTGACTGAATACTGTTGGTCACACCTCTTATGTCTAATCACTACAAAAACAACTACCCCGACCATCCTGTTATGCTTAACAACTGAAACAACAGCTGCATAGGATTGATCATAAATGGGCCGACAATGTGATCACTTTGAAAACAAAGCCATACAAAACATTGAAATCATTACCCTTTGAACTTTATTAAAATTTTATACCACACAATACTTCAAACTACTTCAAACCAACGATAAACAAAACACAAAACAGAAAAAATATTTATAGCATATAACAAATTTTTCATAATATACTTCAAAAAATACTGCACAACAATGTTAGAAATGAGTTCTTAAAAATATTTAGCAGGTGCCGAACTGACTTATAGCAGGTGCCGAAACGACCTGGTCTGGGTGCCGAAACAACCTTTCCCAGGTGCCGAATCGACTTGACTGCCGGTGCCGAAACGACTCGGTGCCGAAACGACCAGCATTCTTAATATCAGCCTGCTTTTAATTTTTAAATGTAAATAGAAACGTCCTGTGTGTCACGGACGCACCCTGGTGCGAATATACTCGTAAGACGAGGGATGCACTAAATGAAGAAGAAGAAGACCCAATAAATTACCCTGCTGTAGCTGAGCTCTGTTAAATATGTCGCCTTTCCTTGGACGTGTGTGAAACGTATTGTGAAAACATTTCTGTCAACACCGTAACTTCTGTCTTCTGTTACAGTCAAGTATGACCGAGGTATTAATCATTTTCTTCATTCATTTTACATATTCATTGATGATTTTTCTTGCCTGCATCAGCTTGGAGTTATGGTTAATTTGTTGTTGTTTCCAAAATTCGCGTCATAATCATATAATAATAACACTTTACCCGGCCGCTGATTTGTCGCGGTTCTCGTATGAGAAGGCCTTGGTTACCCCGGTAAAGGCCAAGAATAAAGGACCGCGCGTTTTTTAAGAAAATAAAACATATTTCACAACTTTTTTGAGTTTCTTATCATTTCTAAGACATGTTTTTTACACAAAATTAACCCAAAACACCGATACCCACTCACAAAAATCATCACTTTTAACCCTTTTCTCTGAGACGGGTTTTTGAAACAAAATTAATTTCTGATTGCGTTCTGAAATGGTGCTGTGGATGTTTTGTTGTGACGTCACAGGGGGGCAATCATTGCCTTCTTTGCATCCTAGGATCAGTTTAGGATGGGTACGGGTTAGCTAACCTGTACCCCATCTTAAAATGACCCTAATGCATTGGTCGCCGTATTCTAATCATTGCCTTCTTTGCACACTAGTGTCTTTTTAGGGTGGGTACGGGTTAGCTAACCTACATCCATCCCAAACTGACCCTAATTTGTTCTCCCATTGTAATTACACCCTCATATACTCCGATCAAATGGAGTATATACGATAGCGGAAAAAACAGAATCGCGTACCTGTTTACCGTAGGTTTTGTTGTTGAAATTGTTAGGAGAATAAAGTTAACAGAGTATACAAAGGGTTAAAAGTGATGATTTTTGTCAGTACATGTAGGTATCGGTGTTTTGGGCTAATTTTGTGTAAAACATGTCTTAGAATGATAAGAAACTCCAAAAAAGTTGTAAAAAATGTTTTATCTTTTAAAAAACGCACAGTCCTCTATTCTTGGCCTTTACCGTTACCCCTGTTCTACCAACTGCCTCTCTGTTCCCATGCATCTTCTCTCTCCTCCCAACTCTCGGAGACGAACTGCTTGATGACATCCCTTGCCCCATTCTTCCCAATCTCTCCAATTAGCATATTAACCCTCTCCTTTGAGTTGCCCCCTAACCACATGTCCTTCATTCTCCCATCCCATTTCCCCATTATACTCCCAGTGAATCTTGTTCTTTTAGACTGGTATTTTGGGCATTCTAGATGAAAGTGTTCCAGGGTCTCCACCACGCCCAAATTACACATCTTGCAATCCTTTTCACTGTTTTTCCCAATTTTTCTCCTCCACTCCAGGGACCGCGACCTCAGCTTGAACAACAGTGACCCCCCAAAGGTGCCATCAAGGTATACTTCAAAACCAGACTTCTCTTTATCACACAAGCCACCCAAAGATCTCTTTGATTTGACCCCCTTTTGCCAATTACGGTAACAATCCTCCATGACCCTTTCTCTGACGATCTTTTTACCCTGGTTTGCCCCAACGTCTAGGTCCGAGATCTCCAATGAGTAGTATTCTACTAGCTCCCTCACTTGGACCATCCACCCCGTCTTGATATTTGAGTTGAAAGTTCTCAGGAACATTACTTTACACCATCGGCTATCGGGAGATTTACCAAATAATTAAGATAACCGAGTTTCAGTAGGTCTATCCTGTCCTTGATTCTCATCCACCCAAGTTCACTCCTGATTGCTTCTTGCGCTGCGGCATTACTCGACCCTGTTATCCATCGGCCTGCATCGTTCTGCAGGATTTCCAAGCTCTTAACAGCCGTCTAGTTTAGGGGTACAACTTCCGTACCGAATGTTATACTTGGCAGACTCACCATTTCCCAAATGGTTTTCCCCACGAAAACCTTATTGAAACTGTTTCTCCCTATAAGTTTCATTTGGTTAAGGATTCGCTTCCCCTTCAGAATCAATTTATTTATGTGATTTCGGTAGATGCCTCTTCCTGTGATGTTTATATTTACCCCCAGATACTCGTAGTCACTAGTCCCTCCTGCACTAAGAAGTTTGCTGCTACCTTCCGGAATGCTCCCCCACTCTCCACCTTCGAGTGGGGTCCACTTTGCGGCCCACAGGTATAACTTTGCTTTCATTAAGTTTGAGTCTCCATTTGCTCCCATATTTCCCAACAATCCCCAGCATCATCGCTAGCCCCTCTTCGCTTTCTGACACTAGCACCATATCGTCTGCAAAAAATAGCCCTGGGATCTTCAAGTCCCCAATTGCAACTCCCTCGTCGCTATGCAGGAGTTCATCTCCTAAACCTTTGATGTACAATGCAAAAAGAATTGGCGAAAGGATACACCACTGTTTTAGGCCTATCTCCATAGGCACATATTTGTTGTAATGTTTCCCAGGCTAAGTTCACTCTGTACGTCTTTATACAATGCTTTCATAATCCCAACAAACTTGCCTTCCAAGCCCAGAGCTCAAGCTTGCGCCACATAACCTCCCTCCATACTCTATCATAGCCATTAGGTAGATAAATCATTTGTGAGTAAGTATGAAGAGAAAAATAAGTGGAAAGTTGATTTGAATCGTAATGCGAGGCGTGAATATGATATGACCAGTCGAGGGTGCATTGCACACCTTCCTCGCTTCGCTCAGTTGTATATGTATATATCACATTGCATGCATGTATGTCAAGTTACAGATTCCTGTGATACAATACTGGCATCACTCTGGGTCCGGTGAAATACCAAGCTGTACCGAGCTGAATGGAAAAAAAAGAGAAATTAAGATATCCAGTAACTTCGACCTACTGTAATCTCAACCCAAAGTAACTTCAACCCAAAAAAGTAATTTTGGACCAATTTTTGTAACTTTGACCCACTATTTTGACCGACTCCGAAGCCTTCCCACTGACCACCTTGCCAATTGGTAATTTCAACCCTAAGTTATTTCCTCCAACTTCGGTAAATTCAACCGACTATTTTTCCTGACTGTGTATGGGTGTGGCTGTTTATATGCCATGTGTGGGTGTTGTGTGGAAGCTAGGGTAATATTTATAACAATAATAACAGTCTGTGATATTTCTTTTATGAAGGTTATGCTTAAAGTGCAAGTGCCTCTCCTGTTTTCAATGAAGTCGGGGAAACGGTCTGAGGATTATGTTGAAATTCTTCAGGTGATCAAAAGTTTGTTACCAGTTTTACATGTTGAGGAGTTAGTTATAAACTTTGAGTCAGATACAGTATGGCCACTGTGGACTGGTCACTTTCCAGGGTGGGCAACATTTCCACAGACGCAATAATATTAGTTTCCATTCACTAATTATAGGAATAATTTTCAAAAATTTATTTAACGAAGCACCAGGTACAACCCAGTGCTTCATTAATTAAATTTTTGTTGATAATTATGTTTATCAACTGGTAAACGCATCACTGCCCACGCATGGATTATGACCAGTCCATTGCGACTGTACTGTGTGTGGAAAGCCTTCCATCAAATGTTTCCAGAAGTAGAAATCTGTGATTGTGCTTTTCATTTCATGGCATAAGATTCAGGACCTTGGATTAGCTTCCTCATACAAAAATGATAGAGCTAGAAATAAATACTTGAGGAAGTTTATGGCTGTTTGTTTTCTTCTGCATGAGAAGATGGCACCAATGTTCAGTTCCTTAAAACTAATAGAACCAATGTTCAATTCCTTAAAACCGGGTTCAGATTCAGATTCACCACCATTGGTGCAATTTTCAGATTATGTTGAGAAGAATTAGAACTCTGTATGGCAGGAATTTGACAACTCAGCCTCAGGACAACTCGGTCTGGGACGAGTCAGCCCAGGACAAGTCAGCCCCTTTTTAACATGAAATATTACAATGTATTTTTATATTTCAGACAAAAGAAAGGTTATAATATGTAGAAAGGAAGTTACAGTCACTAGTTTACAATGAATAAATCTTTGCACAGTCTTAGAAATCTTGTTGTCATTTCACTGTCAGCATATTGTTTCCATGCTTCCTCCAATATCTTGTTGATCTTTGTATATTTACTCCTTCTATCTGTTTCAAGGTCTGTAGAAACAACATTTGTCTTCACAGCTTTGGCTTCATTTCTTAAGAAGGGTATGATTTTGAATGTGGCCTGGAGGGAGAAAGGGAAGCGCCATGAACTGTCTAATATAATGGTAAACTGTTGTACTCAATCCCATTTCTTGAACATGCTTAAACACCGCCTGGTTCCATTATTGTGTCCATTAATTTGAAAAAGTTTTTTATTAGTCCCCTACGGGAACCATAAGGGGACTATATGATTGCACTCCGTCCGACCGTCTGTCTGTCTGTCTGTCTGTCTGTCTGTCTGTTTTTTATGTTACCACCTCTCCCTCCAACATGCTTTAAGCTACACCTTTCATATTTGGTACATGGATAAATGGTTCTGAGATGGCGGAATGGCGGCCATTTTTTTGGTGTTTTTTAAGCTTTTTCTCTCTATTTTGATGTTACCGCCCCTCCCACCAACATGGTTCAAGCTACACCTTTCATATTTGGTACATGGATAAATGGTTCTGAGGGGATGATGCCTGCTCAAAATTTTTTTTTAAAAATCCAAGATGGCGGAGTGGCGGCCATTTTTGTTGTGTTTTTTAAAGCTTTTTTTCTCTATTTTGATGTTACCACCCCTCCCACCAACATGGTTCAAGCTACACCTTTCATATTTGGTACATGGATAAATGGTTCTGAGGGGATGATGCACGCTCAAAATTTTTTTTTCAAAATCCTAGATGGCGGAATGGCGGCCATTTTTGTTGTGTTTTTTAAGCTTTTTTTCTCTATTTTGATGTTACCACCCCTCCCACCAACATGGTTCAAGCTACACCTTTCATATTTGGTACATGGATAAATAGTTCTGAGGGGATGATGCACGCTCAAAATTGTTTTTTCAAAATCCAAGATGACGGAATGGCGGCCATTTTTGTTGTATTTTTTAAGCTTTTTTTCTCTATTTTGATGTTACCACCCCTCCCACCAACATGGTTCAAGCTACACCTTTCATATTTGGTACATGGATAAATGGTTCTGAGGGGATGATGCACTCTCAAAATTTTTATTTTTTTTTCAAAATCCAAGATGGCGAAATGGCAGCCATTTTTGTTGTGTTTTTTAAGCTTTTTTTCTCTATTTTCATGTTACCACCCCTCCCACCAACATGGTTCAAGCTACACTTTGCATGTTTGGCACATGGATAGAGGGTTGGGAGGGGATGATACACGTTCAATATTTTTTCTTCAAAATCCAAGATGGCGGCATGGTGGCCATTTTTGTTGTGTTTTTTAAGCTTTTTTTCTCTATTTTATGTTACCACCCCTCACTCCAACATGGTTCAAGCTACACTTTTTATATCTGGCACATGGATAGAGGGTTGTAATGGGATGTTGCACGTTCAATATTTTTTTCCAAAATTCAAGATGGCGCCATGGCAACCATTTCTGTTGTGTTTTTTAAGCTTTTTTCTCTATTTTATGTTACCACTACTCCCTCCAACATGGTTCAAGCAGCACTTTTGATATATAGTACATGGATAAAGGGGTTGTGAGGGGATTATGCACGCTCAATATTTTTTTAAAAAATCCAAGATGCTTATATACTCTAGTGTCTTCTGTGACAAAAACACCTTATGTCACAAAAGCGCCGTAGGGGATTAATACCACCTCGGTGGTCAAACACTTGTTAAAATAAATTATGAATTCAATAATGTTATTACCACTAAAAATGATGCAGTTAATTGTTAATAATACTTCTTAATACATTGACAAACATACTTAAAAACAACACATGATTAATTATTAACAGTAATCATTTCAGCTAAAAAAGGCACAAACAAATTAGTGAAGGGATATCAATGTCAAATAAACATAAACAGTCAATTAATTGTTAACAATGATCATTTCAATGCAGTTACAAAACAAACAAGTATAAATAGACATATTTTAATAAGCACGAAGCCAAAACAAGAAAGAAATCCTGAAACTGAACGCAGTATTTTCCAGTCAGTTGATCAGATCGTATTCTTGCTTGTGTTGATATAATTCTGTATAATTTTTAGCTTAACTTGACAAAGTCAAGATAAGCTATTGCCATCACGCGTGCGGAAGTCTGTTAGTCTGTGAATCTGTGAGTCTGTTCACATTTTCCTTTAGCACAATCTACAGCCCGTAGTTCTTGTCTGATCGTCACGAAATTTCATATGCAGGTTTGGGGTCATGTTTAGATGAGAACGTCCCCTTTTGGTTGCGATCGGTCAACCGGTATGGCTGTCTGAGCCCAAAACCCAAAAACCATTAGCACAGTCTACAGGTCGTATTTATGAAGGGATTTCATTGTAACTTAGTAGGATGCCTCTGTGTAATGCCAGATGAGAACGTCCCCTTTTGGTCGTGATCTGTCAACCGTGATGGCTGCCCAAGCCCGAAACCCAAAAACTTTTAGCATAGTCTGCAGGTCATATTTAATATGGTGGGATTTCATTGTAACTTGGTAGGATGACTCCGGATGATGTCGAGATGAGAACTTCCCCATTTGGTTGTGATCTGTCAACCGTGATGACTGCCCGAGCCCAAAACCCGAAAACCTTTAGCACAGTCTACAGGTCATATTTATGGAGGGATTTCATTGTAACGTGGTAGGTTGACTTCATATAATGTCGAGATGAGAACGTCCCCTCTTGGACGTGAGTGGGCAACTGTGACGGCTGCAGGGGCCCAAAGCCCCAAAACCTTTAGCACAGTCTACAAGTCATATTTATGAAGGGATTTCATTGTAACTTGGTAGTATGACTCCAAATAATGTCTAGATGAGAACGTATCCTTTTGGTCGCGATCATTCAGCCTTGATGGCTGCCCAAGCCCAAAAACATTTAGCATAGTCTATAGATCGTATTTATGTAAGGATTTTATTATAACTTGTTAGGGTGACGCCATATAATGCCTAGATGATGACATCCCGTTTTGGTCATCGTTGGTCAACCAGGCCTGGCATTCTGAAAAATGCAGGAGGGCAAAAAATCGCTCTCCTCAATCAGCTTAGGAGAGCAATTAGCTTTACACAGCATTTTAAGTATCCAGTTGAACGAACTCATTGAAACTGAAACCAACAGACTACATCAGTGATTTTATTAACTTTACTAAGGTAAAGCGAAATCTCTTAGACATCTAGATGTCTCACTCAACAACCGAACACACACTTGACAAGACCTGTGTGTGTACCCAGACCTGTTGTCCAAGAAAGTCATATGCCTACCACTACCACCTTCAACCCTCCAAGGGGGGTTGAAGGTGGTAGTGGTATGCGTATGACTTTCTTGGACAACAGGTCTGCTTGAATCTACAGTCACATCCTGGTGCAAGTGCTTCAAGTGACAGGATAGTAGTAATGGTAGTATATTATAGTGTCAATATTCCTTGAATAATTACCCCTCAAACTGTGATGTCAGTTGTTGAACTTGAAACTGACAGAAAAAAAAATATTGCTGTGACCCATTTTGCTTCAGATGATTGCAACTGTGTTTGGGTATGGTTGCAGCCATTACCTTTTACCACTAAACCACTTTTAAAACGAAATTACGTGATGTTATGTGACTTCGAAGTTAAATTACATTTTTGCTTTACAACAAAAATTTAATGTGGGCATAATACATGTAATCTCAATCATCCCAGACCAAAATATTTAGGAGGGCAATTTTTCGCTCGCCTTAATTCTTTCAGGAGGGCAGTAAGGAGAGATAAAAAATCGCTCTCCTGAAATTGCCAAGTCTGGTCAACTGTGACGGCTGCAGGTGCCCGAAGCCTGAAAACCTTGAGCACAGTCTACAGGTCATATTTATGAAGGGATTTCATTGTAACTTCGTAGGATCACTCCAGATGATGCCCAGATGAGAATTCCTCTTTTGGTTGCGATCATTCAACCATGATGGCTGCCCGAGCCCGAAAACCTTTAGCACAGTCTACAGGTCATGTTTATGAAGGGATTTCATTGTAACTTGGTAGGTTGACTTCATATAATGTCTAGATGAGAACGTCCCCTTTTGGACATGATTGGGCAACTATGACGGCTACAGGGGCCTGAAGCCCAAAAACCTTTAGCACAGTCTACAGGTCATATTTAGGAATGGATTTCATTGTAGCTTGGTAGGATGACTCCAAATAATGTCTAGATGAGAACGTCCCCTTTTGGTCGCGATCATTCAGCCTTTATGGCTGCCCGAGCCCAAAAACCTTTAGCATAGTCTATAGGTAATATTTATGGAAGAATTTCATTGTAACTTGTTAGCTTGACTCCATATAATGCCTAGATGATGACATCCCCTTTTGGTCGTGATTGGTCAACTGTGATGGCTTCAGGGGCCCGAAGCCCGAAAACCTTGAGCACAGTCTACAGGTCATATTTATGAAGGGATTTCATTGTAACTTCATAGGATCACTCCAGATGATGCCCAGATGACAACATCCCTTTTGGTCGCGATCATTCAACCACGAAGGCTTTCCGAGCCCAAAACCCGAAAAACTTCAGTACAGACAACAGGTCGAATTTGTGAAGGGGTTTCGTTGTAACTTACCGGTAGTAGAATGACTCAGTATAATGTCGAGATGAGGACGTCCCCTTTTAGTAGTAATCGGTCAACCGTCATGGCTACACAGGCCTGAAGCCCAAAAACCTTTAGCACAGTCTACAGGCCATATTTATGAAGGGATTTCAATGTAACTTGATAGGATGACTCGTTTTGGAATAATTTCACTGTAACTTGGTAACTTTCGTTAACATACGTTAACTGTGAGGGCCACATACATTAACTGTGAGGTCATATTAACCCACCCCTCCGCCCTTTAGTACAGTGTACATCTCATATTATTTTTATTAAAAACATAGCATACAGGGAACAGAAATTAACATATTCCCAATTATCACAATTCTTGTCTTTTTTCATAATCCTTTCATAAACATTGAACATTATCCTTTTCATCAAACACAACACACAGACAAGTTAAGCTACAGTGTCATGGACACTTTCATTTAATATTACAAAGGATTAGAAAGGATATTTTTAGCTCATCTTGACAAAGTCAAGCTGAGCTAATCTCGTCGCTCTCCGTCCATCATCCGTCGTCCGTCAACACCATGTTTTGGTCTTCTCCTCCAAAGCCACTGGGTCAATTCAAGTGAACGTTTGTGTGAATGATGGTCCCAAAGGGCATTTCATTTTTGTTCAACTCAACATGCCCAGCCCCATAGGGAGGGAGTGGGGAAAAATGCTCCAGAATATTTTTAAAATCTTCTCAAGAACCAGTGTGTACATAATAATAATAACTCTTTGGCCAGCCGCTGATTTGTCGCGGTCCTCATAAGAGAAGGCCATCATTCCCCCTGCACCCCACCCCCTCTTCCCCTCCTCTCCTCCCAGCATTCAGATATAAACTGCTTAATAGTGTCCCTCACTTCCTCTTTTTCAATTTCTTCAATAAGCATTCCTACCCTCTCCCTCGTGTCCCCCTTCAGCCATCTATCCTTTGTTTCTTCACCCCACTTCTGCATTATTCTTCCAGTAAATTTTATTCTATGAGGTATATACTGTGGGCATTCCAAGAGAAAATGTTCCAGGGTCTCCACTACTCCAGAGTGGCACATTTGGCATCCCTTTTCCCCATCTCTCCCAATTTTTCCCCGAAGCTCCAGTGATCTTGATCTCAGTTTGAACAGCAGTGACCCTCCAAAAGTGCCATCTAGGTACTTCTCAAAAGCTGGCTTTTCTTTATATTGTAACCCCTGCAGTGATCTTTTCACGCTAACCCCTGCTCGCCAGTTTCGATTGCAATCTTCCATGACTCTCTCTTTGACAAACCTTTTGCCTTCTTTCATTCCTACTTCTATGTTTGTGACCTCTATAGAGTAATTGTCCATTAGTTCCCTCACATGTTTTGACCACCCCGTTTCTATATTAGAATTCCAAATGGTATCGAGCATCAATTTGCACCACCGGTTGTCAGGCAGGTTTCTCAAGTAGTTAAAGTAACACAGTTTTCCCAAATCTACCCTGTCCTTGATTTTCATCCACCTAAGCTCCCCCCTTACTGCTTCCAAAGCTGCAGCATTACTCGACCCTGTTATCCATCTGCCGGCATCATTTTGAGTATTTTCCAACTTCTTAGTAACGGTTTGGTTTAATGGAATCACGTCCGTGCCATACGTTATACTTGGTAAACCCACCCTCTCCCACAGTGTTTTCCCCACAAAGACCTTGTTGAAACTATTTTTCCCTAAAAGTTTTAGTTGGTTCAGAATTCTTTTCCCCTTCAGAATCAGTTTGGCTGAGTAATTTCTGTACACCCCTCTTCCCGTTATATTTATGCTTACCCCTAGATACTCATACTCTCCCGTTTCTCCTACAGTGATTTGTTTGCTTTCCCCTTCGGGGATTGAGAACTCCCCCACTCTCCATCTCTTCGTCATATCTACCTTGCGTCCAACGGGTATTACCTTGCTTTTATTTTCATTTAGTTCGAGCTGCCAAGTGTTCCCATATCTACCAACAATTTCCAGCAGTTTCTCTAGCCCCTGTTCAGTTCTAGACATTAACACCATGTCGTCCGCAAAGAATAAGCCTGGTATCTTTATGTCTCCAACATTTACCCCCTCCGCACTCTGAATTAGTTCGTCCCCTAAATCTTTAACATACAATGCGAACAAAATCGGTGAAAAGATACACCCCTGCTTGAGGCCTATATCCATAGGGACTCGTTTTGTAGTGATACTCCCTAGACTGAGTTGGCTTTGCACATCTGTATACAGTGCTTTCATGATTCCCACAAAGTCACCCCCCAGTCCGATGCCCTCGAGCTTTCGCCACATACCTTCCCTCCACACTTGGTCGTACGCTTTTTTATACCCCCGCTTCAAAGAAGTGGGGGCTATATAGGAATCGCCCTGTACGTCCGTCCGTCCGTCCGTCCGTCCGTCCGTACGTCCGTCCGTACGTCTTTCCGGACATGAAATTCTTGTGTGCGCAACTCCTCCTACATTTATCAATCAATTTGGACAAAACTTTTCAGACATCATCACTACTAAGTGAACATGCGCATATTCCAAGATTTTTGATCTGCGACAATTTTAACCAGGTTTTCTCCCTTTGACTTAGATTTATTGTGTCTTTCCATCCGAACAAATTCTTGTGTTATACCCCCGCTTCGAAGAAGTGGGGGCTATATAGGAATCGCCCTGTACGTCCGTACGTCCGTCCGTCCGTCCGTACGTCCGTCCGTACGTCTTTCCGGACATGAAATTCTTGTGTGCGCAACTCCTCCTACATTTATCAATCAATTTGGACAAAACTTTTCAGACATCATCACTACTAAGTGAACATGCGCATATTCCAAGATTTTTGATCTGCGACAATTTTAACCAGGTTTTCTCCCTTTGACTTAGATTTATTGTGTCTTTCCATCCGAACAAATTCTTGTGTGCGCAACTCCTCCTACATTAATGAACCGATTTTGATAAAACCTTTCAAACATCATCTCTACTAAGTGAACATGTGCATATTCCAAATTTTTTAATCTGCGACAATTTTAACCAGGTTATCTCTCTTGAACTTTGATTTAATATGGGTTTCTACATGAAATTCTTGTGTGCGCAACTCCTCCTACATTTATCAATCAATTTGGACAAAACTTTTCAGACATCATCACTACTAAGTGAACATGCGCATATTCCAAGATTTTTGATCTGCGACAATTTTAACCAGGTTATCTCCCTTTGACTTAGATTTATTATGTCTTTCCGTTCGAACAAATTCTTGTGTGCGCAACTCCTCCTACATTAATGAACCGATTTTGATGAAACCTTTCAAACATCATCTCTACTAAGTGAACATGTGCATATTCCAAACTTTTTGATCTGCGACAATTTTAACTAGGTTATCTCTCTTGAACTTTGATTTAATATGGGTTTCTGCATGAAATTCTTGTGTGCGCAACTCCTCCTACATTTATCAATCAATTTGGACGAAAGTTTACAGACATTATCACTACTAAGTGAACATGCGCATATTCCAAAATTTTTGAGCTGTGGCAATTTTAACTAGGTTATCTCCCTTTAACTTAGATTTATTATGGGTTTCTACATGAAATTCTTGTGCTTGCAACTCCTCCTACATTTATCAATCAATTTGGACAAAACTTTTCAGACATCATCACTACTAAGTGAACATGCGCATATTCCAAGATTTTTGATCTGCGACAATTTTAACCAGGTTATCTCCCTTTGACTTAGATTTATTATGTCTTTCCGTCTGAACAAATTCTTGTGTGCGCAACTCCTCCTACATTAATGAACCGATTTTGATGAAACCTTTCAAACATCATCTCTACTAAGTGAACATGTGCATATTCCAAACTTTTTGATCTGCGACAATTTTAACCAGGTTATCTCTCTTGAACTTTGATTTACTATGGATTTCGGCATGAAATTCTTGTGTGCGCAACTCCTCCTACATTTATCAATCAATTTGGACGAATATTTACAGACATCATCACTACTAAGTAAACATGCGCATATTCCAAAATTTTTGAGCTGTGGCAATTTTAACTAGGTTATCTCCCTTTAACTTAGATTTATTATGGGTTTCTACATGAAATTCTTGTGCATGCAACTCCTCCTACATTTATCAATCAATTTTGACGAAACCTTTCAAACATTATCACAACTAAGTGAACATACGCTTATTCCCAAATTTTTGATCTGCGACAATTTTAACCAGGTTATCTCCCTTTAACTTGGATTTATTATGGGTTTTCAAATGGGATTCTTGTGTGTGCAACTCCTCCTACATTAATGAACCGATTTTGAATACATGTTGCACATTGTAAATGTGTTTTTCCAAATGTAAACCATATATGTGTGGGCTCTTTAAGTATTCAGTGCTGTTCTGTGGAAGGCCACATGCAAATACAAATTTCAACAACAAAAAATGATCTTTATGTATACATTTCCTTATGGCCTTTGCCTACATGATCAGAAGTGCATTCCTCTAAAAACCCAAAGCGGGGGTATTAATCACCTTCAGTGATAGTTCTAGTTCACATCTAGAAATGCCAGAAACATCTTTTTCTTTTCAGCCTTTGTTGATTCTATCAGTTGGGTGAGTGTAAATAGGTGATCAGTGACTCTTCGTCCTTTCCTGAAACCATTTTGAATTTCTCCTAAAAAACCTTTCTCTTCTATAACTTCCTCTAGTCTACCGTATATGACCTTACAGAATACTTTTCCGATGTTACTACTAACTGATATCCCCCTATAGTTATCTAGAACTTCCTTATCCCCCTTTTTGTGTATGAACGACACCTTACTTTCCCTCCACTCTCTGGGGACCTCTTGCTTTCGCAGAGCCAGGTTGAAAAGGTTTGTCAGGACTTCAATAAGTGCCTCCCCTCCATTTTTGAGGAATTCGTTCGGAATTTCATCAGTCCCTCCCGCTTTACCATTTTTTAATTTCGAGACCACGTTCCGCACTTCTTCTGCCGTTGTTTTGCTACATACACGATTGGATAGGTTCTCCTCCACCAGTGTATTTCTTTTTGGTGGGGACCCACTGCCCCATCGCCTATCGTTTATCTTTTCCCAGTGCTTGACTAACTCTGAAGCGATACGGCCTTTATCTTCTGTACTTTCCCCATCCACTTTGATACTCTGCACACTACTTTTCCCCCGTTTATTTACCCAGTTCCAAAATACGTTTGAGCTCGAACCCCCCGTTTTCTTTATTGTTCTGGCAAGACTGCAATTGCGCTCCTTCCTATTATTATCCTTTATCTCATTCACCTTTTTCCGTGCCAGTTCATATTCTCCTTTCATTAGTCTCGTGTCATTGTTATCCACCCCTTTAAGCTTCCTACTTCTTCTGTAAGCAGCGCATTTTACCTTCCTTTCTTTTATAGCCTTTTTCAGTCCCTCGTTAACCCTGTATCCAAGCTCTCTCATTGGGACCCTCACCCTTCCTATACACTCCTTCCCTGCCTCTGTTAGGCTATTTACTATGCCATCTGAAATACTCTGGACATTTGCATCCCTAGGTATACATTCAAGATTTGGTTTTAGTTTTTCCCGAAACTGCTTCCAGTCGGCTCCTTGTTTTAGTCCCCAAACTTCCTTGAAGGTATTTCTGTCTCTATTCGTCTTTTTGCCCATAATCTTAACTGTTATCAGGTTGTGATCACTACCCAAGTCATTTTTTCCCTCGTCATCTATTTCTACATCTATAACCTCCCTCCATACGCTAATGTCAGTGAGTATATAATCAATTATTGTTTTCTTATCGTTCCTCGCCCAGGTCCATTTACCCTTACATTTCGCATCCCTGTTCAGGATCTTTAAACCAAGCTCTTTTGATAGGTCCAACATCTTCCTCCCATTCGTGTTAATTTTCCTATCACCTCCCTGTATGCCCTCCTCCTTATCCCCGATGTGCCCATTGAAGTCCCCCATTAGGACAATACTGAACCCTCTGCTCCCAAGCTCTGTGATATTTGATCTAAGAGTTGTATATATTGAATCATTCCACTCGGGCTTACTTCCCTCCACTGCTAAGTATACAACACCAACGGCAACACTCCTGCTTCCTAACTTGATTTTTGCCCAGACTATTTCGTTGGATACTGGAATCTGAGTCCTTGCTTCTGTGAGATCTGTAATCAATGAGGGCTGTAATTCCTCTTTAGCGTAGATGCCAACACCCCCACCCCGTTTCTGACCCTCAGTTCGCCCAGCTCCTATCCACACGCAACCCTTCATCTGATCAACCCGCTCATCCCGTCGTATCCACGTCTCACTTAGACCCATTATATCGAAGTCTCCTTCGTCCATCATTGTTGATATTTCGCTTACTTTCTTGTGCAGACCCTGGATGTTGCAGTACCCAAACTTAATGAATCTTTGTTTTTTTGTCATCACTGGCACATTATTATAACCCTGGTATGTCCCTGTATTGTGCATGTTTGTTGTTCTTCCTATGTTCCCAGCATTTGTGCCACTCTGGGTTACCGGCTGTGGTCCCCTACCCCCCTTTTCTCCAAAAAAGGCCCAGCCACCTGTAAGATTTTTTGGCCCAACAGGTCTGTACCCATCCTACTTAAATGCAATCCGTCTCGCCCATACAACTCTCCTTGTCCCCAGAATGAATCCCAGTGGTCAATGAAATGTACTCCCAAGTCTTTGCAGTGCTCTCCCAGCTCCTCGTTTAGTGCCATAATCCGCGAGTTTCTCTCATTCCCACCACCCATAACGGGGAGCACCCCTGAAACGATGATCCGAGCATTCCTGCTAAGTAGCTTACTAATTAGGTCCTTGTATGTGTCCACCAAACGAACTGATTTCCTCTCCCTGATGTTATTGGACCCCACATGTAATACCACTACCGGATCAGGCCCCGACCCAGCTACAATACCGTCCACTCTATCCCTCAGGTCCTCCACTTTAGCCCCCGGAAAGCACAGAACTGTTCTATTTTTACTGTCCGGACCACAGACAACCTTGTCGATCCCCCGAACTATGCTACATCCCGCAACCACCAACTTACTTTTGGACATAGCCCTATTTATCTCCTCTAGTCTCCTATTGTTTACAGCGTCCTCTTCCTCTCCAACAGCTCCACTCGGAATCAATATCGGTATCGGTATCTTTGACCTAGGATTACTCCTATCCTTGTCCCTCCATCTCTTTCCAGGCCCTGGGCTACCTGGACTACTCCCCTGGTCTTCCCCCGGATCCCTCCTCCTTTTTCCTGGCCTAGACCCCAAGCTACTATCTGTTGCAACTACCTCCATCTCCTCCTCTGTCTCTTCCGAATCGAGCACATCAAATCTGTTTCTGGTGCTGCACTCCCCACTGCCTTTGGACTTTACACCCCTATCTACCTGCTTCTCTGGCCCCCCTTTCCTACCACTTTTGGTAGTCCATGCCAAATGCTTTACAGCATTTCTCCGGCCTGGGCCCCCCTCATCTGTCCTACGTACTTTTCTAGCAGCCCCCACCTCATCACCTACCTCATTCACATCAAAGGTTCTACCCCCATGTTTCCTCTTGGAACCACCGACAACCTTCCATCCTTCTCGGAAAGCCACTTTCACAGGCGTAACTCCAGACAGCCCCGCCCTACCAAGTTTTCCCTTCAGCTCAGCAATCTCCCCCTCAAACTTAACAATTGTCTCAAGTAGGCGGAGGATTTCCTGACAGTTTGCACATACCTCTCCATATCCCATCGAGCGACAGTTCCCATACATCATAGAACACTGTTTACAAACTTCAAGCCCAATATCGCCATCGGTGGCCCCACCAACCCGGCTCTGACCGACACCCCCAGTGACCTCTGTCTGCACACCAATACTTACTCCGTTGGCACCGTTGACCTGGACCGCGATATTACACGTATTTACCTCCATACTTACCTCCGTCTGAACAGACTTGCTCGCCATCATCAAGACAAAATTACGCGATCGGACAGGGAAAATTGTAAACACGCGACAAAAGGCAACACGACGAACCGTTCGAGAACTTAGCGCTCACAGTTTTATTTAAGGCCTCCTAACTTTGTCCCAGTTACTATACTAAACTAACTCCCCACAAAGTTGAATAAAATAACCTGAAAATGAAATATATATGATTAGTAAACAATAAAAATACTTAATTTCGATTCGTAACCAAGGAGACTTCTTCTGTATACTTGCGGATCGAGATATATCGACTTGATATTTGCTATGGAGCTTCCATATGAGGTGTAGAATCAAGTTTGTTCAAACGAAGTTTGTGAAATAATATTTGGCTTCGTAATAGGAGGGGTAAGATTTTTGGCCCCGCCCAAAATTTCTATTTTCTGAACCGATGGTCCTGTATGAACCAAATTTGGTTTGTGGTAGTATTGGGTCATACCGGTAAGTACTTGACCCATGCAAAAAAAAAAAATTCCCGCATTCCCATGGGCACCCTGGGAGCTAAAAATAGAAATATTTTCAAACGCCCATATTTCCCAAACCCCACGGAACGGAGAGCTTTTATTTGGTATGAAGTATCCTTTTGACCAGTAGAATTGAATGGTGAAAAAAAATTGCCATCGGTTATGTTAGGGTGTTCTGTAATGGGCATCGCAAAAATGCTGAGTCAGCATATTTGCAAAAATTTTTAAAAATCTTTTCTCCAGAACCAATCATCAGAATCTTTTGATATTTGGTATACATCATTCATAGGGGGGTCAGATAAAAGTTTGTTGAAATAAAGCTCATTGGTTCATATTTGGGCTCTCTACAGGAGCCTGAAGTTTTAACATAGGGTAATATGGGGAATATTCTTTAAAAATCTTCTTCTTCAGAACCACCAGTCAGAATCTTTTAATATTTGGTATACATCATTGTTATGAGTGTCAAATTCTAGATTGTTCAATTCCTACGGAAGCCCAAATTTTATCTTTGTTCAATATGGAGGGTAATTTAAAAAAACCTTCTTCTTCAGATCCAGTATTCAGAATACTTTGATATTTGGTATGCAACATCTCTATGGGGCTCAGATTCAAGTTTGTTCAAATCAGATCCCTAGGTATATATTTGGGCTCACTATGATAGCCCAAATTTTTACTTAGTGCAATATGAGGAAATTTCTTTAAAAATCTTCTCCTTCAGATCCACCAGTCGGAATGCTTTTATATTTGGTATACAACATCTCTAGGGGGGGTCAGATTCCAGGTTGTTCAATTCGAGTGCCTAGGTTAATATTTGGGCTCCATATGGGAACATGAAATTTAACTTAGTACAATATGAGGGAATTTCTTCAAAAATCTTCTTCAGATTCACTTGTAAGAATGCTTTCACATTTGGTATACAACATCTCTAGGGGGGTCAGATTCAAGTTTGTTCAAATTGGATCCATAGGTTAATATTTGGGCTCGCTATGGTAGCCCAAATTTTAACTTAGTGCAATTCGAAGAAATTTCTTCACAATTTCTCTTCTTCAGATCCAACAGTCAGAATGTTTTCATATTCGGTACACAACATCTCTAGGGAAGTCAGATTTAACTGTGTTCAAATCAAGAGCCTGGGTTAATATTTGGGCTCTCTATGGGAGCCGGAATTGGCCATTTTGCTGAAGAATTAAAAATTTTGTATTCAGTACCTTCTAGAGGTACTAAGATTAATCCACATAGGTTGTATCAAGGGGCTTCATAGGGGAGCTCTACATTTTACTTCATGGTCAACTGAAGAAAAGGCATGATGCCCAGATTATTTTTGTCACTCCTGAGGGACTCAAAGATTGACAGTGTAGCCTATGGAGATGGCTTGCTTAATGTAGACTCATTCTTGGACTCTGTTTAAATTGTGTTCTGTACAAGATGAGCGCTTCAGGCCCCGTGGGGCCTCTTGTTCACTATGGTATTTAATTCAAACAAACATGAAAGTACTTCATATTTATTTTTTGTTAAAATTTATAATAAATATTTAAAAATGTGTACAAAATGTATTGCAAACATATTGATAATACAACTAAATTAAATTATAAAATTCTTAAAATTAAAAACAAAATCTTAAAAATGTTGAAAAAATCAGGACAAGTCTGTCCCCAAAATCGAGACAAGTTGACCCAAAACTGTGCTAAGGTGTCCCGGAAAATCAGCCTGGGCTGAGTTGTCCCGAGAGCAAGTTGTCCTGGACCTTGTATGGCCACCTAGAAATTGGAGTGTATTTAATCAAAGAGTGAGGACAAATAATGATATGAAGAGCTGGCACAACAGATTGAACTTCAAAACCAATCCCACTTCCCACTTCAGCACATTGGTGAATGTATTACACAGTGGGAGCAAGCTTGTAACATTAAATGTAAAACTTATGTCTGAGATAAAGCTTAAAAAGAGATGAAGAAAGCAATACAAACAATTACAAAGGAGTTTATTTGATGTCTGGGATGGTTATATTGCTGGTGAGTTAAGCACCAAACAGTTGTTATGCATATGTGCTTCGTAGAACAGACCAACTGTGTAAGTTTATTTGTTTACTGTTAGATTGCATGAGTACTATTAAGCACTAAATACCACTATATATATACCATAAAATTTATCCTAATGAGATCTCGATATTTGTAAGTATTATTTTCTGTTTAACTGGAATCGGTAATTTGGAATGCAAGATAGGTCTGACCCTTAAAATAATCACAGTTCTTTTAAAGAGCAGTCCTCTCTTGTAATAAGTTGTTGATTTCTGCTAAATAGAAAATAATACTTACATTTAGGCTTAGCTACATGCAAGTTCATCTTGACTTGCATGTTAAAGCTTTTATATTCTGTTGAAAATTTTTTTCTATGGATACAAATAAAATTTATAATTCATAAGTGTGTCGAAATTACTTTGGGTAAAAATTACTGTTTGGCAAGGCAGTCAGCGGGAGGGCTTCTTGTTGGGGAAAATAGTGGGTCAAAGTTACTGAAATTGCGTCGAAATTACTTTTTTGGGTCCAAATTACGGATTTGGGTTGAAGTTACTTTGGGTCAAAATTACAGTGGATTGAAGTTACTGGCTTTCGAAATTAACGCCATGTATGTACATGTGTGGTATCTCATTATTAATGATGAATTTACATGTAACTGGAATTAAGAAGAATTCATCAGTTCAAAGACTATTTATGCGATAAAAAACAATATTTTGCCAGATAACTCGCAGAAAAAATATCAACTCGGTATTTTCGTTGTTTATCTCTCTCAGATCATTGCGTAATTAATGATGAACTCCCCTCATCCTTTACCCAGGCTTGGAACTGGTTAAGGCTGTAATAAAAAAACTGTTTGTTTGCTTATTCCCTACCTACTCGGCAAAATTACCCCTTCTCGAAAGTTTTTATTGCCAGTTTCTAGAAACTTTTTTTCAAAAGTCCGAAAATTGATATTAACTGGTGTGTCCATTACATTTTTCCTATACATGTAAACTTGAGATTAATGCTAATTTGATGACTAAACAAATGTTATAAAAATTGTGTTCATGTTGATCAACAGTATGCGATGTCCAAATGAAAGACATTTTTTCTCTATTTGACTGTTATCACTATAGAATATTGTGTAATTTTGTAACATGCTTTGTTATCATGTTATATGTATAGAACCTATGGATGGAGTTCTGTGTCGTAGTAGTTCCACGGTACGTCCTCAAGATTTATTGATCTTGTTGCAATTATGAAATTAAAAGGAAAACAACTAATGGTCTAATAAGTTCATTATACAGACCTTTTAACCCTTTACCTAACATGGCTGCCAAAAATGGCCAGAAAATTAACCAGAATAAGACCACCACTGGCACCACAACCTAAAATATTTTGAAGTTTCTCAATACAACCATACAAATATGGATATCATTAGAACCAGCTCGTTGAGCTGGTTCTAATGATATCCATATTTGTATGATTTTATTGAAAAATTGGGAAATTTGTTTTAAATGTGAAATTTAATATATTTTTAAAAAATACTGTGTTAGGTAAAGGGTTAAGTGCGATATAGTAATTAAATAAAAAATATTTCCCCACCTACCTACCCAAATTTCAACACCTGGGTAGGGAATATGCAAACAAAGATATTTTTAATACCAGCCTAATTTCAAAAGAAATGAGGTGGATTTAGATGTTTTTTTTTTTTCTTGTTTTTTTTTTTCCTTCACTGAAAGTCGAGGCTAAACTGCAGCTGTGTTTTTGGCTCATCTTGACAAAGTCAAGCTGAGCTAATCGCATCGCTCTCCGTCCGTCGTCCGTCAACACCATGTTTTGGTCTTCTCCACCAAAGCCACCGGGCCAATTCAAGTGAAAGTTTGTGTGAGTGATGGTCCCAGAGGGGCATTGCATTTTTAGCTCAACTTTGGCGAAGCCAAATTTGAGCTTTTGTCATGGCCCGTCGTCCGTCTGTCCGTATGTCAACAATTGGATACGGCTCGGGCTAGAGGCTGTATTTATGAACCGATCTTTACGAAACTTCTTGGGTACCTTTGTTATGACCGTGGGATGAGAACGAGTGTTTTTGGGTGCAGTCCGAAATTCAAGATAGCTGCCAGCCGCCATTTTGTACCGACGATGCAGAAATCTGTTTTTTGTACAGAACTTCCATATGAAAGCTCTGATTTGAATAATTTTTTGTATGAATGTTTAGTACCATGGGATACATCACATATAATACGGGTTTTTGTCTCGTGCGTAAATTGTGCAAATTAGACTAATTTTGATGTTTTTTGGGGTTACTTTCAGCACTATACATGCAAATGCCAATACGGCTCGGGCTTGAGGCCGTATTTATGAACCGATCTTTACGAAACTTCTTGGGTACCTTTGGTATCACCGTGGGACGAGAACGAGTGTTTTTGGGTCTGGTCCAAAATTCCGGGTGGCCGATGGCAGCCATTTTGTACAAAATTAGGTGCAATCAGATTTTTGCACAGAACTTCCATATGAAAGCGCTGATTTGAATAATTTTTTGTGTGAATGTTTAGTACCATGGGATACATCACATATAATACGTTTTTTTTTCTCGTGCAGAAATTATGCAAATTAGATGAACTTTGATTTTTGTCAGTGCGACTTACACACAGTAAGTACACATGTCAATACGGCTCAGACTAGAGTCTGTATTTATGAACTGATCTTCACGAAATGTTTTGGGTACCTTTTTTATCACCTTGGGATGAGAACGAGTGTTTCTGGGTGCGGTCTAAAATTCAAGATGGCTGCCAGTGGCCATTTTGTACCAAAGTTAGGTCTAATCAGTTTTTTGTACACAACTTCTATACAGCTCAGACTAGGGGCCATATTTATGAATCAATCTTTACGAAACTTCTTGGGTACCTTTGTTATCACCGTGGGATGAGAGTGAGTGTTTTTGGGTATGGTCCGAAATTCAAGATGGCCACCAGCAGCCATTTTGTACCAAAATTTGTGCAATCAGTCTTTTGTACAGAACTTCTGTATGAAAGTTCTGATTTGAATAAATTTTTGTATGAATGTTTAGTAACATGGAATACATCACATATTGTAAGGGGTTTTTTTTCGTGCAGAAATTATGCAAATTAGATGAACTTTGATTTATTCAGTGCTACTTACACAATGTAAGCACACATGTCAATACGGCTCAGGGTAGAGGCTGTATTTATGAACCGATCTTCACAAAACTTCTTGGGTACCTTTGTTATCACCTTGGGATGAGAATGAGTGTTTCTGGGTACGGTCCAAAATTCAAGATGGCTGCCAGCGACCATTTTGTACCGATATTAGGTCCAATCAGTTTTTTGTCCCAAGTTCTATACAGCTCGTATTTATGAACTGATCTTCACAAAACTTCTTGGATACTTTTGTTTTCACCTTGGGACAGGAACGAGTTTGTTTTGGGGTGCCTTTGTTATCACTGTGCTATGAGAACAAATATTTTAGGGTTCAGTCAGACCCACTCTGGGACTCAAAGATTTTTTTCTAGTTTAGCATCTGACTGTCACCCACCTTTACAATACATTACCTATACATTTGTTACAGGCAACGGTCAGTATTTATGTACAGACCGTTACAATACTTTATATGTACCTTTGTTATCAGGTCATTACCTAGATGTTTGTCATTGCTGTGTCACATACTATACATGTACATGTCATTGTCTTGACAAGTTGAGCTACTGTGTCATTGACACTTTCATTGTTCAACTCAACATGCCCAGCCCCATAGGGAGGGAGTGGGGAAAAATGCTCCAAAATATTTTTAAAATCTTCTCAAGAACCAGTGTGTACAATGACATGATATTTGCTATGGAGCTTCCTTTTGAGGTGTAGAATCAAGTTTGTTCAAACGAAGTTCGTGAAGCAATATTTGGCTTTGTAATGGGAGGGGTAAGATTTTTGACCCCGCCCAAAATTTATATTTTCTGAACTGATGGTCCGGTAGGAACCAAATTTGGTATGTGATATTATTGGGTCATAAGTACATGTACTTGACCCATGCAATATATAAAATTCACGCATCCCCATGGGAATCCTTGGAGATAAAAATAGAAATATTTTCTTACGCCCATATTTCCCAAACCACACTTAACAGAGACCTGTAGAATTGAATGCTAAAAAAAAATTGTCATCAGTAATGTTAGGGTGTTCTGTAATGGGCATCGAAAAAATGCTGAGTCAGCATATTTGCAAAAATTTAAAAAAAGCTTTTCTCTTGAACCAGTCATCAGAATCTTTTGATATTTAGTATACAGCGTTCATAGGGGGGGGGGGTCAGATACAAGTTTGTTGAAATAACGCTCATTTGTTCATATTTGGGCTCACTACAGGAGCCCAAATTTTTAACATTGAGTAATATGGGGAATATTCTTTAAAAATCTTCTTCAGAACCACCAGTCAGAATCTTTTAATGGTTGGTTTACATCATTGTTATGAGGGTCAGATTCAAGATTGTTCAAACCAAGTCCCTAGGTTAATATTTGGTCTTCCTACAGAAGCCCATATTTTAACTTTGTTCAATATAGGGGGTAATTTTAAAAAATCTTCTTCAGATCCACCAGTCAGAATGCTTTCATATTTGGTATGCAACATCTCTAGCGGGGTCAGATTCAAGTTTGTTCAAATCAGATCCCTAGGTATATATTTGGGCTCGCTATGGTAGCCCAAATTTTTACTTAGTGCAATATGAGGAAATGTCTTTTATTAATCTTCTTCTTCAGATCCCGCAGTCGGAATGCTTTCATATTTGGTATACAACATCTCTAGGGGGGTCTGATTCAAGTTTGTTCAATTCGAGTGCCTGGGTTGATATTTGGGCTCCATATGGGAGCCTGAAATTTAACTTAATACAATATGAGGGAATTTTTTCAAAAATCTTCTTCAGATCCACTAGTCAGAATGCTTTCGTATTTGATATACAACATCTCTAGGGGGGTCAGATTCAAGTTTGTTCAAATTGGATCCATAGGTTAATATTTGGGCTCGCTATGGTAGCCCAAATTTTAACTTAGTGCAATATGAAGAAATTTCTTTAAAATTTCTCTTCTTCAGATCCAACAGTCAGAATGCCTTCATATATGGTACACAACATCTCTAGGGAAGTCGGATTCAACTGTGTTCAAATCGAGAGCCTGGGTTAAGCCGGAATTGGCCATGTTGCTCGCTATGGTAGCCCAAATTTTAACTTAGTGCAATATGAAGAAATTTTTTTAAATTTCTTTTCTTCAGATCCAACAGTCAGAATGCTTTCATATTTGGTACACAACATCTCTAGGGAAGTCAGATTCAACTGTGTTCAAATCGAGAGCCTGGATTAATATTTGGGCTCCCTATGGGAGCCGGAATTGGCCATTTTGTTGAAGAATTAAAAATTTTGTATTCAGTACCCTCTAAAGGTGTGTAACTAAGATTAATCCACATAGGTTGTATCAAGGGGCTTCATAGGAGAGCTCTACATTTTACTTTATGATCAACTGAAGAAAAGGCATGATGCCCAGTTTATTTTTGTCACTCCTGAGGGACTCAAGGATTGACAGTGTAGCCTATGGAGATGGCTTGCTTAATGTACTCATTCTTGGACTCTGTTTATATTGTGTTCTATTCAAGATGAGCACTTCAGGCCCCATGGGGCCTCTTGTTTTATTTATTGTCATGCTATTCATGACATGAATGCAAGGCCTGGTACACTGGAATCCTGTTAATTGAATAGCCGCTTTGCCAGTGAAAATTATTCAATTAACAGGAGTATTCAATTAACAGGGATTGTGTCACTTTCTTGTATTATAGAGATAAACTTAGCATTTATTCTGTTATATCTTGTTTGACAGAGCTCCATGAGCTCTGTCAAACAAGATTTAATAGATTAAATGCCTGTATTGGATGTACTGAGGCCAAATAGGTCAATAATCAAAGGAAAACTGGAGAGAGTCAGGGTAATTTCTCCACAGGTTACAAGATTTTTAGCTCAACTTTGACGAAGTCAAATTTGAGCTATTGTCATGGCCCGTCGTCCGTCTGGCCGTCTGTCCGTCTGTCCGTCTGTCCGTCTGTCCGTACGTCAACAATTGGCTATGGCTCGGGCTAGAGGTTGTATTTATGAACCGATCTTTACGAAACTTCTTGTGTACCTTTGTTATGACCCTGGGACGGGAACGAGTGTTTTTAGGTGTGGTCCGAAATTCAAGATGGCTGCCAGTGGCCATTTTGTACCGATGATGCAAAAATCAGTTTTTTGTACAGAACTTCTGTATGAAAGTTCTGATTTGAATAAAGTTTTGTATAAATGTTTAGTACCATGGGATACATCACATATAATACGGGTTTTTTTCTCGTGCGTAAATTATGCAAATTAGACTGACTTTGATTTATTTAGTGTTACTTTCAGAGCTGTAAGTGCCAAGCTGCTATGGCTCGGGCTAGAGGCCGTATTTATGAACCGATCTTTACGAAACTTCTTGGGTACCTTTGTTATGACTGTGGGACGAGAACGAGTGTTTTGGGGTGCGGTCCGAAATTCAAGATGGCTGCCAGCCGCCATTTTGTACCGATGATGCAGAAATCTGTTTTTTGTACAGAACTTCCATATGAAAGCTCTGATTTGAATAATTTTTTGTATGAATGTTTAGTACCATGGGATACATCACATATAATACGGGTTTTTTTCTCGTATGTAAATTGTGCAAATTAGACTAATTTTGATGTTTTTTGGGGTTACTTTCAGCACTGTAAGTGCAAATGCCAATACGGCTCGGGCTAGAGGCCGTATTTATGAACCAATCTTTACGAAACTTCTTGGGTACCTTTGGTATCACCGTGGGACGAGAACGAGTGTTTTTAGGTCCGGTCCGAAATTCAAGATGGCCGATGGCAGCCATTTTGTACAAAATTAGGTGCAATCAGATTTTTGCACAGAACTTCCATATGAAAGCCCTGATTTGAATAATTATTTTGTGTGAATGTTTAGTACCATGGGATGCATCACATATAATACGGGTTTTTTTCTCGTGCAGAAATTATGCAAATTAGATGAACTTTGATTTTTTCAGTGCAACTTACACACAGTAAGTACACATGTCAATACGGCTCAGACTAGAGTCTGTATTTATGAACTGATCTTCACGAAATGTCTTGGGTACCTTTGTTATCACCTTGGCACGAGAACGAGTGTTTCTGGATGCGGTCTAAAATTCAAGATGGCTGCCAGTGGCCATTTTGTACCGAAATTAGGTCTAATCAGTTTTTTGTACACATCTTCTATACAGCTCAGACTAGAGGCCATATTTATGAACCAATCTTTACGAAACTTCTTGGGTACCTTTGTTATCACCGTGGGATGAGAGCGAGTGTTTTTGGGTGTGGTCCGAAATTCAAGATGGCCACCAGCAGCCATTTTGTACCAAAATTAGTGCAATCAGTCTTTTGTATAGAACTTCTGTATGAAAGTTCTGATTTGAATAAATTTTTGTATGAATGTTTAGTAACATGGAATACGTCACATATTGTAAAGGTTTTTTTTTCGTGCCGAAATTATGCAAATTAGATGAACTTTGATTTATTCAGTGCTACTTACACAATGTAAGCACACATGTCAATACGGCTCAGGGTAGAGGCTGTATTTATGAACCGATCTTCACAAAACTTCTTGGGTACCTTTGTTATCTCCTTGGGATGAGAATGAGTGTTTCTGGGTACGGTCCAAAATTCAAGATGGCTGCCAGTGGCCATTTTGTACCGAAATTAGGTCCAATCAGTTTTTTGTCACAAGTTCTATACAGCTCGTATTTATGAACTGATCTTCACAAAACTTCTTGAGTACTTTTGTTTTCACCTTGGGACAGGAACGAGTGTGTTTTGGGGTGCCTTTGTTATCACTGTGCTATGAGAACAAATATTTTGGGGTTCAGTCAGACCCACTCTGGGACTCAAAGATTTTTTCTAGTTCAGCATCTGACTGTCACCCACCTTTACAATACTTTACCTATACATTTGTTACAGGCAACGGTCAGTATTCATGTACAGACCGTTACAATACTTTATATGTACCTTTGTTATCAGGCCATTACCTAGATGTTTGTCATTGCTGTGTCACATACTATACATGTACATGTCTTTGTCTTGACAAGTTGAGCTACAGTGTCATTGACACTTTCATTTATTCAATTAACAGGAGTTTACTCTATAACCTATATTCAATTAACAGGTCAAATTTGTACTGGAGGTATGGTAAATGGTTTTGTGTTGGAAAATTATATTCAATTAACAGGGATATACAATTAAGAGATATCCAATTAAGTGGGCTCCACTGTACACCCAAAGCTCATGCTTATAATGTGCTCTGTTTAAAAGTAGCACTTGCAGTGCCCAGTACACCTTATATTTATGTTATTCATAGAATGCGAGGCATGGTACACCCAAATCTGGGAGCAGGAGAACTTGGCCCATTGCGAAGTCAGCCCTGGAGAAGTCAGCCTAAATGATTTACTCTTGTGTTCCAAATAAACATACATGTATGTTTATTAATTTTGGGGAATTTTTCCACCCTGTATGCACCTTATTTGGGCCTGTATGGTTATTAAAATTACACTTTCAACAGGGAGGAGATCTTCAAATTAGTAAATCTTCACTAGATTGTGTGATTGTCTTTTGTTTAGCACAGTGTATTCATTGTTGTAATCATGATGCCTAAATGCCTATTAGTTTTCTTTAATAAAACTAGCTGCAATACTGGAAAATAAATTGGATTTTGGATAAAATTAACTAGCATTACTCCCCTACCCCCTTAATGGTTTTCCACCCTGTAGTATTATTTGGGTCTGTACTTTATTTAATTTTGATAAATGTGTTCCACCCCATACTTTTATTCCCACCTGTACGTTTATTTGGAACTCAAGAGTAGGAGAACTCAAACCATCGGAGAAGTCAACCCAAAATAGTTTGGAGACCTCAACTCTCAGGAGAACTCCACCTACATGTAAATTGTACAGAACTTCTTTCCGTCAAAAAATTTTGCCACGGCCAACGTTCTTAGAACTTAGTTTAGTCAGACCTCAATATTTCCCTTTGGCACACCCTACAGGGCACATTTATGATCGGATTGCTTTGAAACCTGGTTTGCTTGTTTGGGGAGACCTCTAGATGGGAGCTATCGATTTTCTTCAATTTTCGTCAAAAAATGTTGCCGTGGCCAACGTTCTTAGAACTTAGTTTAGTCAGAAGACCTCAATATTTCCCTTTGGCACACCCTACAGGACACATTTATGATCGGATTGCTTTGAAACCTGGCATGCTTGTTTGGGGTGACCTCTAGATGGGAGCTATCGATTTTCTTCCAATTTCCGTCAAAAAATGTTGCCTCGGCCAACGTTCTTACAACTTAGTTTAATCAAACCACAATATTTACGTTTGACACAGCCTACAGGGCACATTTATGATTAGATTGCTTTGAAACCTGGTATTCTTGTTTAGGGTGACCTTTAGATGGGAGCTATCGATTTTCTTCAATTTCCGTCAAAAAATGTTGCCACGGCCAACGTTCTTAGAACTTAGTTTAGTCAGACCACAATATTTCCCTTTGGCACACCCTGCAGGGCACATTTATGATTGGATTGCTTTGAAACCTGGGATGCTTGTTTGGGGTGACCTCTAGATGGGAGCTATCAATTTTTTTCTATTTCCGTCAAAAAATGTTGCCGCGGCCAATGTTCTTAGAACTTAGTTTAGTCAAAAGACCTCAATATTTCCCTTTGGCACACCCTAAAGGGCACATTTATGATCCGATTGCTTGGAAACCTGGCATGCTTGTTTGGGGTGACCTCTAGATGGGAGCTATCGATTTTCTTCCATTTCCGTCAAAAAATGTTGCCACGGCTAATGTTCTTACATCAACATGTACCTTCGTTATCAGGTCATTACCTGGATGTGTGTCATTGCTGTGTCACTTACAATACATGTACATGTCTAACACAAGTTGAGCTACAGTGTCATTGACAATTTCATTTTTGTAACCTCTTTATAGGTTACACTAATTTAACGGTCGTACTCTTTACAGTTTACGGCGGGTTACATGAGTGTCAACTGATCATAACCTGTGGTAACCGATTTCTAACCATAGTTTTTATGGGTGTGCTAAGACTATTATTAAATTGATTCGCAGTTTTAGACCAAGGGTAATTAATTTTCAGTTTATTGTTATCCAACCCATTCCGTTTTATTTTCATCCGAAATACCATGCTGTGCACATTTCTTCATCACTGGCACCTAAATTCATGTCTAATGCTGACTGCACGATTTAGAAATTTTCTCTTCCATAACAGTTTGCTGTAGCAAATTTCATGGGTTTAACATTGACTACTGCATTATAATGCAGTTCAACATGCATTCTTTTTTATGGGTTGTTATAGCCCCCATATTATATTGAGATTGATATATCCTTAAGTTGATAATTATGTGAGAAAGATTTTTTTTTTATTTATGCATTTTCTGACTGGTCTAACTCTTTTGCACTCAGTGACCTTGTTTACATCTTTGTTACACTGATATATTGTACATATAGCTGTTGATTGTTTAATTGTTTAAATAGGTCAATGACCTTGTTTACTTGAACTTTAACAGAATCCCCCAGAAACTAATAGAACATTGCAGAAACTTCCTCTTCTGGGACATTCTATCTGGTTACTATATAAAGGTTTGTCAACAGAATTAAAAAAAAACTCATTCTTAGAAAGCCTTTCAAAAAGACTCACTTCAGTTATTTCCATTGGAGAATATTATTGTTTCAGAACAGTGCATTTATTATAGAAGCAGTGCTTCTTTGTGAATTTGGAGATTGATTCCAAAAGAGAATTTTGAAAAGAATCTATTCGTCTTGGAAAAGAGAATTTATACTTTCTGTGAAACAGAAAAATATTATTTTGTGAAAAGCCAGGATTCTACTGGATTATTTGGAAATTACCTGTGGCGCCAATACTTCTTGCATTTTTACTCCATTTGAATTTTACGGAGCATTTTGTTATATTTTATTGGAGACTGCTGAAATTTCTAAGTGAAAATTTTATTATAAATCTACGGGATACTGTTTCTGAAGAGACATTCTTGGATTTAATACTACATCTACCAGCTGGTAACTTTCTTCAGAAGATACTTCACCACTGGATTACTGGATTCTGTCAAACTGTACTTTGGACTAATTCTATAATTGATAAGTACCATTGTTTTTATTTTCTGTAACCCAATTAGTGTAAAAGATTTTTGTATCATTTTTTTTTATATTAATTTTTTTTAATTAAATTTCAGAATAGTTAAATTCATAGTTATTGTTGCTGATTCTCAGATTTCTTTCTGTTACCAATATCAATAATAATTCCACACCGTGACATGGGTTCTCATTACCGACACACTAATCAGACAGTAAGTTTGCTTACCTCCATTTACTTATTCCCTCGAATCAATCTGTGTCACTCGTTTGTGACTGAAACTTCAACGAATAACTTGAAGGCAATTTCCTTAATTTGCCCAAATTTACAGGACACACTTTTGGGGTAGGTCTTATTTTAGACTTAGAGAGGGGGGGGGGGGGGGGGGGGGTCTGGGATCTTCTGTGAATGCAGGTAAATGTATATACACCATTCCTCTGTACGTACATCTCTAAAGACACATTAGTATTGTAAGTGAGTATCGGAGAAAAAAATTCTGTTTTTTCAACAATTACTGAACTGGCTTTGAGCAGGCCTTTCACTTTAGTCCCACTTAATACCATGTTTGTTGTTCAAATCAAATCTCTGGGGTGCCATGGGCTCTCATATTTTAACACTTCTTTTCCCAAATCACTGCTCCAAATGCTTCCATATTTGATATATAAATTCGTTATAAGGATCAGTTTCTTGTTAGCTCACCTGACTGAAAGTCAGGATGAGCTTTACTGATCACTATTCATCTGGAGTCCATTGTCTGCCATTCTGCAGCTGATATCTCTCGTAAACGTCATGTTTGCGTCTCTTCCTCCTAAACTGCTAGACCGATTATAATAAAATTTCACGTGATTTATGACTGAGAGAAGGGGCAACTCTGTTTTGTTAAAGCAAATACTAAATCTTTTTCCGGGCTTGAAAAGTACAGCTGATAGAAATGTTCTGTGTAAGCATGAGCAAAAAATAAATTTCATTTAATCTGGGGCCAACAATGTTCTCATATTTTTTTTTCCGATTGCAAGATTCTATTTTGCTGTTGGGAGAAATGCATAAAGATAATTTTGACTGGATCACAACCCAGTCCGGTAGAAATTCTGTCTACTTTTGTGATCACAGTATTGTATACTAGAGAAGGGCGGTATACCATAAATACCATTCGGTATCAGTCATTACAGATTTACAGTACTGAGGGTTCTCAAACTACTGAAATTTTGATAAATATTCCTGACATTTGTTGAAAAATAGAAGGGCACAAAACAGAACATTATGCAAAATTCATGACGAGAAGAGCCCATGGACTGTATTTCTGAAGGCAGCCACCACCGGTCATTTGATGAAACTAAAAGGCTGAGAGAAAATCTTCTCGCAGTTTTTGGTTACATGAACTGACTGACTGCGATAGGTCAGTGTCACTTCCAACATTTTGACAATTTGGCAGATTTGTCTGCTGTAAAATGCAATCTGCTGCTGGGCAGCGTATCAAAAATACCATTCAATATTGGTATTGGTGTGAGAATACCACGTATGTTGCCAATACCGAAAACTATATCGATATCGAGGTAATACGATATCAAAACCAAACTTGAAATTTCGATACCACCCAGCTCTATTGTATACTGATGTAATTTTTTCATTTTCAGGAAGTCCAGAAACATTCTGTGCACACTCTTGTGTTCAGATCCTTAAAAAGAACTCATGACATGTTTATTTCTGATAAGGATAATATTCCAGAATCAGATGAAAAAAGGTTTGTTTATTCTTATATTTATTTTCTTGAAAGCGTAACTTACATGTAATTTAACCAAGAGACTTTTTAAATAAACTCAGTCATTAACTCTTTGTATGCCACTGACAGATATTCCCTCCAGCATGGCAATACGTTGGTCACCAGAATAGGAATAATCCTGCCTCTGATAAACACATTAAGTCCATGTAAAATGGACTAATCATTTCCTGAATGATTTCTGGGTTTCATTTGTTTGATTTTTTCTTCAAATTCAATCATGACTGCTTCACAGCAACAATGACAGAATTTTATGAAAAATTAAACTATTAAAGATAATCTACTCAGACGGTTAAGAGTTAAACCTTTCCCAGTGAATTGTCAAATCCAAGGCAGAATAAATCCACTAGGCAACAGGCAGCTGCAATGTTAATTTTACCCCATGTGTGCAGCTGATGTGCGCTAATAAAAAGCCTGAAGAAAACACTTAACAGTCTTCACTTCAAACTTCATTGCACAGCCTAAGTTTTCAAACTGAAATAAAATATACTGTAAGCACACGGCATATTAAATTTTACCCCATTAAATGGACAAGCCACAAATTTAACAACAAAATTAAACTCTTTGTTTTTGCTAATATAGAAACACAGTTGTGGTTTTCAAATACAGACTGATAGTCTTATGATGGTGACCTTAGTGTGAATGGATCTGATAACACAAAATAAATACATGTAGGGTTGTGGCGAAAAATATTGACGTTCAGATTACTAGAACAAATTATTTTTTTTGTAAATCAATGAAAAGAAAACTGAAATGCAAATTTCAAAAGAAACTTTATTATTAGAAATAGGCTGAGCCATATTTATATTTATTTATTTCATACAAGAAATATGTACATCCATTATATAACAGCAAAATTTTCTCTTTCACAAATTTGCAAAACACATTTCTCAAAAAAAAAAATAATAAAATAAAAAAAATTCCTATCTACTGACTCTCGTAATTTTTTCCAGGTTACTCTGCACACAGATTATTTTTAGGCCTGAACACATATCGAATTATTCAAATTGGAAATTAATTTTTAAATTTTAATTTTTTTAGAGAATTGCTAAAGAGGATGATCAAGATTCGAGCAGAGTATGGCCATGTGAAAGATTTACCAAAAGATGCAGCTACAAAAAAGCAGGATGCCACAAAACTATATAATGATGAACAATGGAATGGTAAGTACATAATACCTTAACACCACAATTACAAATCGCCAAGCCTGGAAATAAGCAGACTGTCATCTGCAGAATGAGATCCCCAGAGGGTAAATTTAGTGATGTTACCCTGCATAGCAGGGTAGCATTACTAAGTATACCCTCTGTGAACCTCAGTCTGTACCAAGGTGTCAGGCATAAGCAGAAAGAGGAACCCAGAGAATAAATTGGGGGATTCTAGCCCGCTGTATGGAATAGCATCATCAACTTCATCCTCTGGGGACCTCATTCTGCAAATGACAGATTGCTTATTTCCAGGCTTGCAAATAGCCAAGGCCAGGGTCATAGGAAGCATTTTGAACTGGGATGGTTGGGGCACAGTCATAGAAGGGTCCCACACACTGATATATATCAGTGGTGGTGCCACATGCCTTAGTGGCATGGTAGGAATACAATACACAACACTATAGTTGGGGCAAACCATGCTTGAAAATAAGCAATCTGTTCTTTGCAAAATGAGGTTCCCAGGGGGTGAATTTGTTAATTCTATCCCATACAGTTGGCTAGAATTCCCCACTTGTAATTACATGTACATGTTGTTTACTACAAAATACAAATATTTTCAATTTTTTTTTCTCTGCAGGGCCGTCAAATGATGCAACTGCTCACCAAGCTCAGTCCTTAGAAGAAGGTCAGATTGTTGTTTATGACAAAACCAGGTATTATAATTAAACAATTTCTTTTAGTGTAGATGATGTTTCATAATGTGTTCTCTTATAAAATAGCCATTGAATTATTTTAAATTGTAGCAAGTGAAAAATCTATCTTGGAAAGGAGAAATGATATAAGATTATATATTCACAAGTAAATGATACATGTTACTTTGAACAAACTTTTAGCTTACACTAATTTATTTGTGTTTCACTGTTTCACATTGTTTTGTTGAATTATTTTGTGTGTGTAACATGAATTAGTGCCTGAAATTTATTTCTAAAAGATAAGAATTGAATGATTTACCAATATTTGTCATGGGTACAAAATAAATAGACATTCATTTGTGAGTTTCATTTTAGAGATGGGCAATATATCGAAAAACTGAACTGGGGATTTTCATGAAAGAAGTGACTGATTTTCTTTTAGTGTTTTGTTAACCTGCAATGGACTGGGCAATTGTCCCAAATTCCCACTAAACTACAACCTGCACATGTCCAATTGCTTTGCAGAGATTTCTACTCAAGTCTTGGTTGCCAAGACCTGACTAGAAATCCCCCCCCCCCCCCCAGGTGTTTTGTCTGTGAATGTGATGTGAAATCCTCTTTGGTACTATCAGCAAATGCCAGTCTTGGTACTATCAGCAAATGCCAGTCAAGTCAGATACCGAATTCCAAACCGATACCTAGGTACAACGCCCTAACAAAACTGATACCCAAACTCAAAATTCCAATACCACCCATCTCTCCCCCCTATCTCCCCCCCCCCCCCCCCCCCCTGAAAGTCAGATTCAAGTTTGTTCAAATCGGGTTCCTGAGTTAGTATTTGGGCTCTCTATTGGAGCCCAAAGTTTAACTTGGTGCAATCTGAGGAAATGTCTTTAAAAATCTTGTTCTTCAGATCCACCAGTCAGAATCCTTTCATGTTTGGTGAACAACATCTGTAAGGGGTTCAGATTCGAGTTTGTTCAAATCGAGTCCCTGGGTTTATATTTGGGCTCCCTATGGGAGCCTGAATTTTAACTCGGTGCAATATGAGGGAATTTCTTGAAAAATCTTCTTCTTCAGATTCAACAGTCAGAATCATTTCATATTTGGTATACAACATCTCAAGGTGGGTCAGTTTCAGATTTGTTCAAATCGGTTACCTGGGTAAATATTTAGGCTCCCAATGGGAATTTTTTTAAAAATCTTTTTCTTTAGACCCTGCAGTCAGAATGCTTTCATATTTGGTATACAACATCTCTAAGAGGGTCAGATTCAAGTTTGTTCAAATCTAGTCCCTGGGTTGATATTTGGGCTTCCTATGGTAGGCCAACCCTTAACTTAGTGCAATATGAGGAAATTTCTTTAAAAATCTTCTTCAGATCCATCAGGTAGAATCGTCTGATATTTGGTATACAACATCTCTAGAGGGGTCAGATTCAAGTTTATTGAAATCGGATCCCTGGGTTGATATTTGGGCCCCCTATGGGAGCCCAAATTGTAACTTAGTGCAATATGTGGAATATTCTTTAAAAATCTTCTTCTTCAGATCCACCAGTTGAAATCTTTTGGTATTTGATATACAACATCTGTAGGGGGGTCAGGTTCAAGTTTGTTCAAATTGGGTCCCTGGTGTTACGGTATGGAAATATTATTGATATTGGTAACAGAAAGAAATCTGAGAATTAGCAACAATAACTATGAATTTATCTATTCTGAAATTTAATTAAAAAAAAAATTAATATAAAAAAAACAATACAATGATCTTTTACACTAATTGGTTTACAGAAAATAAAAATCAGTGGTACTTATCAATTATTGAATTAGTCCAAAGTACAGTTTGACAGAATCCAGTGGTGAAGAATCATGTGAAGAAAGTTACCAGCTGGTAGTATTAAATCGAAGAATGTCTCTTCAGAAACAGTATCCCATAGATTTGTAATAAAATTTTCTCTTACAAATTTCAGCAGTCTCCAATAAAATATAATAAAATGCTCCACAAAATTCAAGTGGAGTAAAAATCCAAGAACTATTGGTGCCACAGGTAATTTCCAAATAATCCAGTAGAATCCTGGCTTTTCACAAAATGATATTATACTGTTTCACAGAAAGTATAAATTCTCTTTTCCAAGACGAATAGATTCTCTTCAAAATTCTCTTTTGGAATCAGTCTTCCAAATTCACAAAGAAGCACTGCTTCTATAATAAATGCACTGTTCTGAAACAATAATAATCTCCAATGGAAACAACTGCTGTGAAAATAAGTTCTTCTGAAATGGCTTTCTAAAATGAGTTTTTGAATTCTGTTGACAAACCTTTATATAGTAACCAGATAGAATGTCCTAGAAGATGAAATGTCTACAATGTTCTATCAGTTTCTATCAGTTTCCAGGTGATTCTGTCACAATCCAAGTAAACAAGGTCCCTGACCTACTTAAACAATCAACAGCTATATGTGCAATAATTGTAGATCAGTGTAACAAAGATGTAAACAAGGTCACTGAGTGCAAATGAGACAGACCAGTCAGAAAATGCAGCAATAATAAAAAAAATATCTTTCTCATATAATTATCTACTAAGGATATATCAATCTCAATATAATATGGGGGCTATAACACCTGGGTTAATATTGGGGCTCCCTATTGGATCCCAAAGTTTAACTATGAGGAATGTTCTTTAAAAATCTTCTTCAGATCCACCAGTCAGAATCTTTTAACATTTGGTATACAACATCTCTACAGGGGTCAGATTCAGGTTTGTTCAAATCGGGTCCCTGACTTCAAATTTTAGCTCTCTATTGGAGCCCAAATTTTACCTTAGTACAATTTGAGGAATATTCTTTAAAAATCTTCTTCTTCAGATCAACCAGTCAGAATCTTTTCATATTTGGTAAACAACATCTCTATGAGGGTCAGATTCAAGTTTGTTCAAATCTGGACCCTGGGTTGATATATGGGCTTCCTATGGGAGCCCAAATTTTAAGTTAGTGCAATATGAGGAAATTTCTTTAAAAATCTTCTTCTCCAGAACCATCAATTAGAATCGTCTGATATTTGGTATACAACATCTCTAGAGGGGCAGATTCAAGTTGTTGAAATCGGATCCCTGGGTTGATATTTGGACCCCCTAAAAATTTTCTTCTCCAGATTCACAAGTCAGAATCCTTTCATAGTTGGTATACAACATCTCTAGGAGTTTCAGATTCCAATTTGTTCCAATCGAGCGCCAGGGTAATTAATTTGGGCTACCTATGGGAGCCTGAATTTTATGAGGGAATTTCTTTTAAAATCTTCTTCAGATCCACCAATCAGAATCCTTTCATATTTGGTATACAACATTTCTAGGTGGGTCAGATTGAAGTTTGTTCAAATGGGGTCGCTTTGTTAATATTTTGGCTCCCAATTTGAGCCCAAAGTTTAACTTAGTGCAATGTGAGGACATTTCTTTAAAAACCTCTTTCTTCAGATCCACCAGTCAGAATTCTTTCATATTTGAAATATAACATCTCAAGGGGGATCAGATTCATGTTTGTTCAATTTGAGCCCTTGGCTTAATATTTGGGCTCTCTATGGGCAGGGGTGGGGTGGGTGGGTGGGTGGCACGGGGGAGCATGTTAGGTTCAGGTTTGTTCAAATAAATTCCTCAGTTTTTTTCCATAAAATTTGCCTTTCATGACTTCATTCCATTGTAGTGTTGATGAACCATGTCTAACTGAATGTGACCCCAAATACTTCTTTGAACCACTTTGGCAGGTGAGCAATTAAGGCCCCTTGGGGCCTCTTGTTTATTTGTGAGTTTCATTTGTTGTCTGGTTGTTATTTTCTTGGAGGATGCAGAAGAATTATTTCGAAGAGCATTTTTTGATTTCCTTTTAATTTTCCCCAAAAACCATACCATCCCTCTTCCTTGATGTATTTTAGCACACTTTTGAAAGCAACCATACTTGGTAAGGTTTTGAAAAAATGTACAAAACTTATACAATTTTGTATTGCTTTTATGCCAGGACAGGATGATTTTCAAAAACTGTAAAAAGTGTTTTTGTATGTCTGTCAGATGCATTTACTCTGTCACAAATTATTGGGGAGAGTCATGTTTAGAGTTTAGGTATCAAAGTTCAAAAAAAGCTGGCTGATTTTTTTGAAGTCCAAAAAAATATTTTTAGTCGAGTTGTGACGAAGTCAAACTCGACTTATAGTTTGGTGAATGGTGGGCGGGCGGACGGGCGGCGGGCAGGCGGGCGGGCGGGCGGGCGTTCGTAAACAATTGGTTTCCGGATGATAACTTGATAGTGGTTCAACTCACATTCATTAAACTTCATACGTAGGTTGGTCTTGGTGGGAGGAAGAACCCTATTGATTTTGGACATGCTACGTCGAAGGTCAAGGTCACAGTGACCTTGAACGTAGTAAATCTTAAACAATTGGTTTCCGGATGATAACTTGATAATGGTTCAACTCACATTCATGAAACTTCATAGGTAGATTGGCCTTGGTGAGGGGAAGAACCCTATTGATTTTGGACTCGCTACGTCAAAGGTCAAGGTCAACGTGACCTTGAACATAGTAAATCGCAACAATTCCTTTCCGGATGATAGCTTGATAGCAGTTCAACCTACATTCATGAAACTTCATAGGTGGGTTGGCCTTGGTGCGAGGAAGAACTCTATTGATCTTGGACTCACCAGATCAAAGGTCAAGGTCACAGTGACCTTTAACATAGTATATCGCAACAATTGGTTTCCGGATGATAACTTGATAGTGGTTCAACCTAGAGTCATGAAACTTCATAGGTGTGTTGGCCTTGGTGCGAGGAAGAACCCTATTGATCTTGGACTCACCAGGTCAAAGGTCAAGGTCACTGACCTTGAACATAGTATATCGCAACAATTGGTTTCCGGATGATAACTTGATAGTGGTTCAACCTAGAGTCATGAAACTTTACAGGCGTGTTGGCCTTGATGCGAGGAAGAACCCTATTGATGTTGGACTCACCAGGTCAAAGGTCAAGGTCACTGACCTTGAACATAGTATATCGCAACAATTGGTTTCCGGATGAGAACTTGATAGTGGTTCAACCTAGAGTCATGAAACTTCATAGGTGTGTTGGCCTTGGTGCGAGGAACTGTTGTCACAACTCGACATTGGATCGGTGATCCTGGGCGGCATTTTTATTGTGCTTGTTTTGTCAGCATAGTGGTATGGGAAAGAAATGAATGGTACAAGTGAAAAAAAATGCAATTCAAAGGGAGAATAAGTCGCTAATGCGCAAAATTATCGACTGAGTTTTTTCTTGTATGTGAAAGAGCATGTTAAAAAAAAACCCTGCATGCAAAGTGTTGGGCACCAGAAGCATCAATAAATTACTTAAATCTGTTATTAGTAAACTTTCATGCAGATGAATTTGCAGAAGATACAACATTGCGAACATATAAATGAATTTACCTGAAGGGGTCAGATGTAAACAGAAAACCATGTGTTATAATTTCTAATATAAATGAAAATAATTGAATACCTCAGCTGCATTCCAAATATTTGATTGCCATGAACAACAAGTCCACATTATTTTAACACTAATCAGATCAAAAACGTATTATTTCAAATGAGGTGCAGTTATGCTTTCAATAAAGCCTACAGAACAAGTATCAACAATGGCAAGTCAAAATAGTTTTAATGAACATACATCAGCGAACATATAAATATAAACAAGCGTACACAAACTTCTCATTTGTCTTTCTGTGAGATTTAATTTCGACGAATATAGAAAATTGCACTGTGCCAGAAATATCAGTTAGTGGTCAGGTAACAAGATCGGGATGAAAAACTATGCAGTCCATAAAATTTGAGGGGAATGATTTTATTTTTCCTCTGGTGGTTATCTAAATGACAAAAACAGATAACCGAAAAGTTGTTTGTCTGGAACTACAAACAGTTCGTCAGAAACTTGTGTTTTATCACTAGCACTGTTTTAAAATGTTCCTGTGGGATGACACCTCTCTTCAATGCTTGAACTCCCTAAGACAGCTGACGCCCCATGTGCTTGCCACAGATGCTTTCAAAATCTGTGAACTGTTGTACAGTAGGGCCATCGTGGACAAGTCAAAATCCAGGGGTTGTCATTTTTTTCCATACATATAATTCAGAGATGATCCACTATGACACCTTGCAAAATTTCCACCAATGAAGCAGCAGGATTATAGTTTTTCAATAAAGCCAGTAATTAAAGTTAATTTATTTAATCGATACAAGTGAAATGATACATGAAACACAAGGGTTCTTTTGCATAATAAACATTGTGGTTTTGTCAAATGATCAACTTATTTTTTTACCTGCCAATTTGGCGAAAGGGGCATTAACTCTTACCCTTGTCCATCTGTCCATATGTCTGTCCTTCCATCCGTCTATCCATCCACAGGGCTCGATTTAACTGGATTCGCATAGCAGTTTTCGAATCAATTTTCAACTGTAGCTAATCAATTTCAAATGAAAAATCATATAAATAATAGGAAATGCTAATCCAAATGTATCTAAGTTAGAAAACTGCTATTCACTTTTTAAAAATTAAATCGACTCCCTGATCCATCTAAACTTACGTACGCACATCTGTCCATCCGTCCCGAATATGGTTTCCAGCTGATAACTTTAGTTTGACTGAATGAAATGAAATTACATTTTATACATAGGTTTATAACCACATCATAATACGGCTTGGATCGATAGAGGGCTTGGTCCAATGTTTTTTGGAGTTATGGCTCTTTCCAAGGTTTTTCCTAAAACAGGAGTATTGGTGTCCCATGGACACATTTGGTGGATGGTGTATTGGTGCTATGGTTTAATGGAGATAAAAGATAAGATATTTATTAATTCAATACCAACAAAGATAAATGACTAGAAACTCATGCTTATCAGCGGTGGGTTGGGGGGGGGGGGGGTTCATACCCACCTTTGGCGTTCCACTTGTTTTCAAATTCGTGGCTTATTGTCCCTTTAACCCTCTGCACACTGATGTCAAAATACCCAGATTTCAAACGGTAAATTCTTCCATCATGCAACTAGGAATTTAACCCATTCAACCTTGTTTGACAGATCTCATTGAGCTCTGTCAAGTAAGATTAAATTGGTTAAATTTCTAGTTGCTTTATGAGAAATATTTCCAGCATGAAAACAAAAGCAACTAATGTACAGTGTATGTCAAATAATTGTTGGCAGTAATATCTTATTCACTCTATTGATTTCATTTACTTTTGTGTTCGTGTTACTTACTCTTGTTTGATATGAACTGAGCCACAAGACGTAAATTTATGTACCAGTATATCGAAATTCATTTTTAACATGAGCTCAGCTACAAGATGTAACTTTTTGTGTATCAAAATTCATTTTTAATACGACCTGACCCACAAGATGTAACTTTTTGTGTATTGAAATTCATTTTTAGCTCACCAACGAAGTTGTGTGAGCTTATGTCATGACCCGAGGTGCGTCGACGTCGGCATCAACTCTTGTGTTAAAGTTATTGTACCAGTCCACTTTGACTTTCAGCCCTGTTGCTCTGCACCTCATAATGTGTTTCTATGGCTTACAAGTACCCACAGACCCTTAACCAGTGATATTTTATTGATTTTTAGTGTTTTTGCAATGTTAGACTTTTTTGTCAGTGTGAACTTGGAAAATTTCTGACCTGTTCTGATGTATATGAGTGGAGGCTACCACCGGTATGCTGTGGCTTTCATATTTCATATATGTGTTAAATGCATCAATATAAGATGACATTAACCATTGGCCAAACATTTTTTGGAGATTTTTGACTTTTTTAATGCAGTGTTAGACTTTTTGTCAGTGTGGAGTTCGAAAATTTCTGACTTGTTTTGCAATGTTAGACTTTTTTGTCAGTGTGAACTTTTCTGTCCGCTTTTCCTATACATGAGTGGAGGCTACCACCGGTATGCTGTGGCTTTCATATTTCATATATATGCTAAATGCATCAATATAAGATGACATTAACCCTTGGCCGGACATTTTTCGGAGATTTTTGACTTTTTTAATGCAATGTTAGACTTTTTTGTCACTGTGGACATACAAAATTTCTGACCTGTTTTGCTGTATTTGAGTGGAGGCTACGACCGGTATGCTGTGACTTTCATATTTCATATGTATGTTAAATGCATCAATATGAGATGACATTAACCCTTGACTGGACATTTTTTGTAGATTTTTGACTTTTTTAATGCAATGTTAGACTTTTTTGTCACTGTGGACATACAAAATTTCTGACCTGTTTTGCTGTATTTGAGTGGAGGCTACGACCGGTATGCTGTGACTTTCATATTTCATATGTATGTTAAATGCATCAATATGAGATGACATTAACCCTTGACTGGACATTTTTTGTAGATTTTGGACTTTTTTAATGCAATGTTAGACATTTTTGTCACTGTGGACTTAGAAAATTTCTGACCTGTTTTGCTATGCATGCACATGACCGGACATTTTTTGCAGATTTGTAATAAGCCTAGATTGATTGCATGCCATGTGTTGGTCAGCTAATGGGGATGGACACGCCCCTCTTGTTAACATGACCTGAGCCACAAAATGCAAATTTCTGTATATCGAAATCCATTTTCAACATGAGCAGAACTACCAGAGCTCGCAAATAGTGAAAAAAGGTGATTGCCCGTCGGGCAGGCTTCTTTTGAGATCTGGTTGCCCGCCCCAGAAAATGGTGGTCCGGCGTTAGGACTGATATTTGATTGCTCAATTTATACACATTTCAATATGAGTCGATCAGATATGACAACAAACGATGTATAACAACAGGTATTGAAAGACGGGGACAGATCAAGATTCAGTTGTGCAAAAAAAAAGCCATGCATCATGACAACTGACATGTTGAGTATGGCACCGTAGTACCTCCTACCCCCCCCCCCCCCCCCCCCCACCCCCATTACGGCCTGGAAAGTGTCCTGGTTCACTGCGCTACGTTAACTTACTATCTCAACTGAGAACTAATCTCAAACATATTATATCGTTTGTTGAACACAGCAACAAAAAAATAATTACCTGATCAAGAGAAAGATCAGCAACAGACACCGTTGCGATGCTGAATAAGTGCAACATCCACTTTCACTTTCGAAAAACGATTTCTGGGAAGGTAATGGTTGTGTTTGAATCAATGTTCAGGACATTATGAGTGCACAGTATTGTCTCTACAGGGGTATGACGTCACGCCATTCTTGGTTGCTTATTGTACCGGTGCACTCCCAATATCTGGGAACATTGATTCAAATACAACCAGACTCCACTCGTGAGCATTACTGAACAATATCAAACTTTGCCCTGAATGTCGCTGTGGGAGGTGTGTGTGCGTGGGGGTGGGGGCTGTCAGCCTGTTGCTAACAGTATCAGTGGGACAGGGCTAAACAGTACCAACGTATTGACAATTTGTTTAGGTTTGTTGAATACTTAAAGCGGTGCATTATTGACAACCAATCCCAGCACGTGCCATCGATAATATCATAAATCAGAAAAGAAATTATGTACCTGTTGACTGCTGAAGTTTATGAGCTGCAGCCACTGTCTGAAAAGTACTTCCCCTAACCAGCGAAACGTGTATTCAACCATTTTAGCAGTTGTTTAATCATTAATTCATGCTCGTTTTTATATTTTAATTTTCTCAAAGATTTATCTTTTAAAATCGGACAGAAAAAATCTGGTTGCCCGTTGGGCAGAGGGAATAGCATTTTTGGTTGCCCGAAAAAATTTCTGGTTGTCCCGGGACATCAGGCAACCCTATTTGTGAGCCCTGACTACAAAATGTAACTTCTTGTGTATTAAAACTCATTTTTAACATTACCTGAGCCACAAGATGAAACTGTTTGAGTACCATTCTGTTGAATATCTGTGTTGCCTACATGTGTTGATGTCATTGTAGTGGTAGAATGATACACAATTGTTTTTCATTTTTCAGATTACAAGGTTCTGCTGCAGGTGTTAGTGATGCAAGAAAGAGTACTGGTGTTTCAGAAAAAATTGATGCTCCAAGTTCAAAGGTATATTGTTGACAGTATAAAAACATTGAATTGAAATTGTGATCTGGTTGAATTGTTGGAGTTTTTTTTTAGGTTAAATGTCCATCATGTTTCAAGTGTGCACCAACATTCACTAACAAATGGTCCTTCCAGGTCAGAGTATTTTTGCTGTACATTGATTTGATAGGGAGTGTCATTTCTGGTTAGACCTGTATTTAGAACTGGAAAATCACATTTGCATTTAACTCATTGCATGCTGCTGGTGGATATTCCTGCCCAGGACAGGAAACCTCTTGCCACTATATTAACTGGTTGAGTGCTAAATTATTTTTAAAAGGTGATTTGAAACATGGGTATTTTTTTCAAAGATATCAGCAAGATTTTGTTCATAAATAATTATTTTGTTACAATTTATTGGAGAGTGCCAATTGGTATAGAATTTTTTCTTCTACTGCTGAACAAATATCAGGCTAGTGCATACAGTATAAGGCCGCAAAAGTGGCTTTCAGCACTTAATAGGGTCCTGATAGTGGCTTCTAGCACTCAACCAGTTAATATAATACATTCTGGGCACATTTAACCAAATTTCCCCCTGTAAATTGAATTTACTTTTTGACCAATAATTTAATGAGTTAAATTTAGATAAATTTTTTATCAAATCTAGTCATGGCTGCTTCACAGCAGCCTTGACTAGATTTGCTGAAAAATATTTTTAAAATACTCAGTGGGTTAAGAGTTAATGTTGACAATGTGTTTATGTATTAAGATTAACATGAAGTTTAGTTTTGCCTTTATGAAGCAAAAACTTGTTACAGTGGAGCCCTATTAATTGAATAGCCACTTTGCTAATGAAAATTATTCAGGGTGCAGAAGTATTCACTTCACAGGGATTTGATCAATTTGCTGTGTTCTTGAGAAAATTTGAGCATTTAATTTATTATATCTTGTTTGACACAGCTCATGGAGCCCTCTCCATCAAAATATAATAGATTAAAAGCCTTCATTGGATGTACTAGGGAAAAATAGGGTTATAAACTATAGGAATTAGGCAATTGTCAGGGTAAATTGTTGACATGTTATAAGATTTTTTATTCAGTTAACAGTAGTTTCCTCTTTAATCTATCTGTAATTAACAAGTCAGATTTGTTCTGAAGATATCGTAAATGGTTTTGTGTTTGGAATTATATTCAGTTAACAGGGTTATTCAGTTAAGTGATATCAGATTATAGGGCTGCATGGTATTACGGTATACCGGTTGGTACCGGTATTGAAATCATTACCAGTTCAAAACCGTCCATCAAAAATGAATACCGGTATACCGTGAGTAACGGTATACAACTTTGGGGTCCGGTATTATGATTTGAAATTTGTGTTTTCTTGAAATAAAAATATAAATAATGCGCGAAAATATGGCAAACACATATTAAATGCAAGGGACATCATGAATAAAAAAGATATTTTTGGAGCAAAAGATAGAAGTATCACTTACTGCTCTGGGGAAATGAGTGATTTGAATGGAAGACGACAATAATCCATGTCTACAAAATTATTGAACCTATTGTTTAATACGAAAATAAGCCATAAAATTATCATGGGTTTACTGGCTTTCATCTGAATCTGGGATACAAGTAAATTAGTCTTTGTTGATTTAATTCCTGTAAAAACATGGTCAACCTCTCTTGACTGATAAGCGTTTAATTACTGAGCCAGTCAATTGTCACATTGTGTTAATTGCGTATGTGTGGCTTCATGAAAAACAGTGGCAAACAAAACTTTTTTATCAAAACAACGGGTGTCCAGTTGATGGAATTTCGAGGGCCTGGTTACGCAAAGAACCAGTAGTAGCTCCTCCCCTTCTCCTATCTTCCAGCAGTAAACTTCCTCAGATGACAATGTCAAATGTCATCTGTCACATGTCAGGCCAGTCGGTCTTTTGATATTAAGCACGCCTCCAAGATGTGATCACCCTTCAGTTTCATGATAGTCTGCAGGTGTCAGTCACCAGCCGACAATGTTTTCTCCCAGTGATGGCGTCACACGTCTGTCATATTTGACAAAAATTGTTGCACATTTTGCAATTGTGAATATATGTGATTTGAAACATTTTTGTGTCAGATTGCTGACAAACAACGAATTAATGAACTTCTTCAAAATTCTTTTACATCCAAAGTAAACTCAAAACTTAGAATGTACCGAATTACATGAGTTGTTTTTCACCTGGGACCTTGTACATAACATTTATCAAGCACTTTCAGAAAAATAAGGAGGTACATGTATTTCAGTTTTATTTTGTTTTTTAGTCTAAACTGTTTCACGGTATACCAGTATACCGCTGTATTGTTTTCAATACCGGGAGGAGTGACTTTTCCCGCAGAAAAAAAGGGAGAAGTGAGAGCTTTTCAGGGAGAAATTAAAATTTTTATACTAATAACCAATGGCCCAGACTTAGCTGGTGCAAACTCAATATTAAACACAAATTTTGACCCCCCCCCCCCCCCCCCCAATCCCCCAAATTTGCATACAATACTGAAAATTAAAAGTCCTATCTGGCCCTCCATACTTTTACTATCTGCACATGCTTAGGAAAGGAAGAGACCGGAATTGGCGCAAACATCATTCTTTGTTTGGCCCAAAGTCAGTAAACATCTCAACTGACATCTGTGCTTTAAATTTCTCTTTTGGTGGATGCCAGACACAAATCAATGAAGTATATGGTGGATTCAAGGCAGTAAATGGATGATGGAAGTGAACAACGGTGGTTTGAGACATTCAGGGCTGTAACTTTTAAATAATATGAAAATTATTTCATTTTACCCAATTTCGGGATATATGCCTTGACGTCATTAGTTTTGTTAATGATTTACCTACTGTTGATTATGTATTCCTACCCTATCCTTCCATGAACCCTCCGATTAAACTCCTAAGCTTTCTGGCTGTTTTTTTATTGAAATTTTTTATTAAATTTATTGGGAGTTTTAACGTGTTGTACAGAATGTTTATTCAGTTTATCCCCACTATTAGGTCCTCACCCTAGGGGTGTTGGATCATTTCTGTCTTGCATCTCCTACTGGATGCATTGTTTTTTCTTCACATGAAGATCTAGCTTTGCATCACGTATCAGTTAATTATTTACTGACTTGGGCCTTTGGTGTGCCTTATGTCTAGTTTCCGGTTTTTCTATCCTGACGTTGTTTACTTTTATCAACATCCTTAACAGGTAATATTCAGTGTTTTATTTCATCACAATTATATTAGGATACATTTATTAATATTCCGGTAGTATAGCTTCAATATTTTGATGTTGTCCACACTTAGGCTCTATCAGGATGCCCTTGGGCTCGTGTTGTTCCCTTAGGGAACTTAGGCGTTTTCAAAAAAAATTTCGGAAAAATTTTGTTTTAATTTATTTCGAAATTATTTTTGATTGTCTTTGTCATGTATCCTTATATTGTATGATTATATGTTAGATGTTAGCAGTGCAATGAACTAGTTGGATTATAATTATTTATGAATTACTGCTCTCAGTGTAGGGCGTAATAGTCTACATCGGATTTACATGCTTGTTGCCATGCCTGTAGTCACTGCACTCGTACTGATTCTGGTCCTATTTGTGTGGTCAGGGTCGACTCATTAAGACACTAACATTGGAAGTGGGTGTTGCACTATGTATTCGCGGTGAAGTTCCGATATTGGGGCTGTCACCGCAAAATAATTCGATTTCTCAGTTTCTTTTCCAGAGGAACAAGAACATGGTGATGGTATTGTGACATCCGTCCAGAATGTGCTGCTGTTTTCACGCTCTGAGAAGTAAACAAGCTAGCTGCTAAGGTGCGCTTGAATATAAGGAATAAGGCCTCTTATTCCAGCAGCTAGCTCGACCGGTCAGGTGGTTACCTGATAGTGGGAACCGTAATACCAGGTATGTCCAATGCAGTCGAGGAGAGTGTAGATTTGGGTAGAGCGAGCACCTTTTCATCAAAAGCTCACCCAGCTACGATGGCAAAATAAGGGGAAGAAGTCTGCAAGTTTCTCTTCGGGAAGCTTGGTGAGATCTGCATCAGACCGCGAATGGGAGAGCCTTCTCTAACCCAGTAATAGTCGGGTTCGACTATTGCTTTGAGAAACTAGCACTGAGTTGGAGCTAACGTCCTCCCTGGCCACTCGGGACATTCCTTCTACGCCCCTGCTGCAGTTACGGCTTCTTCCTCCGGTTGAGCGAAGCACATGCGACCGCACACTAGCTACCCGACTATAGATGTTCATGCAGCTGAGCGAAGATGCTCCAGTCTTTACCCTCGAAGAAACAAGATAAAGAAAGAAGGAAAAGAAAGTCAGTCCATCCAGTAGCTAGTGATTCGAGGCTTGATTCATCGGGACGTACGATGAAGAGATCGGCGGCCAGATCTCCGTCCCGGGAGCAGCATGTGGAGAAGGATGGAGTTGACCATATTTTCTAAGCCGCTGCTCCACAAGCCTCCGTAACGGACCTGCTTTCGCAGTTTGTGCAGCTTATCGCAGCTTAAAAACCCAGCAAGGGGCACCTGTCAGCAGAATAAGGTAGTGAGCCGTCGGATGGTGCTGGGTTGGTCCTGTCATTTGTGCATGTAGAAGAAGCCAGAAGTTTCTCTACAGGACGCTCAGCTAGATCTGGGGTCAGACAACCCTCTCCGTCCCGTTAACAGTCGGGGTTGACTGTGTCCGTTGTGAGAAACCATATTGAGTCGGAACACTCATCGGAATGTTCCTTCCACACTGCTGCCAGGGCCGGCAGCAGTTATGGCTTCTTCTGCTTACATGGAAGTGCACGAAAGGGGAATTAGCTTAGAAATTTCTAAGCGCGATACTCAGCGAGATCTGGGGACAGTTCACAAGTGCAGAGCGTTTTTCTTCCTGTTAACAGTCAGGGACGACTGTTTTGTGTTGTAAGAAACTTCAGTGAGTAGGAGCATCCGTCCAGAGTGTGACGAGTTTGGATGCTTCTTCTGCACTTCAGCCGGGGTCGGCTTCCATGGATATGCACGCTAAGGGATAGATGCCTACAAGTTTCTAACGGAATGCTCGGTGAGGTCTGAAGCAGACTGCGAGCTGCAGAACCCCCTCCTTTCCGTCAGCATTCGGGGTCGACTGTTTTTGACTCGAGAAACTTTAGTGGGTTAGGACGCCTGTTCACGCTTGCAGTTCGGGATGCTCCTTCCAAACTGCAGCTGGATCCGGTTGCAGCTATGGCATCTTCCCCTGCTTCATTATTGAAGCACGTTGACCACAGACTAGCTATCCGACTTCACATGTTCGGGTCGATAGCTAGTCGTTAGAGTCATTTTTTATATGGGACATGTGTCGAGGATCTGGTCCAGATCTCCGTCCTGTGAGCAGCTTATGGTAACAAGTGGATTATCATTGCTCTGCTAACCTTGGTCACAGACCGGCTGCTGCAGATTGCTCTGCTAGCCTTGGTCACAGACCGGCTGCCACAGATTGCTCTGCATATCGCAGCATTCCAGTAGTCACTGGTACTACCGTTTAACAGGCTCCGATGATGAGCTGTTGGATGGTGCTGCATTGGACCAGTCATCCGTTCAGTTGGATGGAGTTGACCATACTTTCAGATGGAACATTTGGATGGTGAGAGGGCTATGGAGTGTGAGTCTCCATCCCTCACAGAAGGGCACTTTTACACTATGAAATTTTAGTCATAAGCTCTTAGAATCTTGTTCCATCTGATTAGAAGTCTGCATTTGCTAGGCAAAACAGCTTATCATACTGGGTGATGGAAAGAAGAAGATCTTTCATCCCCGGATCTTTTGGCTCAGGTGTCGAGGGCTTTTTAACGACGCCTTCCTTGCCTTAGCAATAGTATAAGAAATGCAATGCCCTATTCTTTACGAATAGAGGTTCCATAGTGCATAGTTAGGCTGAGACAGCTGTCTTGTTTGGAATAGAGCTGTTAGAGGGAATAAATACGTTTTTTCCTTCTCGGTGTTTTATTCCTTGGCATCAGGACATTTAATGCCATTGTGGACACCATAGTAGCCTTATGTACTGTTACAGCGGTCTTTTCTTATGGATTAGCGGCTAGTGTTGTAAGTCTCCATTTTGTGAGCTTTCAAAGGCCTCAAGTGACACAGATATGTCTTCACGCAGATGAAGACTCATAACTGCGTAGCTACCTTGAGACTACTGTCTCTTTGGGAATTACGGCTGTTAGAATAGTGGCTCGTCATTCCTTACCTTGCGCGACGATGGTTGTAAGTCTCTGTATAGTGAGCTTTCAAGGTCACAATTTACACTGAGATATCTGTCTTCACAGAGATGAAGGCTTCTAAGCTATGTTAGCTAGGCTCTGACTGCTGTCTTTTGGGAATAAAACCGCTAAATGAATAATGCTTTTCGGTTTGTTTTCCTAAGTGTCATAGACTTGAGTCTTATTGTTTACAACATAGTAGTCTAGCTAGAATCATGAGCGATGTTTTTCAGTAATTATGCAGTGACATAACTGAAATAATTATCTCCTGAGACTACTGTCTCTTTGGGAATTTAGGGCTGTTAAAATAGCGGCTCTTCATTCCCTACCTTACGTGACAATTATTGTAAGTCTCCGTTCAGTGAGCTTTCAAAGTCGCAACTTACACCGATATATCTGTCTTCACGGAGATGAAGACTTATAAGCTATGGCTGGCGTTGTAAGTCTCCTTAGTGAGCGTCTAAGGCCGCAGTTATCAGCCTTTTTATTGTCTTCACGAATAGGAAGACCATTACCTGCTTCAGCTAGGCTGAGTTCATTGTCCTATCGGACACGATACCATTATGCTAGAGGAGGTTATTCTCTTCCTACCGGTATGGTTTGGTCTTAGTTATATTAGGCAATAAGCCCTATTGATGACGCCATATTTACCTAGTGTGATGAATGAGCGTTTCTTCAAACGCCTATACTAAACTCCTTCTCAGGAATATATTTCCTGATAATCAGATCAAACGTAAGGAGTTCATCTAAGTTTTTATGATCAGGTGTCAGAACATTGTTTTTGTCTCCCTTTTCATTTCTATCCAATCTATTGTTATATTTCTACCCTAGAGATTGTTTTGTTATATTTCCACCCTAGAGATTGGATATTATGTCTATATGGTGTATTATTTGTTTATCACGTCCCTCTCCGTCCTTAGTGGCATTATGGAGTCGATCAGATGTGAGGGAGCCCTGTGGTTCCTATACTATTTGATAACTAACACAAGAGCGATTCAAGTAATGCGGGTGAGGGTGGTTCGATGGGAATTATTTGTCGAACCCTTCCCCACACTTGTATCACTTGGTCATATCGTTGATACAGGCTGTATTCAGATGAGTACATGCAGGATTTCATTGCTCACATGCATAATATGTGTATTTATTAGACAGGCGCATTATTGAACAGATTATATAAATTCTTGCTCTGCTTATAGAGCTCATGAGAATTTTGGGGCTATTTGGATCAGTTATGGAACTTCCAATAGGCTGTCTATGCATACGTTCTCAATTTTTGGCATCATTATTCGGAGTAGTATATTCTTTCTCCGTCATTGGTTGTTACGGACCTAGGAAACAATGAATTATTTTGGGGATGGTCTGTGACGAGTCTGTTAATCATAGCTCGTTCCATGTTCTAAATCCAGGTTTCTACCAGAGATGGTACACAGGAGAATTCACATTCTCGTATATTCACACGGTTCAATTGGAGTTTTATAATTGGAATTAATTGTACACCTGAACAGGGTCACCTGCTGGTTGCCTTAGAAGCATGTTTGCTCTTACAAACACTTTCCATTGGGATTCAGTTGAAAAAGTGTGTGGTTGTACACGTTATATTACCGGTTTTCGACCTATCTACATATTCCAACTCCGGTATGCGTGCGCTGTTAATAACCGGGCTCACCATGATAGGCTTAGCTTCTGAAGTGGCGTTAACCACCAATAATTAATAATAAATAACTGGGTGCCTGTTGGGCGAATATATATTGATTATTTGGTACCCGCTTTTCACTGATTCCAGAGTGCTTCCCTCTTTGTTTTGAAAAATATTCCTTGAAAAAAAAAGGGGGGGGGGTGATTTTTCTTCATCTCTTCTAGCTTGATAAGTGTGTTTGTAACGATAAGTGAAGCTATTTTGTCTGTAGATTATTACTGATCCTAGATACAGCTTGTTTGTTATTAGCTCCGCTGACAAAGTCAGCAGAGCTTTTCTTATACTGATTCGTCCGTCGTCCATCGTCCGTCCGTCCGTCCGTCCTTCCGTCATCAACATTTTATTTGTCCGAGCCATAATTTCTAAACCGCTGAATATATTTTTATACTGTACCAATGACCCAGACTTAGCTGGTGCTAACTCTAACAAAACCAGGGCCAAACACAAATTTTGCCCCCCAATCCCCAAAATTTGCATCCAAAACAAAAAGAAATCATGTCCTAAAGGACCTCCATACTACGCCTCTACTGCGCATGCGCAGTGACGCAGACGTCCCGAAATTGGCGCCAATTATCATTCTCTGTTTGGCCCTTCATCAGTCAACATCTCACTGATCTTTGTGCTTGTAAATCTCAGTTTAAAGGATGCCAGACACGTAATTTTTGGAGAAAATGTGATTCTAAGGAGGATAGAAGGAGGAGAGGAAAAAGAAGTGACAAAAAATAATCAGGGCTGTACTTAAAATTTTTTGATGAAATTATGTTAAGTTGCCTATTTTCGAGGCATGGGCCTCTTGTTGTCATTCTTGCTAATTGTTGCACTGCTTATTCAGTGTTTCCTCTCCCCTAGCCTTCTAAAGTCCCCCCTTGCAATTCTCCCATGCTTTTGGCATATTTTTGAGAAATTTCATTTCTAAAATTTCCTGGGAGAGTTGCTTGGTTACAGAATGTTTTCTGTTATTTTCCCCATAGTTACGTTTTCACCCATGGGTGTATAACGTTTGTGTTCTGCATCTTCCATCTGATGTTCTACAGATTCTCCCCTGGGAGTCTCTGTTTTGCATCAGATAGAGTGTAATTGATGACTGATTCCGGGCCAGTTTTTTCAGTGCCTGGAGTCATGTTTTCTGGTGTTTTTACACTGTTTGTTTTCATTGGCAACAGCCTTTTTTGAGGGGGGCTGTTTGCCTTTGCTGTAGTTTATCTCACTATAAGATACATTTATATTATCCGAAAGTGTCTCATTAATTATTTAATATAAATTTAAAATTTTTGACCACACTTTGCCATCGGATCCATCGGGGCTCAACGTTACTTTTCAGCAACTTGGGCTTCGCTGAAAAAATATTTTTTCAAAATTATTTTGTTTTGCAATTGTTTTTTCATTTATTAATGGATCATGTTATTATGTATCTTTGTGTCAGGGGTTTTTGCGAGTAACTAGGACTTATTGTTGTTCTAATAAAAATAAATAAATGAATTTCTAGAATACTAGAAATCCTTTCTGTTCAGGCTGAGTGGTATTAGCGTTCTAAGTGTAAAAATCCACTTAATTTCAGCAGCATGTCTTTTCGTGTGGCTGTGTAGTGCCTCGGGATCGGTAGGGAGTACCTGAATAATCCGATATTTTACATCACGGATATTGTGGTCCGGTTGATTGAAGTGGAAAGCCACCGGAGTATCCCTTTTATGTGATATATCCGAAAAATGTTCCCTTATTCGGATTATGAAATGTCTTTTCGTTTCACCCACATATTGTTTGTGGCATGTGGCACACATAATGAGGTAAACACAATTCTTGCTAAGGCAATTGGCTCGGTTCGGCCCTTTATGTCTGTTCTTGGTCGGACCTGCTTGCTACAGCAATACAGGATATTTCACAAAGTCCGCGTATTACTATAATGCCGCTCCAAGAAGAGAGTACCAGTCAACACAGTGACTACAATGAATACCAGGACGTGCACATTAACACCGTCATTGACTCAATCCCGGACCCCCCAAGGGCGAGCCATGCCGGCAACACACCGCCTCATGGCAACATTGCCTCACTGTATAAGAGTGGATTGGTATTACAATACGCCGCACGAAATCTGGAACATTTAATACAGACCACAGCGCCGGATATGGGACAATGGTTAGATCTATAAAGGCAAGCCATCGCCAAATAAAAAACAACTAAAATTAAAGGTATGTGTTTTTTAATCACAACTTCATCCTATAATCTCTAATAGCAGTATCCGGTATTCCCTGTAATATTGGTAACGATGAATCCATACCTCCTTTTCGCCCAGTCACCAAAACATCAACCCATTCACCCAAAACAGATGGAATGGGCCTCTTTCTTTCTTTTCTTTTTCTCACCTCACATGCCGCTCCCATTGCTAATCTGAAAATACCGGCATTGAAAATACAATACTCTGATAAATGAACACAACAGTTTGGACGGACATCTCCCCCCCCCCCCCCCCCCCCCACACACCTACCAAGTGGATGAGATTTGGGTGCCAACGCCGGTACCCGCCATACTTACCATGAGCGGGACCACCAAACACCAAATCGGCACCGCCACACTATTTTTAGATTAGACAATGATAAACGGTACAGCCAAACAAACAAAACGGTACCGCCAGACTATTTTTAGATTAGACAATGAAAAACGGTACCGCCTAACCAACAAAACGGCACCGCCAGACATAAGGTCTCGTCCAATGAGAATCGAGAAAAAACAGTACCGCCAAACAAAAGGGTATATATAGGAGCCGGCACGAGAGTGCTCTCCGTCTCTGATGAGTTCAAAATAGAACGAAACCGGTCAGGCTTAACAACAGGGTATAGTTGTTGTGTAGGTCACTCCTGCTCTTCAGTAGAGAATATTTTTTGGTTTACCACATTTAAGACCTGCAACACAACTATGTCAAAAGATATAGCCGAAAGCTCCAGCAGCAACATTAGCCTGGGATCATCGATCAGCTCTGTTAGCACGGTCATCATGTCGGAAACAGAGCCGAATAATACCAGCAATCCCTCTAAACGTCCGAGGACTGACTCGACACCTGAAACTAACAGCCAGAATACCACCTCTCAAACAAATCAGTGGAATCACCATATCTAATCCCTTTCTACCATGCCACGACAAGAACTGCACAACTTACAAGGCACTACCCACACAAAGATGGTTCACCGGCTCGACCACCAAGAACAGACATAAAGGGCCGAACCGAGCCAATTGCCTTAGCAAGAATTGTGTTTACCTCATTACGTGCGCCACATGCCACAAACAATATGTGGGTGAAACGAAAAGACATTTCATAATCCGAATAAGGGAACATTTTTCGGATATATCACATAAAAGGGATACTCCGGTGGCTTTCCACTTCAATCAACCGGACCACAATATCCGTGATGTAAAATATCGGATTATTCAGGTACTCCCTACCGATCCCGAGGCACTACACAGCCACACGAAAAGACATGCTGCTGAAATTAAGTGGATTTTTACACTTAGAATGCTAATACCACTCGGCCTGAACAGAAAGGATTTCTAGTATTCTAGAAATTCATTTATTTATTTTTATTAATGCATTCATTCACTTTCTGTTCAACACGACAAGTGCCCTAGGTTTTTTGGAGACACTGCTCACGACGCTACGTCACAATGCAGGCGACGTCACAATGGTATTAATCAGGAGAATACCAGTACGCTTTACCAATATGGCGCGCGAATGCAACACCTGTAAAAAAACATATGCCAGTCAACACAGTTAGCGCAGGCACTACAGGACTGAACACCTACACACAGGGAGAGTCACTTGCGGCACTTGCGGACTTACTTTTAGAAGAACTGAATACTTAAAGAAACACTTTAGACGAAAACACCAACGTGTGACTGATAACCCGCTAGCCATAGCATTAAACGAATTTTCGGGGAGTCAAGTTCCCCTTTTAATACCTCTCAGTGCAGAGAATCCGCCCATCACTAGGAACGACAATTGCCAGTCCACGGACCTGCTTGCTACAGCAATACAGGATATTTCACAGAGTCCGCGTATTACTATAATGCCGCTCCAAGAAGAGAGTACCAGTCAACACAGTGACTACAATGAATACCAGGACGTGCACATTAACACCGTCATTGACTCAATCCCGGACCCCCCAAGGGCGAGCCATGCCGGCAACACACCGCCTCATGGCAACATTGCCTCACTGTATAAGAGTGGATTGGTATTACAATACGCCGCACGAAATCTGGAACATTTAATACAGACCACAGCGCCGGATATGGGACAACGGTTAGATCTATAAAGGCAAGCCATCGCCAAATAAAAAACAACTAAAATTAAAGGTATGTGTTTTTTAATCACAACTTCATCCTATAATCTCTAATAGCAGTATCCGGTATTCCCTGTAATATTGGTAACGATGAATCCATACCTCCTTTTCGCCCAGTCACCAAAACATCAACCCATTCACCCAAAACAGATGGAATGGGCCTCTTTCTTTCTTTTCTTTTTCTCACCTCACATGCCGCTCCCATTGCTAATCTGAAAATACCGGCATTGAAAATACAATACTCTGATAAATGAACACAACAGTTTGGACGGACATCTCCGCCCCCCCCCCTCCCCCCCCCCCACACCAAGTGGATGAGATTTGGGTGCCAACGCCGGTATCGCCATACTTACCATGAGCGGGACTGCCAAACACCAAATCGGCACCGCCACACTATTTTTAGATTAGACAATGATAAACGGTACCGCCAAACAAACAAAACGGTACCGCCAGACTATTTTTAGATTAGACAATGAAAAACGGTACCGCCTAACCAACAAAACGGCACCGCCAGACATAAGGTCTCGTCCAATGAGAATCGATAAAAAACGGTGCCGCCAAACAAAAGGGTATAGATAGGAGCCGGCACGAGAGTGCTCTCCGCCTCTGATGAGTTCAAATTAGAACGAAACCGGTCAGGCTTAACAACAGGGTATAGTTGTTGTGTAGGTCACTCCTGCTCTTCAGTAGAGAATATTTTTTGACTTATTGTTGTTCTTTCACAATGAAGGGACATTGTTCAAATTGTAATAGGAAGAAATCTTCCTCTGACTTTCATGATCATTGTATTAATTGTAGTCAGTGTTCTCGCATTAATCCCTGTCCTATATGTGAACATTGGGATGAGAAACATTGGAAACGTGTGTCACGATATGTTGTTTCTGGAGAAAGAGCGATTCCGGCTCTTTCTCCGCAAGGTCACTCTACTCTCTCAGTTTCTATTTCAGAGGAACCAGAACAGGGTGATGTTTCCATGTTATCTTCTTCAAGTGTGCGTTCAGAGCTAGCGGCAAAAGTGCTCATGGAGATTAGACAAATGTCGTCCGCTAGCTCGCCCGGTGTAGCGTCCATTCACCGAATGGTTCGGCAGCCGGGTTCGTCCGATGCGGTCCAAGAGGAAATTTTGGGTGATGCGAGCACTATAAACATAATAGATGCACACCCAGTGACGGCGGATAGTAAGCGAGAACGGAGGAAGCCTTTGAGTCCGGTTCCTAGCTCGTCCAGGTCCAGCCGGGCCGCGAGCGAGAGAGGCCCCTCTCTCGTACAACAACATCTGGGACCAGATGTTGTGGTACAAAATGTGTCTTTAGCGGAGCATACGTCCGTCGCTCGGGACGCTCCGTTGTATAAGCAGTCCGCAGAGACTGTTAAGGCTTCCTCTTCTCGTCAGCGCACACGACCGCACCTTGGCTGCGTGACCGCCGATATATTACCAGCTTTGCCGATGAAGGATTCTTCGGCGACCAGGTCACACCATCCAGCAGCCAGGGATTCGAGACCGATGGACTCTGGACGTTCGCATAGGTAAAGTATGCGGGAGCCATCTGATGCGGAGCTGCCCTCGGCGAAGCAGCGAAAGACTGCGCCTCCGCAGGTCTCGACGCCGGACATTCTTGTGCAGATAGCACAGCTTATCGCAGCATCCCAGCAGCCGACAGAAACGGTGTCGGATCGAGAATTATCCGACGGCGCTGGGTCGGTACGCTCCGCCGAAGCATCGGGGGCGGACGACCGGGAACATCATGAGGTCCGACCGGATGGTGAAAGGGATACGGATGACTTGGAGCTATCCCTTTCGGAACAACATAAAGCTGCCGTGGACTTCATCCGGCACTTTCTCCCTCAAGTTGTTCCGTCGGGCCAGACTGCTGCGCTTCCGGACAAGAGAATTATAGCGTCATTGGACTCTGAATTTTTTGAGCGGTTCAGGGACATCGCTCCCGAGTTTCCGTCGCAGTCCAATAATGTTGCAAGAACATTTGAATTATTGAACGACGCTATATTTAAACTTGCTTCCAGGACGGGGAAAGCAGGTTTCTTGTCCGCTAATACTCTCAACCTGCCTTTCATTAATGCAAGGAATAAATTCGATACGGCAGGACAGGGTATACCGAGAGTTCCTCTGCGTATGGACGATGAGGCGGAAGACTTAGAGCTATCATTACCGTCGTCAGCTTCTATTCCAACCGCGGTGTTGGAAACAGCTATTGCGTCTAACAGAGCCAATTTAGATGCCTTATTTTACGCAGATCACCTTACTAAGGCGTTATCACTGCGCCTTCAGGGGAAAGAGTTTCAGGATATACAATCCTCTTTAAGACTTCTTTCAAGGGCAGTAGCTTATTCCACGCGTAACTCCGCCCTTTCAGTGGCAAATCTGGAGTTGGTTAGACGTGACGCAGCCCTAGCTACATCCACACTAGTGGATTCTAAGGTGAAGAACTCTCTTAGAGTCGCTTCGGTCTCAGGAAAACTTCTCTTTGACGGCAAGCTTTCCGCTATTTATGATAAAATTAAAAAGAAAGCTAATGATTCTCTGTTGTTCAGATCTGCTCCTAAGAAGTCGGATACAGCAGACACGAATAAGACAGGCACTTCTGGGTCTAATGCGCCCAAGAGAGGTTCCTATAGAGGTTTCGGTGCGTCCTCTTGGTCTTATTCGAGAGACCGTCAGGATAGCGACTCTTGTTCGGGACGTCCTTCAGGCCGGGACAATCGGTCGGACGCCCCGAGGTCGACGAGGCGAGGTGCGGGTCGTGGAAGACGTGGTTTCTCCTACCGCAGGCCTCGCAGGTCCAGGAGGTGATGGCTTAAACCTCTATCGCGTTCCGGTTGGCGGAAGGTTGTCGAGCTTTTCACAAGAGTGGGCGTCGATTACGGACGGCCCTTGGGTGAGAGGAGTGACTTCGGAAGGTCTAAAGATATCCTTCAAACGAAAGCCTCCATTAACTCGAAGTCTAAAGTGGACTCATCTTCCGTCAAATCCACAGAAAAGAGACGCTCTGTTATCAGAGGTGCAGTCTCTTTTAATGAAGAATGCGGTAGAGGTCGTAGAAAACCAGGAATCTCCGGGATTCTACAGCCATCTGTTTCTGGTTCCGAAACCAGACGGCTCGTTCCGTCCAGTCATAGATTTGAGCTGGATAAACAAGCTGATCGTCGCTCCGAAGTTTTATATGGAGACGATTCGATCGGTCAGAGCGAGTATTCGGGTGAACGATTATGCAACGAGCATAGATCTCAAAGATGCGTACTTTCACGTCATGGTACATCCGACATTCCGAAAGTATCTATGCTTCGCAGTCCTAGGAGTGGTGTATCAATTCCGGGCGATGTGCTTCGGATTGAATCTAGCACCCTGGGCTTTCACTCGGGTAATGAACTCGGTAATGATCTACTTCCGAGCTCATTCGTCTGCGGTAACGTCGGCCTACCTGGACGACATTCTTCAGAGGTACGGCAACGAGTTAACGCTTCAGAACGATGTTCAGAATCTTCTTCTATTGCTCCGACGTCTCGGTTTTATAGTAAACGAGGAGAAGTCGGATCTGGTGCCGTCCAAGTCATTCACTCATCTGGGAATGAGCTTCGAGACGCACAACAATCTCGTTCGTCTGCCGTTAACCAGAGTGAAATTAGTCAGTTGTTACGCTCGCTATTGTCTGCACGCAGACAAAGTCACGGCGAGAGAATTTATGAGACTGATAGGTCTGTGCGGAGCCGCCGCGGATCTCATTCCGATGGGGCGATTATGCACACGTCCTCTTCAAATTTTCCTGACTCAGAATTGGAGTGTGAAAATTCATTCGCTCGATGTAGACGTTCTCTTGTCAGATCAAGTGAAACAAGAGATACAGACTTGGGCAAACATTCAGTGGTTAACTCAAGGAGTTCCGCTGCAGTTGCCGGATCCGAGTTTTACCGTTATGACGGATGCCAGTCAAACAGGTTGGGGTGCATCATTAATCCCAACGGATTCGAGATGCCAGGGTCTTTGGGATCCGCAATTCCTGTGCAAGCATATAAACATCAAGGAAATGATGTCAATTTGGCTTGCGTTACGTCACTGGATGGACATTATTCACGATGCTCATGTCCAAATCCTATCCGACAATACGACAGTAGTGGCGTATGTACGGAATCAGGGAGGCACTCATTCAGTTCCGTTGTTCAATCTAACGGAAAGAATCCTTCTGTTTGCGTTAGAACATCACGTTCTTCTTTCGGTCCGTCACATACCGGGTCGTCTGAATGTGCTAGCAGACTCCCTTTCACGAAAGGGTCGCTTGTTGCCGTCGGAGTGGACTCTCAACAAACAAGTATTCAATCAGATTTGCTACCAATGGGAACGGCCAATGATAGACTTATTTGCGCCACATCTCAACAATCAGTTGCAGACGTATGTGTCTCCGTGTCCGGATCCAAGAGCTTTTGCAGTAGACGCTCTGTCGATCCCTTGGGACGGAATGATAGGATATGCGTATCCTCCAGCGCCGTTAATTCAACAAGTATTGCTAAAGATAAAACAATCTCAATGCAAGATTCTGTTGGTAGCATCTCTGTCGCCACAGAGACTGTGGATAAATCTACTCAGGTGTCTGTTGTGGGACCTACCGCGGAAGCTTCCTCCACGGGAGGATCTTCTTTCGCAGGGGAAATCGCGCCAACTCCATCACAACCCGCAAGGTCTCAACCTTCACGTTTTTCCGTTGTGCGGTCCTTCTTGCATGGCAAGCACTTTACAGGACGAGCAGTGGACGCGATTTCTAACTGTAGGAGGACCTCCTCTTCGCTAAACTATGCGGCTAAGTGGAAGGTTTTTCGTCGTTGGTGTAGGGATCATTCTGTAGATATATTCGATCCCTCTATACCAGACATTGCAAACTTTCTAGTATACTTGTTTGACGAAATCAAACTGCAGCCTGTTACTATAAAGGGTTATAGATCTATGTTATCTGATACCTATGCACATCATGATAGTTTACAAATTGGATCTAATGTCTCTTTATCGAAGTTGGTTAGAAACTTTTCGATAAATAGACCCAGAACTCTTAGATTAATTCCTAAGTGGAATTTAGCTTGGGTTCTCCTTAAATTGAAGGAAAAGCCATTTGAACCTCTTGGGACAGTAGATTTCAAATTCTTATCTTATAAGACAGCTTTTCTCTTAGCTTTCTCTTCTGCCAGAAGAGTCAGTGAGCTTCATGCACTATCGGTGGATGATTCTCATTATCGTAGTGTTGGGAACACTATCACCTTCACTACTAATGTGGGTTTTTTAGCTAAGAATCAGGCTCCTAATAAATATCCGGAACCTATTGTTATTAAGGCTCTTCCGTCTTCAGACGGGCGTAGGCCTTTACTCTGTCCTGTTAGAGCACTACGTATCTATAAACAGAGATCTCAGTTTATCAGAAAGGGACGGAAACGTTTCTTTCTGTCTTTGATGCCTAATAGAAAGGACATTTCAGTCCATTCTTTTGCTGGATGGATTCAGTTAACTATCCGTACTGCTTATGAAGATTTATCTTCTTCTCAGCAGTCTGTGCTTAAGATTTCTGCTCATGAAGTAAGAGCTCTTTCTACTTCCTGGGCTTATGCTAATAGTGTTGCTATTACAGATTTAATGAAGGCTGCTTATTGGTCTCAGCCATCCACATTTACGAATTTTTATCTCAGAAATATTGAGTCCATTTCTGGAGACCTGCATTGTTTAGGTCCGTTATCTGTTGCTCAGAATGTCGTCCACTAAACAGTTGCAACTATAGTTATGCAGGCTTTCTGTTCCGGCAGTGACTCCGTCCGGCTGCCCTCTTCGCTTTGGGCTATTTGACCCAGGGCAAGGGGAAGGGGGGGGGGGGGCGGGTGTTCCCTTAGGTCACCTGCTTTATAGTGAAAAGCAAGGGAATGCCTCCTCCAAGTCAGTATTTCTGAGTCGCTTCCGGGATGGTTTTAAAGTGTAATATTAATGTTTAAATTCATTCATGTCTTATTTTTAAAGTGTAGCTCGGTGTGAAGCATTTGTATATGTCAAGTGTCAAACGGGCTTTAATATACAATACTCGGACACTTTTAAATGACTATAAAGAGTCTCAATTCTCTGGACTACTTTATTTATTGGCTTGCTTTAAAAATAATTAGTATAAGGGTTATACTGGATGTTAATAGAGAACATGAATGTTATTGTGCTCAATTATTAAGGGTAGTGTATCTTTCTAATTTAATATTAAATAAGAAAGATACATGTAAAGCCTAATACTTCCTCTATGTCCTAGGCCCTCCAGCCTGTTTACTATTCAGCTAAGTCTGGGTCATTGGTACAGTATAAAAATGTTAAAAAATTTATAGTAATTTATATATTTTTTATACTTACCAATGACCCAGACGGGGATGGCCCTCCCTGGAGTTGGGAACTCTTGCCTCCCCGCTGAGTACATAGCGCTGACCAGGCACTGCCAGTAAGAATGATAATTGGCGCCAATTTCGGGACGTCTGCGTCACTGCGCATGCGCAGTAGAGGCGTAGTATGGAGGTCCTTTAGGACATGATTTCTTTTTGTTTTGGATGCAAATTTTGGGGATTGGGGGGCAAAATTTGTGTTTGGCCCTGGTTTTGTTAGAGTTAGCACCAGCTAAGTCTGGGTCATTGGTAAGTATAAAAAATATATAAATTACTATAAATTTTTTAACTTTTCCACCAAACTTCATAACAATATGTATTATCAATAGACGGTGTGTCATCAATTATTCTGCGGTCTGTAAATCCACAGGGTCAAGGTCACAGGTCACAGGATCAAGAAAATCTTAAGATATTTTTGATATTTGTTTGTCCAAGCCATAATTTCTGAACCGCTGAATATTTTTCGGCTAAAATTTGTAACAATATTAGTATTAGAAAACATGCCCATGCGATCAGTGGCCCTCAGCGGAGCTCTCTAGGCATGACAGGCCTCTTGTTTATATATGGCGTGTGTTTTTGGGGGGAGGTTAGTCTCTCACTCTCGAATACGCCATCCTCATTTAAGGGGCTTAGTCTGGACTAGTCTTAAAATTGGGGGCTTGTTACACCCAATTAGAATAATTATTCATGCTAAGAATACGGAATTACTTGGGTATGGCTCCTTATTTATGAAAGGTCTTCTCTATTATTGTATAGAGAGACATACATGTAATTCCATTTAAGTTTAATCTCCTTTTCACCTTGGAATGCAGGCTTAGGAGCTGTATTTGGTCTGCTAATTCTTAAGTCCTAGGCCCTCCACCTTTTTACGATTCAGCTAAGTCTGGGCCATTGGTTATTAGTATAAAAATATGATAAATTCAAAGTAATTTGTATATTTTTTTATACTTACCAGTGGCTCTGATGGGGATGGCCCTCCCATGAGTGGGCACTCATACCTCCGCTGACTTATTATTTTAGTAGGCTCATCTACAAAGAATGATGTTGGCGCCAATTCCGGTCTCTTCCCAAGTACTGCGCAAGCGCAGATAGTAAAAGTATGGAGAGCCAGATAGGACTTTTAATTTTTGGTATTGTATGCAAATTTTGGGGATTGGGGGGGGGGGGGGGGGGGGTTCAAAATTTGTGTTTGGCCCTTGATAATATTGAGTTTGCACCAGCTAAGTCTGGGCCATTGGTAAGTATAAAAAATATACAAATTACTTTTAAATTTATCATTTTTAAAGAAAGAAATGTGGAGAAGAGAATTTAATTTTATATTTCAAAATTTGTCAATATACCTGTCAAACATTGAAAATCAAGTTAGTGGGACCTAGTGGAGGAGCCATGGGGTTTCTGGGGAGCCCAGCTTCCTACCCACCTCATCCCACCCACCCCACCCCACTTGTTCCTCCCACCCCCAAATTTGAAAATAATTTTTTTTTGATTTTCTGCCCACAGTACAAGTACACTGCTTCCAAATCCTGAGATCCCCTCCCCCCCCACTCCCCCTCCACACCCTCTTCACTAGCATGGTGCCCCAGGATTTCAGACCATGGATCCACCACTGGTGGGATCTGCCTTGTTCTGTTAATGAGATTTGGAGCTTTGCCAAAATGGAAAAATTTACAATTAAAGCTACATTTTAGCAAAATCAACATTTCCTTATTTTTTGAGGAGTCACTAAGTTCTTACCATGGTTCTGGAAGATAATATGTAATTGTGCTTATTTTGGTAATTAGACATTGTTTCAAAATACCAAAAAAAAACTGCCATGGTTTCTTTATGGTTCCCGCTTCAAATTCCATTTAAATAAAAGAAACACAACACAAATCATATTTTGATTTTATTAACTTTTTTTGAAGTAAGTCATGACATACAAAACACATTTGTTGGTTACTCACTCCAATGTTTTCACCAATATCTCTTCCAATTTCGACTGCAAAGGTTTGTTTTTTACACAGTTATTTTTTTCAGTTTTATTTCTTTATGTTTATAATCTGTTCATTTAAAAACAAACTCAAGTTTGAGAATCAAATAGTTTTTATGTCCTTTGTTTTTATCACCTAACAGTAAATGTAAGGGTTGAAATGTCTCAAGACAAACCACTTTTCTTATGGCAGCTTCTCAAAATCACAAGATGACTTTGATTTCATCCAAACATAGAAATTAGGTGAAGTGAGTGGTGCCAAGTCGAAGATATCACCCACTTCGCCCCCTTGGCTGATCCCAGGGATTAATCCATTATCACAGAGGGAAAATGTCAAAGAATGTGGTGTATCCCAGTCAACAAAAGTTTTCAGAAGATAAGAAATTACCCTGGCTTCTCCAAATGCTGGACCAGCTAAATGAGTTAGAAAAAAAGAAAAGAAAAATGAAAAGAAAAAGAAAAAAACCCTTAAAATTTGGAGACTTATTTATAATTGTTTCTAAAATGTACTCCACAAATGGCCTTCTTCTGCTTTCCATATTCCAGTTATAACTTTTGACCAGTTAAACAAAACTCATCCAAACTGCATGAAAACTATGAAAAGGAATCATGAAGTATATGCCATCTTAAATGGTTACACATATATTCTTCAGCAATAAACTTGTTTCAAACTTATTTTTAAAACTGTCTTGAAGTTTTATTAAAAAGACAAAGTAAAAATTTGAACACTTAAAATAATGAAAATGATCGTGAATTAAAAGATGATCCTGAATTAAAAAAAATTATGAAACCCACAACATGACATCATAAGAAAGAGGCGTGGAAAGTGTGGGGTGAAGAAACAAACTACTCTATAAATCTATTTGAAAACCTAATGGCCAAAAATTTATAAAAAAATCCCCCAAAACAACAAGAGGAATAATTTGGAGAAAAGGGAAATTAAAATACTTCTGATAAGTAATTAAACTCCCTCAAAGGTTCAGAAATTTTAATTGTTCAACTTAAAAAAACATTCTCATGGAGCTCTGGCTTATAAGATTTGAAATATTAAATGTTTACATTGGGACTTTGATATCCAAAGAGGACGATGAAGTTGGTATTTTCATTGATTGTCAGAATAATGTTTTGGTGGCTCACAATATTTCTCATTCAGTTAACAGTGATTTTTTAGTTTAAACAGTATTTATTTCCAATATTTCGTTGAGTTACATTCAATAACAATAAAGTTTGTGTGGATTGTGTGATTCTTTGTAAAACTTGCAAAATACAGGTCAATTTTATAACAAATGGTTTGGCATTTGGAAGTAAAATGCGATTAGTAGGGTTAGTCAGTTGAAAAATATTCATTTAAGTGGGCTCTGCTGTATTTTGAATAATTTCAAATGATTATTATTTATTTTATTTATCATGTCTGCACAATTTTTTATTCTTTGATTTGTTTGCTTATTTTACAGACTATGATAGTTCAAATAGGCCAACAACAAGCATTGGTTCCAAGAAAAGCACCAACAATGCCCAAACCATCTTGGCATCCTCCTTGGAAATTGTATAGAGTAAGTTCATGTAATGTAACTGTATTGGTTAAAAAGTTGTGATAAAAATCTTTAAGTCATCCGGAGAGGAGAGTTCTAAATTCTGATTCAAGTCGCACTGATTTGGTACTAAGGACATTCTGTTTAGGAGATGGTCGTGATCTGAAACTAAGGGATAAGAATTTTCAGGTATAAACCAGATTTCCTGTATCTGACACTCCTTTCCTTGCTCTTCAATGTTTAGTTTTGTACAGCTCTCCTCATGTGATCACTGAGTCTGTTTCTTTCACTTTCCATTTACATTTTTTGTACTTTTGATTCCACTTTTTAGTTGATTTAATGCATGCAGACAGTTTGCTTGTGATGGTTTTGTTTATAGACACATGTTGCTTTACAAAACAGCTATGTTGTTAAAAGATTGAGGAACAAGCTTCTTAGTAGTAATTACAGGAGGAGGGATTAACGCTTTACCCAACACACAAGGTATCAAAATTTATTATTTTAATTATTCTTTTTTAAAATTTAAATAAAAATTACCACAAAACCATATCATATGGGCCCTCATTGGAATGATCTTGAAGAGGTCATTCCAATGTGGTGTCATGATATGGTCCTAAGGAAATGTTTTGAAAAATATTGGTTTTTCCTACTGCTCAGTTTGTAAATTACACAATTGGATTCAGCCGATTCATCAGGTAAAGGGTTAACTATATTTAACATAATTGAGTTTTGTGAATTTAACTGTAAACTGGGAATTCATTGGAGATATTCTATGTGGCGTATGACCTGTAGACTAGAACTTTTCAAATCTTTGAAATTTGATTAGCTTCGAGATGGTCTTGATGATTTGTTTTGATTCAAGTCGCACTGGAAAGGCTGACCTGATAATTGAAGACAAGTTCAAGGAGGTTCCACTCCCGAAACTACCGTGATTGTGTTTTGGAATATTCTGCTTTTTTGATTGATTTGCCAAGACAGACAAGTCGCCGTTGCATACCATGCTTGAGTGGTGACTGACAATATTTATGGTTGTAAGAGGTGTTGAAGATTCAGTTTGAGATTCAATTCAATTCTGAATCCTCTGTCTGATTTGATTTGGGATTTGATTCATTCTGAAATTTGAGATTTGCATGATGCTACTGTTGAAGCAGTACTAGGAGAGTCATATTTTTATACGACAACCAATGGCCCAGACTACTGGTGCTAACTCAAATTAATCCAGGACCAAAAACAAATTTTGCCCCCCAATCTCCAAAATTTGCATGCAAAACCAAAAAAAAATGAAGTCCTAGATGGTCCTCCATACTTTTGAGATCTGCGCAAACACAGTATCCAGGAAGGTACCGGAATTGGCGCAAACCATCATTCTTTGTTTGGCCCTGAAGTCAGCAACAGTGAACTGACATCTGTGCTTTTAAATCTTTTTTGAGGATGCCAGACACAAATCAGTGGTAAAATTGGTAGATCCAAGGCTGGAAATGGATGATGGAAGTGAACAACGGTGGTTAGAAACGTAACTCAGGGCTGTAACTTTATAATAATTCTAAAAAATTATTTCATGTTTCCCAGTTTCAGGACATGCGCCTGACATCATTCTTGCTAATGATTTATCCACCGTTTGTTAAGTGTTCCTTCCCTATCCCTCCTTGAAGCTCTCCTGTTAAACTCCTAAGCTTTTTGGCTGTTTTTTTTTCGAAATTTTTTATAAAATTTCTTGGGAGTTTAACGTGTATTACAGAATGTTTATTCTGTTTATCCCCATGGTTATGTCCTCACCCTAGGGGTGTTAGGTCATTTTGGTCTTGCATCTTCTATCCGATGTATCATTTTTTCTTTGTTTGAAGATCTTGCTTTACATCTGGTAGCTTTAAAATCTGTTACTGACTTTGGGCCTGTTTTCTGTGCCTGATGTCGTGTTTCCGTTTTTTTCCTTTGACGTTTACATTTGCAACGTCTTTAAATATATGTAGTATTTAGATATTATATTACTGTAGTATTGTTGTAAGATACATTGATTATGATTCCGGTAGTGGAGCTGAAAAAAATTGGATTTTGTCCACACTTAGGCTCTATTGGGATGCCCTTGGGCTCTTCATATTCCCTTTGGGAACTTGGGCTTTTTCAAAAAATTTTCAAAAAATTTTTCAATTTACTTTTTGATTTTGATTTTGATTGCAATTATTTATGTATCTTTATCATATATTTATTGTGGAGTTTGTAGGAGTACTATCGAGTTATTTTGATTGAATCATGAAAGCTTTCCGCTCTAAATACAAGGCGAGGAAGTCTTCCTCAGATTTACATGCTTGTTGCCTTGCCTGTAGTCGATGTACTCCTGCTGATTCTTGTCCTACATGTATGAATTGGGATGACAGAAGTTGGAAATGGGTGTCATGGTACATTGTTGGCGGTGAGATGCCTATGCCAGTGCTCTCACCACAAGATAATTCAAGTTTCTTTTTCGGAGGAACAAGAACATGGTGATGGTATTGTGACACCCACCAAAAGTGTGCTACCATCGCCACGCTCTGATGAGCAAACAGAGCTAGCTGCAAAGGTGCTCATGAATATTAAGCAAGGGATAAGGCTTCTAGTTAGTGTTCTTAATCCCTTGCAAGCAGCTAGCTCGACCGGTGAAGCGGTTACTCCGTTCATGGGAGCCGTAACACCGGGTATGTCCGTTGCGGTCGAAGGAAGTGTAGATTTTGATAGAGCGAGCACCTTAAAAACAAAAGCTCACCCAGCGACAATGGAAATAGGGAGGAAGTCCGCAAGTTTCTTGTCGGGAGGCTCAGTGAGGTCTGACAAGGCCGCGAGTGGGAGAGGTCCCTCTCTAACCCAACAATATCTGGGGCCAGAGGTTGTTATGAGAAACTTGCACAGGCCAGAGCATACGTCCACACCTGCCGCTCGGGATGCTCCGTCTAGACTGCAGCCAGCCTTGGCTACAGTCACGGCTTCCTCCACTACGATTCATAAGCACACACGACCGCATCCTAGCTACCCATCTTCGGATATCCAGCCAGCTGCGCCAAGAAGGAGCCACTCTTCACCCGTGTAGTCGGACCATCCGGTAGCTAGAGAACCGAGGCTTCGATCATCGGGACGTTTGGAGAAGAGATCCATCTCTGGAAAGCCGTCCCAGAAGCAGCAAGCGGCTAAAAAACCACTGCTACTCAAGCCTCGGTGACGGACTTGCTGTCGCAGATTGCGCAGCTAATCGCAGCATCCCAGCAAGTGCATGAGCAGCCTTCCGCAGACTCCGGAAGTGAGCTGTCGGATGGTGCTGGCTTGGTCCAGTCATCTGTTCACGCAGATGCGATGGACTGAGATTCACAGCTGATTCAGTCGGATGGTAAAAGGGATAAGGAAGAGGATTACCCTTCCCTTTCGGAACAACATATGGTAGCAATGGAATTTATCCATCAATACTATCCTGGATTTGTTCCGCCGAATCAGCAAGCTGCGACAACAAGGGAGAAACCACTGACGTCTTTAGACGCAGACTTTATACGGATGAAGGAAGAAGTTCTTTCTTTTTCCGGTACAGTCTAGACAGGTGTTGCCGGCCTTCGGCCATGTCGACAGCGCCATATTTAACCTCTCTAGTGTGAGGAAGAAAGGTAGTTTCTTATCAACATCTTCCATAAATATACCGTTCCTTGGACCATGTTAATTTAAAACAGCTGGAGAAGATGTTCAGAGAGCTCCTCTGCGTTTAGATGAGCAGGCCGGGGATTTAGATATATCCCTACCTGGTTCATTCAATATTCACTCGGATGTGATGGAATCTGCTATTTCATCGAATAGAGCGAATTTGGACGCAATGTCCTATGCAGATCACCTTACCAGAGCTATAGCGCAACGTCTCAATGGGAAGGAATTTGAGGACGTGTGTACTTCGCTTAGAATTTTTTCCAGGGCAGTCATGTATGCCACGTATAACTCCGCCCTGACATTGGCAAATCTGGAGTTAA